>VXAD01005283.1:0-66319 GCA_013399195.1 Dicrurus megarhynchus | reverse complement strand
TTTTTTTTTTTTTGGAGGGAGAGGAGAGGAAGGAAGGGAGGTTGAATCTTGTATCCATTCTCAGATAAGATGCAGAGAACAGTAAGGTAAAATGACTTTGTTATAGACATCTGATCTCTTAACTTCCTTCTGCTCTGTTAATTTTGCCCTTAGCAGTCTGGAGTGATGCAATTGCTATTTTTTTTCAAGAGTTTAGGGGATTAGCTTTAAGCCATGAGCAATTTGGACTCTGAAAAGCAAGACATCTCACACACCTGAGACCATCAGGGGCACTGGACACAAGCTGTGGCATAAAAAGGAACTGTCACCTTTGGCTTTCATGTGTGTTGTGCCTTGCTTGGCATTACAATGATATCACAGATCTGTTGATAGAGTTTAGGAAGTGAATGACAAATCAGTCACTATGTTTCTGCTGCACTAACAGGCCACCATGGAAATTCTGGTGGGGAAAGCTGCCTCTTAAATGATACCATTTTTCAAATGACTGGCAAAATGAAAGTAGCCAGACAAAACACATCCAGCTGTCCAGCCTTGCAGCTCAGGCATTGAGATCAAAACAACACTAGTCACTATAGCTGGTATCTCAGGTGTAATACTGCTGTTTCTTCCATTAGGTTACAGTTTCCAAGTTGACAATACCTCCCCCAGAAAGCAGATTGCCAGCTCCATCAATTTGGATTGAGCTGTAACTTTTGTCAATGATTTTACTTCCTTGAGGGTGTTCTGCTGCACCTCTGGATATTCAGCTGCTGGTCAGAAATCTCAAACTGTGACTAAAGATACCCTGGATAACTTTGATGTACATGCAGCACATTTGAGGAGCGACAGAGGGCTGAGCTGCCCCTGTGATCACAGAATCACAGAATGGTTTGGGTTGGAAGAGACCTTAAAAATCACCTCACTCCAACCCCTGACATGGGCAGGGGTGTCTCCCACTAGACTGGGTTGCTCCAAGCCTTGACAAGACACTAATTTGAAAACAAGGTTAATAGCCTGACCTCATCTGCTAAGCCCAAAATGTCACAGGTGAGGTTTTTAGGTCAGACCTGAACAGTTCTCAATGTTTTGCTGTTGTAACTTGAGGTCAGCAGTGCCACAGTGGATTTTATTTAACACATCAGTGGGGAGTCAAAAGTGCTTAAAAATATTATTAATGTGTGCGTCCTGCCTTTTTATTTTATAGATTCCAAAGTTAATGGAATGAGTTTTTAAGCACTTATAGTTGACGCCAAAAAAAAATACAAAATATGGCCCAGCTTGCATAGAGATTAAAAGTACTCTGAAATATGACACTGTAAGGGCAGTTAATATCGGTGCTTAAATATCCTTATTTACAGTTCAGCTTCTCCTACCATCAGTACAATTATTTTTTTTTCCAGAGAAACAGAGGTAGAATTATTGTCCATCTTCCATATGACAAGTCCTTTGCTCTGCTCTCGATTCTGCTGGGTGACCTCAAACCAGTCACCTGAAGGGTGATTCAGAATAGATGACACTTAATGAGCTGTTATTTAGTGGGGTTTTTTTCCCTCCATGTTCTGTTTTGGGGACATAATTACTAATTTCCTCATGAGTTTATCATCTCCATTGTATCAAAATGTTTCAGAAACAATGTGTGCATTTTCAAAAGCCACATGGCTCACCAGGAAAAAATGTCAATAAGCCACAGACTGAGCTCAAAAATATCCACAATTTTTTTGTATATTAAATTTCAGAAACTTACAGCTTAATTCTTCCAGTTCACCTGCCATTATGTAGCATTTATATGTTCAAAGCTCTGCTCCCATTGAAATGAAGTTGCTCCTGAGAGCTCTGTTTCCTCCTTCAGAGCACTCACGTCATCCAGCTTAGCAACCCCGTGGGAAGGACAGACTTAAGTAATTTAATTAGCTTTATCTGACAGATCTGTGGCAAAGGTAAAGTCAGAATTTGGCTCTATGGGGCAGCACTTTATCTGCATTAGGCAAACAACTGGTTTTCAAAGTTGGCAGCTCTCTGCCACATTTACTTTTCACTTTCCAGATCCTCCAGTATGTGAAGCATCCTGGTTCTGTCTTGGATGAAAACTTTCTTAAAGCAGCATTTAAATAAAAACACGCAACACCATGAGCATGTCATCAAATACAAGAGTGCTGTCCACTCTGTAGGGTATTTTGAGGTTTACAAACATCCAAATGAAAGTGAAATCATCCTTCAGAAATCATGATAAGGTCACAGATAGGAGAACAGAAATTTTCTTGGCAGTAATTTTAAATGAACTCCTGGCTGCCAGAGAACCTGAATGGGGCTTTCAGAGCCTTGCTGTGCATCCTCCCACCTGGCAGGCTCTGGGAAAGCCAAAAGCTTGGGAGCTGGGCACTTCTGTGCTATTTGACCTTAGATCCTCTACTTCTCTACCCTGCTGAACAGAAGAATCAATGAGACACCACATGAAATCTGTTGTCCCATTTCTCAGGAATAACTGCTGCCCTTGTCTGCAGACTCCAAAAAACTCTGTCCCACAGAAATGTGACTTGTCATTCCTGCCCTGCCCTTTCCCCCCAGACCTCTCCTGCCCCTTATCTCTGTCCCAAAATCTGGATTTGGAAGTCAGCAGTCCCATGAGCTGGCTGCTGGGAGCTGAGTGGCTCAGCTGGCAGGAAACATGCAGGTTTCTGCTTGGCAGATATAACTCCCATGGAACCGTGCCTGAGTCCTAACAGAGCTTTTTTGGAAATCAAGCCATCTTGGCATTATTTTTTTTTGTATTTAGACAAATGATTTGGGCAGTTCTGAGTTCTGACAAAAAGCCAGGAAAACTCCCCACCCTGTAACGCACAAGTAACAGAGGGAGATTACAACTGTACTTGCACACTTAATTTCTGTATTCCATACCTGCTGACCACTCATCTTTGCAACTGTAATAACACCTTTTCAGCACGTTTTGCTTTGGCCTATGGTAAGGCTAAAGTTGGCTATGTTTGGCTATGTTTTTAGCTTTTATTTGTAAAGTAAACTGACCCTCTTTCCCCTCCCTCCTGCAAAGTGGGAACAGAAGTTACTGACATCATCAGAAGTAATTGAGATTAGCCTTGCTAAGGATACTGCACAGGTCTTTGCCAAGAACAGAATTATTCTTAGCAGCACCAGTTTTTTGCTCTGTGTTCAGCCCAGCTCTCGTGGTTTGTCAGAGGGGTTTGGAAACATTTGCCAATGGCAGAGGACTATTGAAGTCAGAGATCTTAAAGAGAATAATATTCTGTAGAAGATGCAGATTTTCTGTTCATTCCTTCTCAGAATGACCAGTCCTCCTCAGTTTTCTCCAGCTCATCCTTGCCCAAGTCCTGGCTTTTCTCCTCTGGGTCCCAAAATCAATCTGAACTCAAAGTCTTTATCATCTCAGTTCTCATTTCCACACTGCCCTGTTCTCAAGACTCAAAACTACCCTTTCCCTTTGGATACCCCAACATTTTTCCCAGCCTCCAGTTTCAGTCTTCTCTGCCAGCCTTCAAGTTCAAGCACCAGAGTGACAAATCTGCCCTGATTTCTGAAATCTCACCAGACTGCACTTGCCCCAGTAGCTGGAACTGACTCAGCCACTGAAGGTAGAGCGAGGCTGTGTTCAGTGCTGCTTGGACCCTGTTGGTCACTGGAAAATGTCCTCTCAGGATATGATCATGGGGGGGTTTTGTTTATTTATTGACTTGGTTTTGCTCAGACTGCAAAATTTGGGCATCATTGTGATGATTTTTTATAGGGATAACAAGGACATCTGAGGCTGGTGCCATCACCTGAACTTGAAATCCATGCTGCTAAATCCATGGGGCAGGTGGGACTTCTCAGGTTCTCACAATACCTTTTTTTTTGTTTTATGGCACAATTGTTGTTTACCATGTCTCAATTTCCCCCTCTCCCACCTTATTCTTGGAAATGGCCGAAGAATTGTAGCTGAAACCTTCCAGCTGAAATGACTCGGCCGGAGGCAGACACCTGGCCTGGAAAAGTGCTACCCAAACAGAAGTCAAACTGCAAGCAAATGAAAACAGTCTTATCATGGGAAGTGTTGGCAAACAAAGAAAAAACTTATATTACCTACCCTATCTCTAATTTTTGTATTTCCATTGAAAAAAACCCCACATTAAAGTGGAAAGATGTTAAAATAATAGCAGCATCTTTTCTACAGCGTTTTAGTCGATCTCAGAACATTTTAAGAACAGGAGTGAGTTATTATCTCCATTCTTTTATTATGCAATTTATAGTAATAGTTTTCCCAGCTACAGTAAAAGCCATCAGTAGTAAGTGATTATTTTCTTGTCATCAGTCTCATGGGACACATTCTCATGTAAACAGCCTGCTGCTATTCACACTTCTCCAACAGGAATTAATTGAAAAAGAAGCCCCTGAGAGGGAAGGGTAGAGCATCATTAAAATAAAAAGTGTGGTGTTCAAAAGGGCTGTTTCTGATCTTGTAGAGCTTATGTATTCCATTGATTTAGAAGGGTTCTTGCTGCCTTATATAAAATGAGCACCTCACCTGTTGTGAACCACGAAAAGGAGTTGTACCAGCCTTGTTTCATGTTAGAATACAAACAAACCAAACTGGGGCTACTTCTAAATAACTTCGTGTTGCAACTGTTTGCATAGGTTCTCTCATCTTTCCTGGGAAGTGTCTAGCTTTTTCTAATACCTGAAATAGTATTGGTGAATTTGCATTGCAAATCAGTTCAGGGAGGGCTGGTTTAGGTAGTGAAAAATATGCAGGCACAAAAGGGGAAAAACATGAGGAGAAATCTTTGCAGGGTTCCTGGGACTGTGATGCATTCTGTCATCAATCAATCTGCTAATCTGTGCATGCTCCAGCCTGGAAGCCTGGATGATGGCAAGTGGGAGTTCAGCTTCATGCACATATCTCAGATCTTATCTGTCCTACTGACTGACTTTGCCAATAGATTGAATCAGAAAAAACTTCTGGCCTTGATGTCTTTCAGATATTTCTTTCGTTATATCACTTTCTGCCTTTTTTCCATTCCTCCACACTATATGATTTTGGATCCCTTCAAACTTATCACAACTTCCTTGGGAAGAAATGCTCAGATCTCTCAAAGTGACTGAAGTTGTCACGTACAGGAATCTCACTGGGGCCGTGTGGTCAGAGTGAATGAGAATGTGCCATTGTGCCAAACATCCTGGAAAATGCCCTTGGAAATTCCTCTCAGGTCACATAATGGGCATGAGGAGTAGTTTTGGGGAGCAAGTGGTGGCAGAGCCTGATTTAAAGGAATGTGCACTTTGATAGGGATGTCTCCAGTGTGTCTAACCTGTAGAAATTACTGAAGATAAGACTGAAACAGGCTGATATTCTTGACAGGTCTGTGTAAATTTTTTTTTGCCATTCAGCATACAGCAGCTCAAGGTTAGCCTTGCATTAAAATACCTGACTTATATTCTTTAAAATCCCACAAGTGTCATGTGGACAATGCTGTCGTGTCTTACTTTGCACCAGTACACTCCTAATATGACTTCTGTAATTACTTCACCTCTGACACTGCAGAAAATGGTAACCCAAAAATGTCTGTGAAAGTTGTTTCACCCTATGCCAGTCTTCACGGCAAGGAATTAATATGTACGAATCTAAAACTTTTCACTTAAATCTAAATCTAAACTCCCAGGGTTTGTGCACAGCCTTACATCTTTCAAACACAATTCATGTCTGTGTATGGATGTTTTTATTTATGATTTATGCAAACACTGTGAAACGAGCCTTAATACTTCAGTAAGTGTCTCAGTTAAGGGGTTCAAGAGTATCTGTATATTATGTATCAGTTTATCAAAAGCTGGCCTTCTTCACTCTCTTACAGTGCAGATTTATTTTCTAAAGATGTGGAAGAAGGCATGTTCTTGCTCTTTTTTTGCATTTATTTTGTCAATTATATTTTAATTGCTTCCTTACATTAAAATTGCTGTTAACATTTTAAGCACTTTACAGCACCAATTTAGTGTGAGCTACTAGCAGTGTGTGTGTTAGGACATGTAGTAAATACACACAGAAAGCAAGACTGTGTGACAGTGCAGGTCTGGATCATGCTGGCCTAATTTTAAATCAATGTAAATAATACAGAGCTTGCAAAAACCCTACAATATCAACCCAGTGGAAGGAGAAGGGTGCTATAAAATCCGCTGCTTATGAACAGTCCTGGGGTGAAGTTGAAAAGGAGATTAGTGTGGAACCAAACAACTCAAGGCAATGATTTTCAGAGACAAAGATCATTCTGTTAAAGCCTTCTCTCATCTCAATCCAGAACTTTTGGCTCCAGTGATTTAGTTGGTCTCGACTTTGCACAGTGATGCCTGAGGACAAAGATCACTTTAGATCAGGTAGAGGCTGAGAAAGGGCAATAGCTCTGGAGCAGGTTCCAAAAGTGAGGCCTTTAATCAGGAGGCCCTTTACCAATGAAGGTAACAGCTTGTTGTATGAATATATTCCTGCAGCTGCTGTCTTATCTTCAAATCAAGTTTTTCTCTCTCACAAATAGATAGCAAATGCATCCCCTTGGGCAGGGAACTGAGCTCCCCACCATCCCAGGTTTGCAGGGTGTCTCATTATGATAAGGGCTTGCATTTTTCCCCTCCCAAAGGAGGCTGAAAGGAGATGGTTCCATAGATGGGTGAAACGTGACATAAAAGCACTTTTGGTTTCAACACAACATTTTAAACCCTCTCTCCTTATGGAGAAGCTCCCACTACAGCATCAGGGAGCCTGTGAGTGTTGGGTGGCAGGAAAGGGGAGTGGGGACTACGATGGCTGTGAAACCTCAAAAATTGCTAGACCATGGCTGGGGTTTGTGCAGAGACAAAATAATTTTGGCTTTTGCACTGCCAGTGCATAAAATCTGGGGTCACACGGCTGCCCTAAGAGACTGCATAGCTTGGTGGTTATTATCTTGCATCAGCCATAAATATTCATTTCCAAAAGTATTTTATATTTCAGACACAGCCCCTTCAACAGTGCTGTTGCAAGAAAATCCATCAGGGAACTGTTTATAATGCTAAAGAAGGGGATGGCTTTCGTTTTGCTGTGCAGAGCACCACGTTCAGCAGGCTGCTGCAGGAAATGGGCGACCTGCAGGATACTCTGTCTCAGTGAATCATCCCAGCAGCTCCTCCCAGCACAACTCCCATGGAAGGGAGGGCAAGAAATTAAGGATGTTCCTCTGCTAATGGAGAGCAGTGTGGAAGCTCTCCTTGCCCTCCTTTCCAGCAGTCCCCCAGAGGCACAGAAGACCTTGCTAGGGCACAAAAACGTAATTTAAATCTTCCTGTATTAGCAGTAATGAGGCTGGCCCATGCTCCTCTTCTTAAATAGACACTTAATTCAAGCTCTCATCAATAAAGCATTCCCAGGACACAGCACTTGGTGGCATGAAGCAGAGATTTTCCCTCTTCTGCCTGTTGTGGGTAGAGAAAGAAACATCCCTCCCATGTACACAAGCACACAGACTGTTCTCTCTGTAGTTAAGATGAACAACTTATACATAAAACAGCATAATATCACCAAAAAATCCAATGCAAGCTCGGAAATGTGGTCAAACTAAAGCTACATATAGGGAAGGAAAACACATAAACACACCTTGAAGCATTTAAAACAGATTTTAAATACATCTGTACTACTGTAATTTTTCTTTCTCTCGAAGTACTACATATCCCTCTTATTTTTTTAGTGCTGTTTGGCAATGGTAGAGCTTTAGTTTGATAAAACCCTTCACATGCTGGTTAATCGAGCTTGATATTTTCTTCTATCAAGCATATATCTCAACTTTTTACTGCAGATATCGATAGAGACGGAAACTTTTACATTTCAGAAATTATTTGCCAGATTTCATCATATATTTTTAATAAGTGATATTTTTTGTGGTCATTTCCTTCCTCAAATGAGCAGAAAGAAAGTTTATCTCCTATGGTAGCTCACCAGAAACTTCCTTTATCAACCCAACCTGGTGAATACTGTAGTTGAAAAACATTCTTCAATACTTCAAAGTTTTTGCAAGACTATTCACTTTCTTCTAAGTACTGATTTTAAATTACACACTGGCTTTTAAAATAAGCTCCTTGTCAGGACTGCAAGCTGCTGCAGGTTGAATATACATTATATTTTATGAAGCAGAAATGTTGGCTTCCTCTGTATCTTAAAAACCTGAGTAGAAGGAAAATGTGCTGCCTATAAATATTTTAGCCAATTTCTGAAATACTCTGCAGGCTGCTACTTATATTTTAGAGCTGGTAAATGCAGCCTTGCAAATCAATGTTTTCTGAAAAACACTTCAATGTCACCTAATGATCTTGCTCCCTGTTTTCTTCATCAAGGAGATGGAGAGTGAAGATGCACATTACAATCCTTGGGCAATATTTTGTCTGACTTTTGGTATCATTTTGTCTGCGAAAGATTGGCTCAAATTTGTTACACACTCAGCAGAAAATACAGAAGCAATTTTCCACCCTGTTGTGAATTTTAGCATATTTTTCAGTAATGATGTCTGAGACTAAGAGCAGTGTTTGGGCAGAAATGTGCTGGGCAGCATGGTGAGGGGGGGACTTGGCACTTAGCTGGTATTTGCACTCATCAAGGGCAAAGTTTATGGCAAAACCTTTTGAAAGACACATTTAGTTAATTTCTCATTCCCATTTATATTATAAACTACTTGTCAATAAATGGTAAGAGAAATTCAGCCTTTTTCTGCTGATGTACAAAGAGTCTGAGCTATCTCATGTGAATGAATTGGCTGGACTAAAGAAATTTGAAGAGGCAGGCTGGTATTTTGCCTCACTTTGTGACAGCAAAAATCCTCAAGTGAACAAGCAGGTAATTTCCAGTGCTCAAAGTTCAAATAAACACAGTAATTTATACCAACTTCCTCTTTTCTCTATGCCTTATCTACCAGATTTTCAGAATGCCAAAGGACAGGTCTTAGCAACTAGAGAGATAGTAGCCAGGAAAGTCTTACAGCCTGTGAGCAAACTGGATGGCAGTGGCACTTTTCCCAAACACAGACAGTGAAACACTCCTGGGAAAGCCAGTGAAGGCCTGAAAAGATTAATTGTGTTATCCTGTCCCTGATGTCACCTCTCTGTGGGAGCTCAGCATGGTCATGACTTCTCCTCATGAAATGGCACCGTGGCTGTGCTGGAAGCTGTGGAGTTAATACCAGATTTCTGGCCTTCTCTTGCACCATGAGCAAGAGGCTGACAAGCATTTGACAAGCATTTGAGCATGGCTTTGAACAAGGCCTTAGGCCTTTGGGGCTTTGCAATCATGNGGGCCCCAGGGCTGGGGCAGCTCTGCAGGGGGGGTCTCACCCAAGTGGGGCACAGGAGCAGAATCACCTCCCTTGACCTGCTGGCCATGCTTGATAAACTTTCTTACTCCTGACGGAGAACCCAACACATGGATCAAAGGAAATGCCTGGAGCTGACAAAGTGGTCACCAATACTTGTCCCTGCATCCCAGAAATAGGACAGTGGCAGAGGAGTTAAAATGCTGCTGGGGAAGTCCATGGGCATACACTGCAACCACTTGAGAGATTTTTTTTCTGCTTCAACTCTGGGGAAACCACAACCTTAGAATTTCTGAAGGGAAAAAGGACAAAAGAAATATAATTAGATAAAGCCACCAACTTCATTTTCTTCTGGAGCTCAAACATATAGATCACTATAAATGTTCTGCTCTGGGTATCCTTCCATCTTTCCTGTTCAAATGTAGTCCAGATTATGTGTAAGTGATCTCTCAGGCAATAGGAAAATGCACTCCTCTATCTGAGGTACATAACCTCTAGGAACCTTCTCTTTTGATAAATGAGTATTTGAGTGCAGCTTGCAAAGTTGGTTGTGCAGCCCTTTCAGGAGTGATTGATAAAAACTGGTCTGAGATCAATGCCCTGGCTGTGTGAATGCTCCCCTGAGAAGGGCAGAAGATTTTGATTCCTTGATCTGGACAAGTAGTTGAGTCTCAATTTACCAACCTTTTGATAAACATTCCAATCACAACCCAAAGAAAACAAGGCAGCCCAATTATTGTTGCTATGCTTATTTAATCTAACTGGCTGTTTCATTTGTTTTTATTAAAAACACCTGAAAACAAAATGATTTTAAGACATAGAATTCTTTACTTTGGTAGAAAATAAGGTAAATTCTTTCATGTTTTTTTGGTTCGTCCAGAGAGTAATATGGGGGAAAAAAGAAAAGGAAAGAAAAAAAAGATCTTCCAGGCCAAATATGCTTGGCAGGAATTAAATGCCAGCTTGAACATTCGTGCCTTAATTTGCTGTCCTACAAGTACTGTACATGTCTCTCCCTTCCTGCAATCTTAATGAGAATTGTGACTTGAAACAGTAAGAAAAGAGTGCTAGAAGCAGTTAAGGAAGCTCACATTCCCTTTCATCACATCCCAGAAGCAGAGCTGGAGCCTCTTCCAGGTTAATTCCACGACCTTTAACCAAGGCCCTTGCACCAGACCTTGAAAGTTGCTGAGCTCTTCGTGGCAGTGTCACTGTTGGCAGCCCTGGAGAGGCTCGAGCTGGTGGTGGTGTGATTTCTGGAAGAAGGTGCTTAATCCTCTTGCAAGGGTCTGCCAGTGAAATCAGGTATCTCTAGAAGCCAGGACTTCCACTGCTTGTCATCTCTGCTTATGCACTGGGTAGCCAAGAAATGAAAAGGTATTTTCAAAAATGGGATTCTTCCTGCTAAACAATGTTTTATGGCTGTTGGAGGTGTAAATTCTGCACATTCCACACTGCACATCTCTCTGCCCTGTTATTTTCCAAAACAAGGCCTTCAACAGCTCCCTCTTTCCCTCTCTTTCTTTGCAGTCCCTCCTTTCATCCAACCTTTCGAGTTCCCCCGCTTCTCCATCGGGCAGAGGGTCTTCATCCCCTGCGTGGTGGTCTCGGGGGACCTGCCCATCACCATCACGTGGCAGAAGGACGGCCGGCCCATCCCCGCCAGCCTCGGCGTGACCATCGACAACATCGACTTCACCAGCTCCTTGAGGATCTCCAACCTCTCGCTGATGCACAACGGGAACTACACCTGCATAGCCAGGAACGACGCAGCAGCTGTGGAGCACCAAAGCCAATTAATCGTGAGAGGTGAGGAGGTCTAATTACTTTGAAGGGCGCCAATTGAGCGGGATTCATCAGTATTTTGTGATGAGAGGCGTTTGATGGGAATTGTGAAAAGTGTGGTAATCCCTGTCTCCGTGACAGAGAGCACACAGAGCAGGGAGGCACAGAAAGTGATATGGTTTTCCTATCTAAAAGTCTTGAAACTAATCAAAAACCCTGCAGCGTACGGGGTGGGTGGGGGAGCCTCGGGAGCGACTTCCTGGAAAATTTTCTGATTGGGATAAAGCCTTTGAAACAGTATCAAATTATTCTCTGCTATTGTTTTAGTCTGATTATAGACATTTTTTATGTAGACCACTCTCTCCTACAATATTATGTACATAAAAAAGCAGAACATTGATGTTGACTTCATGGGGAAGAGACTCTGCTATTACCTTGTTCTTTTCCTGACCTGTGTTTATTATGAAATTAGCAGGATTCATGCACTCATGATGACTTCACAACATGTTGCTTTGAAATAGATATTTGAAATGAATTTACATTCAGTAAGCAAGCATTTTATGTGGAAAAGACCTTTCTAGTCACACCTTAGCCAGGTTACCTGGAAATTATACCTTGTGATGTATTTTCAAACTTACCGTGCACAACTTCAACAAAAGCACATTGCTTCCTTTTCTTCCGAGGAGTTTTTCAAAGTGTTTCAAATTTTCATTTTTAAAAAATCAGTTTCAGACTCTTACCTCTCCACCATCTCATTCTTGCTACCAAGCCACTGGGCTCCTCAGAGAAAGAATAATCCTGTGAGGAACCTCAGTAATTTCTGCCTACTGCAGGTCACTACATTTTATATTCCCTCCTGTAAGTTTGCCAAGATAAACCTTAAAATCTTAAGGGGGCTTTTGCAATCTTTCCCACGTTTTTTTCCCACCCCAAATTCTGAAGAACGCTTTTAAGTCAGATGTTCCCAGTGCCCTAATGTTATCCTTAAGGAATTATTCCCTAGTTTTCCAATATGCTTACTTTTTTTATGCTAGTATTCCCAAAACTCAGTGACAAACAGATCCATTACTTTTCCACTAGTTTTGATACAAGTATTTTGTTAATTTTTTTAATTTCACTGATTTTAATCTTGCTTAAGATTATTCAGTACAGGTTTTTATTACTTTCCTCATTTATTTAGTTATTCTTAAATGAAGTAGTCTAATTAAATACATGCCTTTAATTATTCCTTTCTTAAGTTCTTCTGCTAGATTTTAACCCTATTCCTCATTCTAATAATGAGAGTTTTTCCTCACCTTCTCTTTTGCTGGAGAAGGGAAGATTGAAAACCTCACATCACTGTCTGTGTGTGCCCCAGTCAGAAATGCTGCATCTAAAACCAGCTGGGATTTTTCCTGATTTTCAGCTGTTGTTCAGCTCTGGAAGTGATGGGAATGAATCTGCAGCAGCTTTGTGTGGGTTCCTACAGGCATTTCTCACACCCAGGATGATTTTACCATCTGAGAACAGGTTCTCTGCCACCACTGTCTGTCCCTGCCAGCACTGAGACCCATGAGTGTAGGGATTTCTGCTCTTTGTAGGGATTTCTGTTCTGTCCCCCACTGATGGGGACAAGCCGTGCCTTGCTCTCACTTCTCCTGGCTTTTCCTGAACTGCACTTTCCCTGTCTCCTGCTGTCTGTGGGTAATTCCTGCCCTGAACTCTGTTCCCTGGACACGTCTGCCTCTTGCTGCCTTTTCAGGCATTATTCAGTTTTCCCTTCCTGTCCAGCAGAGGAGTTTTGGGGAGCCCTTCACATGTCCCTGACTCCAACAGCTCCATTTTCACCTTCATTTCCCTGTTGTTTGCTTTCTGCTCTAATTGCACCTCCTGAGGAGAGCTCTGTCTTCATAAACCCATGGGCATGATAGAGGGGAGCTTCTCACTCTTTTACCCAAGGACTTGCAGAAGAATTCTGGATCCTGCAATTTTTAGGAGGTTATGAAGGCTACATCATTTTTCCCCCTTGCTTATCTTTCTGCCCAGCTGATGCTCTGCAGAGCCTCCCTAGATCATCTCCTCTCTGCTATCTCTCGCTGTCACTTTAAGTGATAATGTTTTAATCAGTTTGTGATATGCATCTGAGATAACAGCTCTCACTCAGAGGAAAAGGGGAAAACACAGTATCATGTTTGACCTAAAATCTCTGCCAAAAACCTTAGTCTGACCTCTTTCCCTCGTACTGAACTGCTTCAGCTGCCTCACTGCACAGAGGTCAGGATTCAAACAGCCACCAGAGGGTCACTGTGATCACTCCTCCTCTGCATCCGACCTGACCTGTACACATTTAAATTGCTGCTGCCTTTTTATTCTCCAGGCTTTCTGATCCCTCCTCATCTTTCTATTCGTAGGTGCTGTAAAACTGAAGCATAATATTTTTCTAAATAAACTAAGTGGTTTATCTCCAAATACTGGGAGAAGAAGTGGTGCTTTAACTCCTCTTGTTTCTAATCCCCATTGTTTGAGGCTTTCTCAGCAGTGTGCTTTAAACTTAAAAGTTGGCTATCCTAAATGCTGGGAGATGTGTTCTGGGAATACCTTATTTATGTGCACACTGTGCATTTTGATATGAGAGCAGACAGTGAGTGGGAAAGGAAAATAAAGTGAAATATGACTGTTACCCACACAGTTCCTTTTTCCTTATCTAGACTGTCCTCGTACTCATTTCTAAAGTAGACATTAAAACAGTGCAGGCCATTGTCTTTCCAAAATAAATGGGAATCCACATAATTTTACAGTACATGGGTAGAACTAGAAGTAGAATCTAAAGACAATACATTCCTAAGGTGAATGAAGAAGCACAGGCCAACTGCTCATGGCTTCATTTGAATTACTAATGAATATACAAACTTCTGCAGATTCCACACACAAACATAAATTCATCCTCTTTTCAGCTTCAGATATTTTTTCCTCAATATTTTCTATCAGATCACATAGATCCGCTATTTTTTATCATCATATATTCCTGTGAAGTTTTAAGTCTGTTAAATAGATTTCCTATATTCTTCCTGCAAATATTATTTTTCATATGTAAGCTGCACTGCCATTTTGCCAGGGCTGTTAAATGGCAAAAGGAAAATGAGCACTGGTTTCTTAAACTCCGTGGGCACTTTATGGAAAATCCTCACAATTCAAATTATTTTGTGCTTTATAAAAGCAACCAAGTGGTGATGAGGAGCCCTAAAAACACATGGCCAGCAAGGCTGGATTTTCCCTTTCTTAAAAATCAGAGGAAGATAATGGCCAGCTTCCACAGCATCACACAGGAGATGGAAGGCACCAGCTGAGAGAAAGTGAGACAAAGCCTTGGAGCATCCGGGTAAGAAGATCTCAGGGCAATCTCAGCTCTCTCCGCCACGAGTTCCTTGGTGAGAACCTAGAAATGAGACAGAGCCAAATGCTCTGGACATGGGGCTGTCAGTGCTTGTCTCCACAAATTATTGGCCAATTTTAGACTAACTGGAAGAGGGGAAAACACCTCCAGTGGAGCTGAAAGCCTCCAAACTTCATATTAAGAGGTGATTGATAAGAAACACTGGGTGCAACACCAGAGAATCTAAACAGGCAAAACCTTCTGCCAACACAGGAAATGTTCCAATGGAATCTCTTCTCAAACATGAGATACAAAACCACAGAGAAGCAGGCTTGATTAGTCCTAATGTTTATGGAATATCTTGTAAAAGCTCATTAATTAGCCACTGGCAGAAGCCTGCCCTGTTCACTGCATTTAGGGGCTTCAGGTAGGAAGTGCAGGTGAGTGAAAATAGGGCTTTCCTTCTCAAAATCGTGTACTCTGCCAGATCCTGGTGTGCAGATCCTCTGGAAATGCATTAAAAACTTGGCAGCTAGAAGGGCTTCTCAAAACCTCATCTGTTATCATTATTATTATTATTATTATTACTATTATTTTGATTATTTTATTTCTTGCCACACTCTTGGTTTCCTAGTCATGCTATTAAGAAAAAGGAAAGGATAGGATCCTGTCATGAGAGCCATAGATAGAAATTAGGAAAACATCTTCTCTGTCAACTACTTAAATCATCACGAGGAATTAATCAAGACTTTACTCATTAAGGCTGTCTTCTAAAGAGTGATTAAAAATCTATATAGACTTTATCATGTGTTATTCATTTCTGTAGAGTTTTCTAAAATGAAGTACTTATGAAATAAAAAGCAGTGAAAAGAACACTAATGGGTAATCAAAAAGAAAAAGCTGATAAATGTATTATGAGTTCAAAATTTTTCTGATACTACCAGAAAAGGGAATTCAAAAATAGTAGTGGATGCATAAATCATGATTTCATATCTGCTGTTAGGGAACACATTGTAAGTTAAAATTGAGATAAGGTCTTTAGATACCTAATAACCCCCCATAATGCATTTAGTGCATTAAATGTGTTTTCATTTTGTACTTGCCAGGGTGTTGAATATCATTAGATAATTAGGCACCCAATGAGGAGTCCCTGATTTTTCCACATAGTGAGAGAGTTTCACCTTCTTTGTGGTGTTTGGTGATAGGGTGATGCAGCAAAAGCAGTTTGGGACAGAAAAGCAGGAAGGGAAGATTTAAGGTCAGAGCTGGTGTCAAAACCCATTGGCTTTCTTTGCTGCTGTGTACATTGTGGCTTTGAAGATGACTCCTAAAAGATTCACTTATTTAATGTTCTCATTAGCCAAACCTGCTCAACACAAACCACTAGGCATGGTCTCATTTTGCAAAAGTACATCTTTTTTCTTGAACTGCAGAGCAAATGGTTTCACTAAACCAGCTAAATCGACCCCTTAGGTCCAATGACCAAATTTAATAACTGTTCATCTTTGCTAAAGTACAGTGTTTAATGATCTCATTCATTAATACATCAATGGTTGCTTTGGCTGATTAAATTTCTTCCATCATTTTGACAGTGTGATCTAAATGTGAAGTACAAATATTCCATGTAAAAATGAAACATTGCATTCCAGGCCAACGTCGTAGATTATCTCTTAACTCCCTGCAGTAGCCCACCAGAGGAGCTCGTGTTAGGAGCCTTCAGAATTGCTCTCCAGAGTGATTCACTGATCACTGTGCTTGGGAGCCAGGAGTGCTTGCATGGATTTGAAGTCCGGGAAAGAATGTGTGAGTTTGGCATCTGGTCCCTGGCCCAGTCAGAAGGGATTCTTGGATTTACACAGAGCAAACTCAAATCAGGGAGCTGATGTGGGACCATGGGGATCTCAGGGCTAACAAGGCCAAGGGCTGGTGCTGCACCTGGGTCAGGGCAATCCCCAGGATTGATCCAGGCTGGGGATGAGCAGATGGAACAGCCCTGGGAGAAGGATTTGGGGGTGCTGGTGGATCCTATTCTGATTGCTCTGATCTGTTGTTTCCCCTCAGTGAGAGCCTGAGACTGCTAATCATAATATTGACTGAAAATACTTTTTTTAGGCCCTTTGAGTTCAGCCATTGAAGAGTTTGCATCTGTCAACTTATGGCTCTTACCCTAAACAATTCAACAGCTCCTTTCTCATCACACACCTGTGGGCTGCATTAAATGAGAGCCTACCAGAAACTCACTGTTAAAACAATTTCAAATGCCCTCCTTTCCAGGCTCAAGGAACTGTGCTGCTGAGAGAGGAGGATGATAAAAGTAGAAGTGTTCAGTCACATTCATGAGCTATTTCAGAGCGTTTCACTTCTAAGGAGCAGAGGAGTCTCACACCTTTACAACTAAAGAGAGAGAACTAATTGTTTACTTTTTTCTATTAACTCAAACATATCAGACAAATTACCTTGGTTAAATTCTTGCTAAGCATATTTTCTTTAAGGGCTAATGATCTCCTGAAAGATAATGAAAAAGTGAATGTAGGTTTATAAACTAAAGCTAAGTATCAAAATCCAGATCAAGTGTTTAACAGCACTGGGTTCTGAACTATGGCAGCACATAGCACAGAACAAGTTATTAAATTGAAATGAAATTGAGAAGCAAATGAACAAGGAGGAAGAAAAATGTAAAGGTCTGCTCTGTTTGCTTTTTAATCATTTATATAAGAAGGAAAATCCCATGTCTTTACCTAGACAGCAATACAGAAACAATTGAAAGGTCATTGAATGAGTAATTTTATTTTGCTGTAGCATCTCTTCTGATTTCTATTGGCCGTCTTAAAAGTAAGTGTCAAGGGTTTGCGTCTTCAAAACCAGAGCAGCAGTTGGCATTTTCATAAGCAGTCCTAAAGGAAGGCCAAAGCTTTACTGAACGTAGAAACTGCTTCTGTTACTGGGTGTGGGCTGAGTTTTCTCAAGTAAGTTTTGTTTGTGGATCCAAACAAGGAAATTCTCTGCTTTATAACCGTACACCTGGCCCTGGAGCTACAGAGCAAAATCTAATTTCTGCAGTTACCATTCTAGTATTTTTCTCTGTTGAAAGCCATAATTAAAATTGAGAATATAAAGGATGTCTGAGCAAAAACTTATGTTTTATATATACCCAAAATACAGTGATATCAATGTGATGAAAAGCCCTGTTCAGAGCTTGTCAGCATTAAAGGCACCACAGATCAAGGATATCTCTGTGACTTCTTAAAAATGTGGAAGAATGTGGCAGAATTTCCATTGAAATGCTTAAAGAATATTCCCACTTGGCATCCATTCTTTTTTTTTCTATATATGCCCAATGGGATCACAGAAAAAGTGTATTTTAGCAGGTAACTTTAATGCAAATAGTATTTTAAAGAGCGATTGCATTTATTCTATACTAAGAAATCTTGCTTCTCTTCTTCCAGAACTTTCTGCATATGTCTGCTCATTTAGGATAACAAATTATTTCCTGAAAAAATTAGCACTTCTTGCTGGTGTCATCCATAGCAAACGAAGAATATAAAACAATGTTTTTCAAAGAGAAGGGAAATAAAACAAATTACCAAAGTTTTGTATTGGAAGACAGATTTTAAAAGACATTCTACTCTTCACACTCTTCAGTGGTAGAGGAGGACAGTAATTATCAGTCACTCCATTGCATCTTTTGTAATCATTCACCTCTAAGAATGGTGGGTTTGTGTTTTGCATTGTTTTTTTCTCTCTCTTTATGGATAAGCAGCTTGTAATTGATTTTTCAGAAGCTGCAAACACAAATTTACTCACAGCTACTGAGGTGAAACAAGCTGATGCCACCGTGCCAAGTCATACGAAATCAAATGTATTTGTGCAACTAGCTGTGCTTTTCACCTGCCTTGGAAAATACCTCATTGTGTGTTTGGGGATAAAATGAACACAGAACAGTGAGAAAGGAGCTACTGAAGCAAATGTCTTCTATGAGTAGATAATTAGAACAGGATGGGTGATTGCCCAGAGCTGTTGCTGCTGGGATTTCATGTTTGATGTTTACCTATAGTGAATTAACATAACCTACAATAAATGTTTGTCAGCGTGACAGCCATTTGGAAAGCCAAAGTGTTTGTCAGCAGTAAATATATTTTCTAGCACAGAGGTGTCTCTTGCCTCTGACACTGTCGGTTCCTTCTGTTTCTTGTAACCACGTTTCAAACAGCTTTTCTGTAGTTAGGCAATAAACAGCTTTGCATTTTGGCTATAGGATTCAGTGAGGAAAAAGTCCAGTTAGGGGGATTATTTGCCCTCCAGAGGATTGTTGTCCTTTTTTAAAAAGCAACTCTATCTATGAATGTGGAAAGAGAAAATCAGAGGGGAGTCTGGATTGTGGAGCCACAGGGAGGAAGGCTCAAGCTGTTGTGAGGAAGGGTCTCCAAACCTGCAGAGAGAATGTCCACAGACCTTCAACTCTGAGCTGTCCTGCCCACACCAACACTGGCAGCTCCAGTTTCTCCTTTAGGAAAACTTAGGATGCTCTGGCACAACGAGAGCTGTTTGCATGAGTTATGAGAGCGTTTATAATGAAAACAACTTGAGGGTCATATATGAGAGCATTGGTGCTTCTGCTGTGTTTCTGCTGCACAGATTTTCTGAATGGATAATTAGACCCATATTCATGGACATTAATAACTATTTCAGGCCCCAGGGAAAATATTTATAGTACTGAGGTCCCCCACTGTGCTCCCTTGCATTTTCTTGTGCTACATCCTTCTGCCAGACTTCCTTTCTTAATTTCTGGCACTTCTGGAGAGGCAGCTCGTGGGGTGGATCAGAGCAAGGATGGATGGTCGGGTCCTTTGTTCTGTCTTCCTCAATTTTCAGACAAAGTCAGCACTGCCTGGACATGGAGAATCCATGGGGCTTCAGATTTTGCAGTGGGATGAGGAGAGCAAGGAACTGTTAGGATTTCTCCTGTGCTGCCTTAGAGCTCAGCGTGTTGCTGAACTCAAGTTAAAAAAAACAAATTTATTTGAGATGAAGAAAAATCCGTCACATGTTCAGTCACTCTCTGTGGCCCTGTGAGAAATGAAAAAAGGAAAAACATGTAGGACAAAGACACAATTCATTTACTTCTTTTTTTCTTGGATATTTACACCTTCACGTTCTGAACCAAAGAAGAGGAGGTCAACAAAGTTCTATGGCCTTAACTGAACTTAATACAACCATTAAACACTTTTAATATTCCAAATTTTTGTGCGATTTTCCACAATCTTCACAGCTTTCAGCCTCATTTTCATATTTTTGTCAAATATGTAGGTTTTAGTGAGAGTGACATTTAGAATCAGGCTTTCATGGCAAATTATTGGACTTAACATTGTCACAAGGGGTTTTCTTCACTGTGTACCTGTATATGGAAAATGTAGAGATAAGCAGCTCTTATTTTATTTATGTATAAATAGATATGTGCTTGCCTGTGTGTGGAAGGCTCACTGCAGTGGTTTTATGCTACTTTGGGATAAGTTTAATAATATGTGTACATTGATGCACTGAAATAAGACTTCTCCTTGTCAACTTAATGCAAGCAAATTGTGTTGAACCTCTCTCTGGCTGTTTGGAAAGCAAAGTCCCATCAGAAGTTATGGTTCAGACAGCTTCATTTTAATATGAAGTGATTTGATGGTATTAAAAGCATTATTTGCTAAGGATATTTATACTAAATAATTTAATTGGGTTTTTTTTTCCTAGAGCTTGCTAGTTCAATGGTATAAAAAGCAAAAACAGAAAAAAATTGTTCTTAGACCTCTGACAAATCTACCTCTGGTAGAAAGCATTTATTTTCTGTCCACAATAATATGATTTATCTATTACTGCATTTTCAACCTCTCCCATGGAGAGAAATTATAAACTTATTTTGGTATCTTGTAAAGACCAGTGTTTTTGTCATGCCTGGCAAGAAATACATGGAGATTGTGCACAGAAAGTGAACTGTCTGCTACAACCAACCTTAGTGTGTTACTGGATCAGCAAAAAACTGGTTTTAATTTCTGCTTTTTGCTGTGAAATGTGATAACTGTGTGTGTGTCTGCTGTGCCATTTTGAGATACCCAATAAATTGCCCGAATTCTCATGGCTCCCTTTGCTCCCTTCCCACAGTGCCCCCCAGGTTTGTGGTCCAGCCCAGCGACCAGGACGGGATCTATGGAAAAGCTGTCATTCTCAACTGCTCTGCCGAGGGTTATCCTGTTCCAACCATTGTCTGGAAGTACTCAAAAGGTAGGATTCCTGTGGTGACCACTGGGGACAGGCCAATTCTGGCTTAATAACATCACCTCTAAGTTGCTGTTTTAATCTTCGAATTGCCAGGGAGTGGCAGGGTGTGTACCAGTCACGTTTTATAGCTCATAAATCATCTCCCCAAGCTGGCCACTGTCCCACACAAGGCTGAGCTGGATGGACTTTTGCTCTGCCCTGGAGATGTCCTGGCTGTGCCTGTGAGCCTGTGTCAGCTGTTGCCTCAGCAGGTGAGGGATGAAAGGGATGGCTGGGAGAAAAGAGACAGAGCTTTAATTGAAACAACCTCAGCACAAGGTTCACTGGCAGCATTTGGCTGATTTTTTTTCCCCTCCTTCAAAATTCATGATAACATGGCCAATCACATCTTTTCAGCAAAGAAGGGAGGTCAGGTAGCATTAACATAAGCAGTAATTCAGTATGTGCTTTACATAATGCTTTAACATTTTCTTCTCGTGTAACAGAGCATTAAAAGTGGCCCCACTCAACCCTCAGTAACCATAGGAAATTGACTGCTTTTTAATTAAAATGTGCTGCCTGATAGATTGTGTCTCCTGGCCAGTTGTCTTCTGCTAGGTTTTAGCAAAAAACCACATTCTCCAAACTCTGTACCCAATCTAAATGAATTAACCCTTTTAAAATCAAAATGAGGTGCTGTTGAGAAGAAATTTTTATGTAATGCTCCATGTCATTTTTGGCTTCCTTCAGATCTAAGTCCAGATTGTATTTGAAGAAAAAAAGGGTGAGAGAAAAGTTCATGTTAAAGACTATTTGTGCTTTTATTGATAAATTATGGTTTGTTGCAAGAAGGGTGCAGAGTACCAGATTCCATTAATCTCAGTGGTATATGGGATTTTAATTCTGAATATAGGGTACAAAGAAGTAATCCTGGTTTGCAGTGTTTGTGTGCTGAAGGAGGGTGCCAAGCCAAGCCAGATGAGTTGTAATTACCTGTGGGGAGGTAAATAGCCCGCCTTGGAATGACAGAATAGTTGGAAAAGTTCTCTTTCAGACTCATCCACACAAATGTGTGGGGTAAGATTCTCTCCTGCTCAGGAAGGACTTGGGCTGTAATAGCATTAAAAACGTGTGTGAAGAGTAAGAAACCTTTACAAACTGCTACACAAAATTTTTTCCAGTTTTTTCCAGTAGCTGTCCTCAGGAGTATCAGCCCTTTCCTTTCTGTAGACACTAAATTCTTCCCACAATTTTTCATGTGAAGAAATACAGGAAGTGAGTGGGCAATCAGTGGCAGGCATCTACAGTTAGTAAAGTATAAATGTGCATTCCAACTAAATGACAGGGAAAGGGGCTTGTTAAAGAAAAAGAATTGATACAAGGAAAAGTGGGACATGCATATAACTAAAATAGTTGAAAAATCAACAATGGCAGCTGATTTTTTCTGAAAAAATTATAAATTAAACATTTTTAAGTTCATAGTATTGCTCACCGGGCATTCAGTGTAGGTGTAAATTCCCAAAGCAAACTCTTGAAGGACTAGAAATATTTTTGATATGCATGTCTGGTCGTTTTTAATATTCTAGATGTTGTATTCATAGGGTGTTCTAGCTTGCTGTGTAGTACAAAATAATTCCCCACAATATTTATTCATCCTATTTCCTCCTGGGTTGACTCAGCCAACAGTTTATAGTAATTAATGCTGAGAGATATTAACTTTGTGTACAGAAAGTGGTGTAAGAGAATTCCATTGAAAAAAAGAACCTTTTGACTTCCCTGAAAAATCCCATGTCCTGCTGCAGAAGTAGGTTGTAAACCCCTTTGTTACAAGAAACATGTCTTAATATACATTTAGAGAGTCCCTAATGCTGGAGGAACCCAAACTTGTGGTGACAGTACAGCAGGATCCTGTTTCCTGTTCCCTAAATCACCCAGTATCTTATTTCCAGTGAAAAGCAGGTTCTTTCTTAAAACCAAACTTGAGACAAAAATCTCTGGCTTCCTGTTTTTATGGACCTTCCATTTTCACAGTGCTGCCAAAAATGTCTTATCAGTGGTCTGAGCTTTTTGTTGTTTTCTTTATTTCATTTTGATGATTTTTTTTTGGTGGATTTTTTTTAGTTTTTTTAACAGTCTCAATGAATACTGGCTGCAAACACAGCAGAACACAGATTTTGTGTGTCACCAGTCCATCATCTGTAGCAGGAAACAAGAGAAACAGTCACTGATGTGGTTTTCCATGCTACCCAGGGTTTCATAAACAAGGTCCTGGAGGTCCCCTGAGTGTGCTGTGTTTACTACAACAGACATCCCTCTCAGTCATAAGAAATTCATTTGCTGTATGCATTAGGGATGCATACTGCTATGGCTGTTCAGCTGTAATTGTCAATAATTCATCAGCCTCTAAATGTACAACAAATGTGCCTTTTCACCCATGAACGGGCTGGAAATCTTCATTTCCTCTCTCCCCCTTCCTGCTGCTTTGGCTTTGTGCTCCTTTAATATGGGCAAATTATTGCTGCTTCTGCATTCCAAAAGTCTTCCTTCTTTTGGTGTAATGAATTCAGTTTGGATAAAGAACCATTCTGTTTGTTCTGATCCTGTCAGAAGCCACTTTAGCTGCGTTGAGCCTCCAAGAAGAGGAAGCTCTAGTTTGTGCCTTATTAAAAATAAAAAATATGAGGTGCTTTGTAACGTTTTTCCCTGGGTTTCTTGCTTCAGGTGCCGGGGTTCCCCAGTTCCAGCCGATCGCGCTGAACGGTCGGATCCAGCTGCTCACAAACGGCTCCTTGCTGATCAAACACGTGCTGGAAGAAGACAGTGGATACTACCTCTGCAAGGTCAGCAATGATGTGGGAGCAGACGTCAGCAAGTCCATGTACCTCACTGTTAAAAGTAAGAACTGAAACGCTTCTCTGTGATCCAGATTGAGTGAAAAAAGTCTTTACTGCATCCGTAGTTTGGAGGGAAGGGAAGCGGGTTGGGAGGGGAGAGGTTGGATTTGTTGGCTTTGGTTTAATTTTGGCTTTCAGCTGCGTGTGGTAGCACCTGGAAGTTAGGATGGGTAATAAAAATCATTGTTTGGTAGAGGAAGAAAAGAAAATTTGTACCGGGTCTGAGAGCTGAGTCCTGAGTCATGAAGGGAAAGTAAGAAAATTTGTTGGTCAGGAGTAAAAAAACAATAAAAAAGGAGAAATACCCACAGCAATTGTCATAAATGTCAGAAGCTGAAGGAAATATGGATTAAAAAGACACTTAATAAATTCTCAATATATCATAGATGGAAACTATAGGTACAATTACTACAGATATTACAACACGCTCTAAGATTTTATAGATACAGCCACAGTAGTTTTTTTGACTTAGCCAGGTAGTTTTCAGAAAATCCATCTAATCACACAAGCTCAACCTGTCTGTACTTTCCAGGCACAAGAGACAAAAGCAATCCAGTTTTCATTTGCATGTCATCTGTAATTCCTTGAAACATCAACACAGTTTAGAAAATAGAGGAAATAGTATGGAAAAAAAGGTGTAGAGATAATATAATTTCTCACTAGAGAAAAAAAAGAGACTATTGACACATCAGCATGCCAAATGTTCCTGGATGACCTGTCAGACCAGCATTGAAGGAGGTCACCACAATATGTACTTTCATGTTTGTAGGATTTTTGAAGATTTACAGAATGCTTTGACGTTCTGGGATGCCAATTAGCTTGAAAAAGTTTTGCCCTTGAAAGAAAAGAGAATTTTTTTTCCAGAAAGGAAGAAAAATCTAATTTATTCTTTGTTGGAGAGTGCACTTTAGACCATTAATATTTAGCTTTCAGGGTGTTGTTTGTTGTTGAGAATTAATAACTAAGTTATTTTAAGAGTGTCAAAAATTTGCAAGCCCCAGTACCTCAGATGTCCTCTCCACTCTAATTTACCATAGTGACTTCATCTTCTAAAAAACAACATGATGACCTCTCCAGCAAATTTATTGATTGAACACTTTTTCTGTGGGTTGGTAGAAGTTCCAGCTTCTTTCTTGTGGTTTGCAGAACTGGCCATTTTTGGGCCAATCTTCAATTGCAGGAGTGAGGCACTGCTGTAATATTCTACCAAGAGCCAGCTTCCCTCTGCTTGGCAGCCGTGCACGCTGCCTGTCTGATCACTGCATGCAGTTTCATGTGTGATAAAAGAGCATCCCTTATCAAATAAGAGCAGGAGCTTCCCTGGGGAGCCAGTTGCTGTTTGAATCTAATGAAAACCCCTCTGGCTCTGAGATAGCAGGGAGCAGCCTGTGCCCCTCACACACCCACACTGACACCAGTCCAGCTCCAGCACGGCTGCTGGAGAGAGCACCGGGAGGGTGTTGGTGTGAGCATGGAAGAGGCAGAGCTTTAGCTTCCATCAAACACTCATTAAGGACAAGATGCTCTGGGGAAATGGGCTTCAGGCACGGCTGGATCCCCTGTTCTGCTGGTGTGGTTGTGGCTCATAATCTTTGCACCTGGTCAGGTGGACTGACTCCAGAGTGAGGGCCTGGATTTGCCCTTAATCTTTCTTGTCATTCACTATTTCCTTTTTCTGTGTGGTTTTTCTGGATGCTTTGTTCTCCCCACAAGCCTGTTCCTGGACCCTGGTCCTCAAGTTAAGTCCTCCTCTAGGTAAAAACCTTGGCTTCCCTTCATGAAACTCGCAGTGTTCTTCATTAGTTGTTCCTTCTCCATGAGGTCACCCTAAATGCCTTCCTTAGGCAGAGGCAGCAGGTGAGACCTGGCCCATGCAGTTGTTTCTGGGTGACAGAGTTGGTAAGTAAGAAACAGCTTCCAAAACATAAACAAAGATTAGCATTGATGCATTTTCTTGTGGCTTCCTTGTGACAAATTGCCTTCCCACCTTCCTTCAGTCTTTTCATGGGTTATCCATGAGCAGTAGCTCAAATTACCTGATAGAAAAAAGCAGAGTGTCTTAGACTGATTTGGTCACTGATCATGAAACAGACTGGCCCTCAGAAAGAAAAATGAGGCAGTAGTCCCTTGACACCTAATTCCTTCACTTCTTGTTCCTTGTGCCACAGATACCTGGTGCATGCAGGTGCTAACCACTGATAGCATCACTGAACTTAAAAATAAACCCTCTTGTGCACACCCTCTCTATGTTTGATAGAAGTTTTTACCCACTCTGCTAGTAACACTGCTGGATAAAGTTTTACCTTTCATAGATCTTATTAAAAAATCTCTTAAATGAGCTGATGCTTTACTCCTCCAGAATTTTCATTGTCACTTGTATCTAAACAAAAAAGATGTTGACCTTTGTTGTCAAAAAAGAGTAGGAAAATTTTTGTTTTGGTAGTTCAGGAGTGGACAGGATAAAAATTTATTTAATGTATTTCCATGACTCGCTACATCTAAAACTGATGGATTTTTTTCTTAGTGAAAACCCATGTCAAGCTATAAACCAGCTTGGCTTGCTTAACAAACTCTTAGTGCTGAGGGGGAAGTTGTAATAATTCCAAATATACATTTATTTAGTGCCTCACTGTTTGTTGAGTGACACTTTTGTGTCAGAGAAGCTGATCCAGCTTCTTGGTTGAAGGGAGATTGCATGAGAAGGGAGTGCAAAGAAAGAGGAAAAGAAAAAAGGAAAAGAAAAGAGAAAAGAAGAAGAGGAAAAGAAAGAGAAATCAGGAATACCATCAGAAACGTGAAAAGAGCAAACTGCCAGCATCAATGCTGAATCAGGAACCACGGGGCAGAAAATTTTCATTTAGCAGCTATTATCCTTCTCCCTTTCTTTTCAAGGAATGGACATAAAAATCATGATCAGTGAATTTTTCTCTTCATGTGATTCAAGGATAAGTAGTTCCCAAATTCCATATTCACTAAGACACACAATATTAGAAAGTTATGAGAGATCTGGAACAAGGAATCTAGTGCTGTCTTGAGAAATGACTCCTGGTGCTTGGGATGAGAAGACTTCTGAAGAATTTCTATAAAGGATAATGAGGCTTTAACATGAAGGGAAGAACTAAAATTATTTAAAGGTTGCCTGGGAGTCACAGGGGAGGAGACGACTGCTTAAAACAGACTGCCTGCCTGCCTTCATCTGAATAAATGTCACACTTCCTAATTCCACTTTAGGGGCTATATTTAACATGATAGAATGGTATCCTGAAAAAATTACCTCCCGAAAAGCAAGCTTGCATTAAGGTATGCATCTTCATGTGCAAATAATCTGTTGGAGGCAACCACGTTAGCCCTGCCCCTTCTTAAATCTATCACTTCTTTTCATGACAGTGTGGAGCCTGACAAGTTTTAATCTGATCATCAAAACATTTCCAACAAATCCTGTCTGCCAAGAAAACAGAATTGCTTCATTCACTTTCCCCTCAAATATGCTTCTTAGCTATTGGCATTTTATGTGTTTAATGCACAAACCTAAAGCTGTCAGTCAGATCCGCAGCTCCTTCCAGCAGGAACATGCTAATCCCAGCTAATTCTTTTAATGCCAAGTTTCACCACTTAGACATTTAAAAAAAAACAAAAAAAACCAAAAAAAAACAACTTTAAAAATAGTTGCCTATGACAAGAGCTGGTGGAATAACAGGAGAAGGGGCTGGTTGGGAAAGGGAGCCTGGTAAAACTGACGCCCTGTTCCTGCACCATGTCGTGTTTCTGCTGCCCCTGCCTCTCTTACAGTGCTGCTTGCCCATGTTGACCATGACCTCTTCCAGGCCAGATTTGTTTCTCACCATCCTCAGACAACTCATGGAGCAAAGAGACCTCAATCACACAACTGACTGCTGCTGCAGAAGAAATAAAATGTAACAGTAGTTACAAACACAAATAAACCCAGAAGATGCTTACGGATGGAGACCGAATGGCGTGGAGCTCTTTTCTCCACTGCAAGCTAACAGTTGTTCCACCATATGGCTGAAGCACTGCAGCATTTGTTTATTGAGATGGATGGAAAGCTCTGCCTGTGAAGCTTTATCCAGGCAAGATAAAGGGACAATTTCCATGTGACCAGGCAAATGAGTTTGCTCTGCTGTGACACCAGCAGCAAAGCCAGCAAGCTGTGATGGGGAACTCACTGTGCTCTGCTCACCAGGGTGCTTCTAAATGCTCATTTTAGTCTTTGAGAAAATAATTCCTTGCTGAGAGCACAGGAATGTTGAGATCTGCCCGATTGCTACTTTTCCTTGTGTATGAAAAGCCAATTTCTCATTAAAATGCATGTATCCCACAAGGTGTCAGTAAGGGTGGCATTGCCTGTTCTACATTTGCAAAGATAGATTATCCATGATATGTGGTGAAGGAAGCTTAAAACCAAAAAACACGTATAAGAAGGACAGCAATAATTCCATGTCAAATTCACCTGAGCCCAGTTATTTTGATATTTCTTAATCTTTCTTTGCTCCATTTTTCTCACAGTCTCATGGTCTGTAAATACTTTTGTCCGTGGAAAAACAAAACAAGACAAAAGTTCCCTTCTCTTTTTCTGTGCTCTGATTTACTGTTTCCTTCTTCTGACATTTCTGCCATCTTTTTTTTTTTTTAAAGGCTTTTTCATTTATTTGATTCTTCATCCTTATTTTGCAGTTATCTCAGGTAGAGTACACTTTCGTGAAATTGGCAGATTTGGCTAAAATTGGTAAAAATCTCTAGCTGGATGGCTTGCATGTGTCCTGAGAAGGAAAGAGTGGGGCAAAGGCAAAGGAAAAAAGTTATTTCCTTGAATTGAAGCTACTCTCATGTCCCAAACAGTCCTTTCTGCTGAGCTGGTGAGCTGCCCTTGCCCACCTTTGCCCTTGCCCTCATGACAGGCAGCTCTCTCTCTCTTTTACCACCTATTTCTTGGCAAAAAAATAGGCAAAACCTGTGTTAAAATACAGGTTGTGAATAAACTGTCCAGCTCCAAGCCAGTGGTGATGAACTGTAACACTCTTTATATTTTAATTTTTTGTCCTTGCCCGTGGCAGGGGGTTTAGAACTAGATGATCTTTAAGGTCCATTCCAACCCAAACTGTTCCATGATTCTACGACTCTGATTGTTTATTTTCATGAAATGCACAGTCTAAAAGATGCCAGGAGTGAATCTTGGAAACACAAGTGATCTCCCCGGATGCAAGCGCTCCCTCTAGTTAGCAAAACAGCCCATTTTTTTCCTAATGAGGTCGTCCCACAATGAGAAAGGAGCAAGGGTCTAAATGCTGTTTTCTGCCTCTTCAAACTGCTGGCACAGCTTTGATTTAGGGACTTGCACTTTAATCACCCATCATGTGTCATTACCCCGACAGGCGGCAGCAGCCGCCAGACACGAGCGCCGATAAATTGCGCCGAGAGCCACTGGAGCGATCCTTTGTTGATTTTCCTTTACAGCTATTCCATGGCAGATCAGCTGTCATAACAACACAGCGCCTCTGGCAACAGAGGGAAATTAAACATGAAGTATGTTCAAGGTAGCTGGTAGAAGGCTGGAATATCCCTTTTCTTCCGTGCCTTCAAATGCTCCCTGCTCCTCTCGGTAACGCCAAGCCCGTGGCAATTCTCTTGTAAGATAATTGCCAGATGTGCTGCAGCACAAATACTCAAGTGGGTTTGTATGCAAATCTTTGCAATGCTCTCATTTAAGGAGGAGAGGAGAGGTAAGAACCACTCTCTCTTTTCCTTTTCTTTTATTTTAAGAAATATTTTTCGAACAAGGATATAGCAGCCCTTTTTCTTTTCTTCAAGCCTGGGTGCTCAGCAATGTTTCCAGCAGAAAGCTGAAGCAGATTTTTCTCCCAGAAGTGCACACAGACTCTGCTGCATCAACAGTATCCTATTTATTGCCTTTTTTGGTTTTTTTTTTTTTTTTTTTAAATACCTGTCTCTCTCAGCTTTTTGATGCCCAAATGGCAACATTGAAAAGGAAGCATGGGTGAGGTTTATTTTCAGAAGTTTCTTTTCTGTGGAAATTTTCATAGTGGATACAGACTATTGAGGCTTTCCTGAAAAATAAGCAGTTTAACAAAGTTGTGATGATTTAGTCTTTCAAATGCCTTCACATCTTCATGTTTTTTAGAAAGCCTCATAAAGGATGGGATCCACAATATATGTACTGTAGCTGCTGTTTTATTTTTTCTCTTTACTGAACAGATTGGTAATATATATACCACAGGTATTTCAATATGTTCTCCTTCCTCAATATCAGTATTTCATGTGTCCTATTCAATTATCACTTTATTCAGAGGTGTTACATGGCTCTCAGATGGCAATGAACTCTGTGTCCAGGTTTGGCCAACTGTGGGCAGAAAACTGTGCCACAGAGATCATTTCAGATCCAGGGCTGCAGCTCCTCTGTCTCTGAACACTGCTGGAACAAGACTAGAAAATAACATCTGATCTATCCTTCAGATGAGATGGTGGTGTGGCAGGGATGGATACCAGCTAGACAGATAATCCATTCATAATAACCATCGTTGAGAAAGTACAAATTTCAGTATGTTGTATTTGGGACGATTCTTCAAACCCTACTGTGCTCAAATGTAATAAATGGTAATCCTGAAATGTTCTAAACTGGGAGGAAATATTCAGGGAATTATTCTTACTGGTGGTTTAGAATCATAGAATCTCAGAATATCCTGAGCTGGAAGGGACCCACAAGGATCATCCAGTCCAACCCCTGGCCCTGCACAGGACACCCCAAGAGTCACACCATGTGCCTGAGAGCGTTGTCCAAATGCTTCTTGAGCTTCTTGGCAGGCTTGGGGCCATGACCACTGCCCTGGGAAGCCTGCTCAGCATTTGCTGAGGGAAGAACCTTTCCCTGATCTCCAGTCTAAACCTCCCCTGGCTCAGCTTCAGGCATTTTCCTCGAGTCTTGTCGCTGTTCACAGTGTCCTCACTGCCCAGGGCAGCAGTTCTGCCTCCTGTGCAGGGCAATTGCTGGGCTCAGGCCCTGCCCGTGGCTCTGGTGCCATTGCTGGGCCCCGGAGCAGAGCCCGGGCCCTGCCCTGAGCCCTCCCTGCAGCCAGGGACAGCCAGGGCTGAGGGCCCCTCTCAGCTGGGGCTCCTCTCCAGGCTGAGCAGCCCCAGCTCCCTCAGCCTGTCCTGGGCACGGAGCTGCTCCAGGCCCTTCCTCAGCTGCGCAGCCTCCGCCGGCCCCGCTCCAGGAGCTCCCTGGCCCTGCTGTGCTGAGGAGAACACAGGAATTGCATTTGGACATTTATCCCAGAAGCTCTTGTCAAAACACACCACTCTTATAGGATAAAAATTCTTTAAATATATTTATTTCTGATGTTTTCTTAAAATTACAAAGTGGTTCTAAATCTCAAAATCAGCAGCACGAGATGTGTCCTAATACTTATTTCCTTAGTGTCCTCATAAATTATTTCTTTTTTTCCTTAAGTCCTTGTGGTGCAGGGGTAATGACTAAACACTAACCATGCCCATAATCCAGTAGCGATGTTTTCTGGTTTATCTGAGCCAAAGTGTTTTGAAATGCAGCATGGATATAGATACACAGACTTGATTTTTCTTGAATATTTACCTTCAGGGGCGTTTAATGCTAAGATCTCTACATTTACATGGATTTTCATGCTACTAAAGTTACTAATTTTTCTGAGTAACATTTTAAAATACAAATGCTGCTGTGAATTCATTAGTTTCATTTGTGAGGTGGGAGTTGTTTGCAGTGTGTTTGATGGGTTTAATATTGGCTTCTGGGGGAGGAAGTGAATGCAGGATCTATTGCAGCTTATTTTTATATCTGCAATGTCATCAAAAGTTGGGTCTATGTCTTGCTAACAAAGATTAAATAAATCAAGTGAGAATTGTAAAGCAATAGTGGGATGTAAATTAATTTAGTGTGTATGTGCAGTACACGTGATTATTTCCACTTCAGAAAAGGCAGCTCTTACAGTTCTGTGCTTTTCCCTTTCCTTTTTCATTTCCCTTTCCCTTTCCCCTCATCTTTTTTTGCCTGTGTCAGTCAAAGTACATCTCATTTAGAAAATAATCCTGTTCCAGCAGGACAAAGCCTCAGAACTCCCCATTATTATTTTATATGAGTTTAGGACTTGCAGAATTCTCTCTGAACAGCCAAAATAGAGGGCAGAGTCTTAAATTATATTTCTTATGTATCAGCTTCTTCTGCACTTTGAATGACTTAATCAGTCTTTTTCAGTAAAAAGCCTACATTTCAAAAGGTTATTCACTCTTTTTTAAATTATTGAATGCTATCATAGGAACTGCATAATGATTCTTTATAATTTTTCATTTTGCTTATTTATTAATATTGTTTATCCTTTCTTTGATTTGAAGTAAGAAAACCAAAACTGTATTATAATAACAAAAATAACAAAAAATATTTCACAATATGTAGGATATAAACTACATTTGAGTATCAAGTGACACAGGTGCCAAATCAGTTACATTTTTCTGTATAATTCCCCTGCAGCAAAAGAAAACTGTAAAAACCCGGTAGTTTATATGCAAATATTTTATGCTTTGGATAAGAGTTTATTTCTTTAAAAATAGAATATCACCTGTCACTATTAGCCAAAGATGATCTTTTACAACTGCCTCCATCACTGCAATTTTGAGCTTTTTTTTAAGGAAAGCAATTTTGCCTTCAAACATAAAGAGTATTTTTTTTTTCCCCCCCGTAGTACTTTCTTTTCATCTTCAAAATAGTTTTTCAAAAATTGCCCGGTGGTTTTGTTCACATCCCTCTGTGAAAATCCTACAGTGATGCTCAGTGTGAACACAGTGGACAGAGTCTGTGATAGTCAACATAAACAAAAATTAAATTTCTATCTGGGGGGGCTCACAAAAGGAGCAGAAAATGCAAGGTAGGAAGAAGAGCTGCCTGCAAGCTGAAGATGCTGCAAGCAGGGCAATTTAAGGCACTGCTTCCTACACCTCTTCCTGCTGTGCATGTCAGGTACAATCAGAAGAAAGGATTTGCAAATGCAGATTTTCTTTCAGCAATCTGTTTGCTTTGTGGGAAACAGGTTTCCTTCACCCCATAACCCTCCCTAACCGTGAGGATTCGCCCACTGCATCAGCGTGTGAGCTCCCATCCACACTGCACATTCAAATATTTGTCTGGTATGTGATGCTTGAACAAATCTGGATAGGTTGCTTTTATCTTTCTTGAGAAAAAAAAAAAAGGAAATGTCCACTGATGGCCACAGCAATTGATTTCTGAGTGTCTTCACAGTATAGATAACTAAAGAAGCATGGCTCCATTTTTAGATAAATCTTATTAGAATCCTGCAGGGCTGAGGAATGAATCGATTTGGTCTGTCAAACCAGGAGATAATGAAAGAATGAGCTCTTACTGTTGGCCTAATTACTTATGATTAATCTAACCCCATCCATTTTTTTTAGCTGTTTCCATCAGGCCACTGAATAATTAGTCTTACATCCAATTTTTGTTTACTTTTCCAATTCTGAGTTGGAATATTTGATCACACAGGACCTGTGTTGTCCAGGCAGTTATTTGTCTTTGTGACAATAATTTTAGATTCTCTATAATCAATTATTTGGTATTAGCTTCCACCTAGACAAATTCCTTTGCACAATTTCCAAACACCCCTGGGAAAGTAATGTTTTGTAATTGTATGGATGTAGGTGAGCACAGCACCAAATTCAGAAAGGGGAAATGATCCTTCAAGGAGGGAATAAATGTTACAGCTCCAACCACCTTTCTTGACTTGTGAAAGAGTTTTTTCCTTTAAAATTCCCTTCTACAAGGTGATGTGTTGTTCTCAGGTGACTGTGGGAGCAGCCCAGTGTGTGCAGGGATTGGCAATGACATTTTAACTCCCTGCTTTTACAAATGAAACTTCAGGTGAAATTTCCTATACTTCATTTTGCAAAAAATGCTATTAGGCTGTAAAAGATCTCTTGCTCTGTTTGATCTATGGAAGTTAAAGGCCTTAATTACCAATATTTCTGTCCATGTGCATGAACGTGTGGCCACTCACAACACAGAAATACAGAATAATTGAATGCTTTGGGTTCTGTGGCTGATTCCATGAAATTTAATCCCTAAAGTTACATCAACCAAAAAAATGCATCTTAAATATTCTGTTCCCACAGCCATTTCTTCATCAGAAGAATGAATTTATAGAAGTACTGTGTGCACAGTTGTCTTTCATGCAATCAGTGATGTGCTGAAGGGTGCTTAGCAAAGGGGATGGCTATTTAGGAAATTAAACATATGTTGCTTAGATTTGGGCTGGGTTTGGGGGTTTTGTTGTTCTTTTCTTAAAATTTGGCTTAAACTTTTAAGAAAAAGTCCTCCAGCAAATGTTTTAATCCTTTGGGAATGAATGGTAAAGCAGCAGCTGATGTCAGTGGCCTGGCTTTCAGTCAGCACTGCAAGTTCTCAGTTCTGTTTCCCCATCCTGAACTGTTCTCATATTAGTTAAAATAAACTCCAAAATCACGTCATCAGTGACCTAACAAGAACATTTTTCTACTAACAGACCTGCCATATTAATAGATAAGTACCTGAGAAACAATCCTGTTCTCTTGCTTCCATTTCTTTCCTTGCAAAGGGCAAAGGATTCGAAGGATCAAATGTCATTTCTGAAAGTGAGATGGTATCAACTTGTGATCACAGAATCAGAAAGAGACAGAAAACAGAGCTGTTGCATAAGTCCATTTTGCTGCAAATCATCAGAGCGGTAGAAAGAGCATCTGTTAGATGATTCTTTTTCCTGGCTTTTAATTACTAGCCCTTGATTTGGGTAATTGCCCACATGTACACACACAATAGTGCAGCAGGATCTCACTTCTGCCACCTTATCTCAAAACCAGTTTTTAAAATAAGTGCCTATTACTGGAAGTGCTGTGCAAGAAAGCAGCACTCTGCTGGAATTTTGTCTTACTTTGCAATGCAACCTAAATGTTGCATTTACAACTGGTACCAGCTGGCTCCTTGCCATGCACTCACAGCCACAAACCCACACTGGGAGCAAGGCAAATCTCCTGCTATCAGATTTTTAAGTGGTGACTTGCTGAGCTGAAATAAGGGAGAACAGACTTTCCATAAGTGGTTGCATATTGTTGTGGGAAAATCCAATTACCACTTGCTAAATGCCCAGGTCTGAGATTTAAATAAGAGCTAAATGAAGTGCCTGGCTTTTAAGGAAAATGGGAATGCACCTAAACAGTGAGGAAGACCATTATAGGAGAGCACAGTAATCCCTGGGTGCCCTCAGGAGTTTTGCTGATTCCATGGAGCATCCGTGGCTGTTCCCAGTCGTATTTCAGGGAACTCACCAGTGGAGACAGCTGTGAATGAGGAGACTCCTCAGTTTTATTCACATATATAATGAAAATAATGCATTGCACAGAGGTGCTAACTCTCTCCCTTTGGGCTCTTAGACCTTTCAGTGTGGAAGACTGCCCAAAAATGCTTAAACAGGTATTCAAAAACTGAGAAAGGAGAGAACAACCTGGCCAGAAGGAGGAGGCTGGCACAAGAACTACTTTGCTTGGCTAGGATGACTTTTTCCTTGGCTGTGATCTGCTTCTACCCTCTGTTATCTGCTTATTTCACCTGTCAAGGCTCAGGAGCAGAATAAATCAGCCTCTCTTCTGAATGAGGGGGCTCAAATGTGCAATCCAGTGGCTTGGCAGCTGCTGGGCTGTGCCTGGTGTCCCAGTGTCTGCCACGCACGGGGAATATGGAGCGTAATTACCTGACAATTAAAGAGGTTGAATTTCCTCCCATTTGCTGTGTGGTAGGCCTGTAGACCTGGGCAGTTACCATGGCCTTGCTGACACCCAGCAAGCCCTTGAGATGTCACAAATGTGACTTTTTATATGAATATACACATTCTGTCTTCTGCATTTCCCAGGAAGTTCCTTAGATCTTGTCCATATTCAAGATTATTTCTTCCTTTGCTGATTATTCCAGCATATTCCAATGGCATCATGGCTTAGCTGTACAACCATAAACCTCTCACACGGACGCTTTCTGGAGCAAGAGTTGGCTTTTTGCAGCCTAGTTACAATTACTTTCAAAAGCAGGGGACAACAGAACAGACAGATGAAGCCCAAAACATAAACCTGAAGCAAATTTTGCTTCAGCTCTTGAGTTTGAGCGAGCTGAACCTCTGAAATGTAGGAGCTTGGAAGCACCAGGAGTTTAGCTTGGGGCCATCCAGGGATATTTTAGCTTGCAATGAGCAGCAGTTTGAGTACTTTTAAGGGATCTGTCACATACTTCCAGCTTGCTTATACCAAAGCAGCTCAGCTTAACAGTGCATTAGCCTATTTCTCATGCAGAGTGATGTAAACTAACCCAGGGGAGCATTTCAAAGATGCAGAAATGTGAGTGACCTCGAGGAGTTGCACTCTCACATAAACATAAATTGCTTTCATACCCAGAAAAGTGGAAGTCAGACTGTATCAAGTGTTATAAACCACCCAGCTGGTGTGAGTCGGGGGATTCTGTGCTCTTTTTTGTCTCTCCCCATAAAACAAGTGGATTTTTTTCCCCCAAGTACCATTGGAAACCTAAAAAGACACAGTTGTCATTATGGAAAAAATGATCTGGAGGAAAAAATTGCCTGTTTGCTTTAAATCCTATTTAGTCATTCAACCCTTTCCCTTTCCCTTTCCCTTTCCCTTTTCCTTTCCCTTTCCCTTTCCTTTCCCTTTCCCTTTCCCTTTCCCTTTCCCTTTCCCTTTCCCTTTCCCTTCCCTTCCCTTTTTTCCTTCCCTTCCACTTCCACTTCCCCATGGGAAATAACTTCATATCACCACTGGACATATTGTTTCCACCTAATATTTTCAGGAAAAATACGTTTCCCAGCTAAATTTTGCGCAGCATTCACTGTTAGGCCAATCTGCTCAGCATTTAAAAGGTATAGATCTTATCTCTGTGGGGAGTAATCTTTTATCAGCATGTTTGCCTCCAACTTGAATCAAGAAAAGGTTCTAAATTTACAGAAAGCTCTGACATCCCTGGTTTGAACATATGCAAGTTTTTCAGTTGGTTTTGCTTTTCCAAAATGAAGCCTGTGACGTACTTGCAATAGAAACACTTAATAGATATTCCTTGATTGGGTCTACAACCCCACATGTTTTGTAGGGGTGTAGAGGTTTTATCTCTCCTTTAGAAAGCACTTTCTTTTCAGGTGTTGTTATAAAGGATGTTATAATCAACAATGATAAAAATAATGCAATTAAAAATTAAATAATATCTGAATTAAATAATATCTGAATTGTAGACTTTGACTCATGTAAGGTTCCTCTAGACCAAGATTAGGTTTTCCAATTCTTATGTTTTGCACAGAAAAAAAAAGCAGATTTGGTTCTGAAGCAGGAGCTTTGTTTCGGAGCAATAATCATACTTTGCTTACTTTTAATATAATCACAGTATTTTTTAAATCCCACAGTACAGGTACGGAGCATGCATGTACAAATACAGATAAAACATCTCTGTAAAGCAGAGAGAATGATTTCTGTGTGTTAACTCCTTTGTTATGTTTCTTACATCAGCTAGTGTTAATATTGCTCTAATTTACTGAAATGATTGCTCTAACTTACTATTCCTGAAATTCTGATTTTGCATTTCTTGACTTTTAAAATATTTTTAGCTTACATCATGAAAATACACGTTGTTATTTTATTCACTTTAACTAAAAAAAGTCTAGAAGCTGATCCAGTGATGATTGTTCTGGAGGTACAATGTGAGAAGGGCTACTAAGTACACACATGTTTAGTATTTCAAGCCTCAGAGCAAAGTTAATGGTGCATATAAATAATTATTTGTGCAATAGACTCCTAATCCATGGATCCCTCTATGGAAACAATATGTAAGAGGCAATTAAAGTCAAAGAGATTGGCTTTGCATAGTTCTGAAACACCTGGACAGGAGGAGTGTGCTTGGGTCCTCTAGAGTGCTGTCCGCAAAAGAGAAAAGGAACCAGCAGAATGCAGCAGCATCTCTTAAAAAAAAAGAGGGGTTGTTGATTTTGTTTTGCAAGAAAATATCCCACCAGCTCTATTCTGGAAAAGCCCAGCTGGTGCTTTGTGCATCTTTGAACCCCCTTCAGAATTTAGGCTTAGGGAGGAGCAGGTCAGCTCTTGGTTTCCTGGCTCCCTCCTGTCCTTTTTTTAATACTTCTGGAGGATCCAGCATGATCCAGCTTTCATCAGTTGTAGCTTTTCTGCACAGAGACAATTTTCAAACCTCCTCCCAGGGATCCAGTCTCATCCTAATTTCTTTAGACACATTGTAGGCAGCTTTCCTGGGACTGTATCTGTGGCAGGTTGGAAATTTCATTACCCACAGCTATTTTTGCGTGGCTGCTCCTGCATGAAAACATCGCCATGAAAATATTTTGCATGCCCACACAGAACCTTCTGAAAATCCAAATAACATAAAAACATGTATGTGCAATTTGTGTAGCCTCGAGGGAGAAGAGTGGATTATCAGGCTTGAAAGCAAATTTTGGGAGTCTGAATATATCCTTTTTTCTTAGGAAGCTCTAAGATGTGAAAAGCAGGATTGAGTTCGTGTTGACACACCAAAACCATGGCAGGACTTATATCAAGACATTGAACCACCAAATATGTTGGCAAAAATATGATGGCAAAAATCTACAAGGAAGCCAGAGAGGGACAGTTCATCAGGAGATGGAGTGACAGGGCAAGAGGGAAAGGCTTCAAACTGAAAGGGGAAATTTAGGTTAGATATTGGGAAGGAATTGTTCCCTGGGAGGGTGGGCAGGCCCTGGCACAGGGTGCCCAGAGCAGCTGTGGATCCTGCCCCTGGATCCCTGGCAGTGTCCAAGGCCAGGCTGGATGGGGCTTGGAGCAGCCTGGGACAGTGGAAGGTGTCCCTGCCCATGGCAGGGGTGGCACTGGATGAGCTTTCAGGTCCCTTCCAACAAAACCACTTTGTGATTCTGTAATTCTTATATAGAAATGCTCCACATGTCTGAGCTGCCTTGATGAGAGCTTGCTTTCTATGCAGACAAGGATGCAAGCAGAGTGTTTTCTGTCTTGGGGCTGCAGGAGCAGGAGGGGACAGCCTGAGCTGCAGTGAGCTTGCTCTCCACGTCTCCAGCTTCATTATTTCACTGTGCACACTGATGAACTGTAATTGTTTCCTGGCTCCCGTTGGTAGGAGATCGGGTGACAAAGGGGTTTGGAGCACTGCTAGGTTCCTGTTTCTCTCACTGATCTCTATTAGAACAATCATTATGGTAATGATTCTAATCCAAGCTTCTCTAATATAACTGAGAAATAAATGCTTCTTGGTTAATATGCCTCAATTAATGGGTCACCCAGCGTAGCTGCAGCAGGTTGCAAGTAAGTAGCTTTCAGGATCTGAGCCCAAATGATTATAGGTTTTCTTTCCCTTTTTAGATGAAATGGATTCATAAGCCTTACTCAAATGAATCGCTCTTGTAGTCATTAATTATAGTATACACATGTTAATGACATCATTATCAGGAGATAACATAATGTCCCAAGGACCACGTGTTACAGTTGTTTCCTGTGCAAACAATTGTGCTTGATAACACAGCCTGTCACAAAATGTCAAAAGAAACCACATGGTGTCTCGAAATGATTGTGAAATTATCATGTGTCACAGCTATGTGTGTCATAAAAAATACCATCACGACAGAATTTTTCATTAGCTCTTGGGTGAGGGATGCTGAAGAGAACAAATAATTAAGATCTTGAACATCTCAAGTGCAGCACATAATGCAGCACTGAACTGTTTAAAGCATATCCTGTGACTGAATTAAAGTGCATTAGTCATGAATTCAGAATATGCACAGTAATGGGCAATATTGAGCACCTTGGGAGATTTTTATTTTCTTTTGTTTATTAAACATAAACAGAAAGGAATTAGTCCTTTTAACATTCTACAGTTTAGTTCTCTTTTAGCACCTCCCTTTTAGCTTCTATGAGGACTGGGTATTAAGCCAGTAAGAAACTTGCCAGTGTAACTCTTATTTTAGCAAATTAAATCCTGCTCAAGCAAAAGTCAGTGCCAAAGTTCCTCAAGATTTCTGTGGGATCAGAATTTCAACCATGAGGCCTCACTTGAGCAATCTCATTTTCATCTTTGCCATGATGAAGCAAAAATTTCAAGCCCATGGCCAGCCTGTGGGTTTTGCTGCTGACATTCCTGAGGGCAGAGCTATTCGCTAACAAGGACTGAACTCCCCCTTTTTGCCATCCATAGATTCTGGCAGTGTTACCATCTTCTGCAGTGTTCCTCTTGCACTCTGCAAGTGGCGATTTACTGGCCTATATATTTTTGGTTTTCCTGTTTTTCTTTCACCACCGAGCTGCAAAACATGATTATTCTCCTGCTGGAAGGAAGCTGTGCAAAATCCTTGCCCAGAGCCATGGGGTTCTGCAGGCACAGAAAGGTGGAACAGTTCTCCCCAGGACTGCAAAGGCTGCTTGTTACAGAGATGCCAGAAGTTTTCCTCCTCCAGTGCTGCCTCCTCCGCAGGGTTATGTGGGACCTGCTGGCACACAGCTCCCTCAAAGACCCATCAATACCTTCATCTCCAGAGCTGTGCTTTTTGTAATCCACAAGACTCTGTTTTCAGACGCTCTGATGATAACAGTAACACTGCTTTAGTCATGCAGTAATTAGTAATTTAGTAATTAGCCACCAGTAACAAGGCAGACAAAGGGTGATACCCAAACTTTGCTCCTCCATCAAGATTGTGCCCCTGTGCCCCTGTGCTCAGGTGAGACCCCACCTGCAGAGCTGCCCCAGCCCTGGGGCCCAGCACAGGGAGGACGTGGAGCTGCTGCAGAGAGGCCAGAGGAGGCACCAGGATGAGCAGAGGGATGGAGCAGCTCTGCTGGGAGGAAAGGCTGGGAGAGCTGGGATTGTTCAGCCTGGAGAGGAGAAGCTTTGGGCTGAGCTCAGTGTGGCCTTGCAGGGCCTGAAGGAGCTGCAGGAACCATGGAGAGAGACAATTTCCAAGGGCTGGAGGGCCAGGACACAGGGAATGGCTTCCCAGTGCCAGAGGGCAGGGCTGGATGGGATCTTGGGCAGGAATTGTTCCCTGGGAGGGTGGGCAGGCCCTGGCACAGGGTGCCCAGAGCAGCTGGGGCTGCCCCTGGATCCCTGGCAGTGCCCAAGGCCAGGTTGGACACTGGGGCTTGGAGCAGCCTGGGACAGTGGAAGGTGTCCCTGCCATGGCAGAGCAGTGGAACTGAGTAATCTTTAAGAACCCTTCCAACCCAAACCATTCTATAATTCAATGATAATTTCAAAAACCGTGTGCTCCTGATGCTGATGTTCCTTTATATGAAAGATGCATATGCGCCAATCAGCCTCCCTGAAGCAAGTCCAAGAGAGCTGACATGCAAATATTTTAGAAAATTTAAAGCTGAAAGTTTCTAGAGTAACAATTTACATGTTTGGACTCTGTGGTTATAAGTGATCCCAAAGGAGAAAGAGAAAACCGTCTCAGAGGCTGATTTTGGATTATAACTTTCCTTAGCAGTAATAATGACATGGCAATTCTTGACAGATGACCTGGTTTTACACTTCCTGAGAGGATTCAGTAAGATTAAGATAAGGATTCAGATTCCTCTCTTTTTCATGTGGAGTACCAAACCTTCCAATGCTCCCTACAAAACTCATTATTCAGGTTTACAGTGTTGCAGTTACCAGCTCCATCAGCCCTGGTACACACAATAAATTACCAGTGACCCTTTCTTCACCTCTTTGCCCCCAAGTCCCACTCCTGCAAAGAACATCATCTAATTAAACACCACACCAGGGGCCTTCTCAGGCAGGAGGGGGGGATGTTTTGTGGCATTACCAGAATTTATTCTGCCAAAATCTGAGGCAAGGAACAGCCTGGAGGGAGAGATGGAAGAGACCAGTGAGATTTATGAGAGACTGGCAGAGCTGGCAGTAGAAATTGGAAGAGTTACTGGAGCTGCCAGCAATTTTGCAAGCTTTGGGATGGAAAATCGATGGATTATTATTTGTTAGCAGCAGTATTAAGAATGCATTTAACTGACAGAGGGCTGAGCAGGCTTTTCCTTGTTTCAGTGCTGCAGATTTGGTTGCATTTATTTTTTTTTTTTTTTTTTTTTTTCCAGTTCACTGGAGTTCAGCTTCTTAATGAGCTGTTCTTTTTAAGACCAGTTCTGAGCACTCTGTTGATGCTGCTCATACAGAGCAACTGAGTCAAGTACACAGCATAAAATATGGGAGCATTTCAGGAACCACACAACTTTAAGAAGCTTCCAAGTTATCCTTGGAAAACCTTTGTGAAGTATTAGTTTAAATCTTTTCTGGATATGTAGCTGCCTCAAAAGACAGCAAACATACCCCATATCTGAGGAATAATTTGCTGCATAGACAATCAGGGCATATTTTTAGGAAGATCTCAATTGCACTCAGGGATGTTCAGCAATTCTGCAAAGCCACTTGAACACCTAGAAGTAAGTGAAGGAACACAACAACATCTGTCAAAGGTGGGAGGTAACAGTCTAGAAATCCTTAATTTTGCCACAGAAAAAGTGTAAAATGAGAGTATCCGATGTGGCATTCGGCCAGGACTAGCCAAAGGACTTCTTTTCATTTCATTTACTATTTTCTAATCAAGTGCATGATCAAAAATAAGGCAAAAATAGAAGTAGTATCATTCACCAACTTCATAACCCTGAGCACCGTGTACTCCCTGTACTAAAGAACTTATCTTGTGGGGAAACAATGTCTGTGTAATTAATGTATCATCAAACATGATCACAACAGTCTCACTGGAGACTGCTTGGATGTCTCAGTTATTTTGTTTATTGAAATTTTGGATGCTTGAACTTGCCATTTAAATTTGCTTTTTTTAATCCATATAAGATTAATCCAGAGGAGATATCTTATTGTTATATATATTTTTTTTTTTTTAATTTTTACATATTTTTTAAATCTGCAACCAGGAGATTAGAGATTTTATTGGAAGTCTTTTCCAACCTAAATGATTAAGTGATGCAGTGGAGTCTCAATAGTTACTCCTCGAAATAGACTTCTGTCATTCAAGTTGCAGAATTCCATACTAAAGGAAGATGGAACAAACTTTTTTAGACAATTGCTGCATCTGGCAACTCAGACAAAGAAGTCTGGTTGAACAGTCCCCCATTTTCTTTTGTAGGAACTAAGGGGGCAAAACCTGATGTCCACAAGATATCCTGAAGTTGCTCGATGTTATCAATGACCCATTTCTTGGAGGGAAAAGAAGGAAAAGAAAATAAATTGGGCTGGAGAAATAATCTGCTTTTATCACTCTTTTCTTTGCAGGAGTGGTTGAAATGCTGGGAATCCACTGGGTTTGTCCCAGCTTGGAGTTGTAGTTGCAGCTGCTTTGACAGCAGCAGCATCTTCCTTTTTAGAACATTCATATCCAGTTATGTTTGGCATCCTGCTGATACTGTTATTACTTCAATTTATCTTACTGGTAAGGAAAGCTAAAAAGTCACATCATTTTCCAGCATCTTTCCACTGGGAATTCCCAGTGAAACACTGTGGGATAAAGGTGTAGCACTTCAACAACGAGGGATTTTTCATGTTAAGTTCCAAAGAACAGACAGATTTTGCATCACTTAACAGAGAGCAGAAATGCAAGAACTTCTCCAAATGAAATCTCTGGATATTTTTTTCCAGGATCTTAGGTAATATGATACATTTTTAGTTCCAGCTACCAAAAAGGGCTTGGTTAGAGCAGTTATTGGCAGAGGAGAAGGAGCATGGATCTACAGCACAAGACTGTCCTGCCCAGCACTCCTGCAGTCTCTTTTTAGCAAGAAACAGGAAAATTCATCCACGGGGAAATTCATTAAATAAGAAACTGACTAAAAGATAACTAGAAATTAGTGACAACTTTGTTTCATGATGAATAAGAAAGTTTCTACCTCCGATTCAATAACACCATAACCTTATGTTTTGTATTTTACATGTCAAAACTATTCTTGAATTTCCTCATAGAATTAAAAAGCTGGGAATGTATTCCCAGGTGACCACCAGGACATCCATGTCCCTTACAGTGATTTTAGCTTCATGAATTCAAGTGATTTTGCCAGTATTATTTGACTGAGTTTTTCTCAGTTTTATGAATTTTCACATATTTGTGTAGCTTTTTTTCCCTTTTCTGCCAGAATTTTCATTTTGAAGATGTTGTGAGCATGTTGGCCTGATTTTTGAATGCTGAGCTAATAAACCCTTCTCAGAAACTCCTTTTGTCAGAGACCACGTTCTCATGAAAAGTTTTGGGTCAAAGAAATTAGCTGTTCTTTCAAAAAAACAACTTAGAGTATAAAGTCCCACCAGGAGTGGTTCTGAAAGCCATCCTACCAACCTACAAGAAACTCTGAAATGTATCATAGAAAAAGCAATAAAACTTGAACATAACATCCCCCTGGGTATGTGACTAATAAGCTTGGTACACAGTGTATAAACTCACACTATACCTTTGTGATTATTCTTTCTATAATGAAATCTAATTTAAAACCCTCAAAAAACAAAACCCAGAATGACCAAATCAGCCCTTAAACCTCCTGGATTTCCTAAGGCCAAATGAAGATAATTTAATAATTTAGGGGGAAAGCTTAGATCTAAGCACAGCTTTTGTGTTTGTGTGCTTCAAGGATCTGATTAAAAAAGAAACATTTGACAATCTGATTTAAAAAAAAAAGTCAAAGAAGCATTTTCATATCACCCTTGTAACCAGCTGCTTCATTTATCATGTTCAGCATTTGTCATCTACAATATGTCAAACCTTGCCTAGAAACACAACTTCCTTCTTGCTTTCCTGGGGGTTAGATTACCAGCAGTGCCATTTTGGCCTCTACTTTTGAGCACGTGGAAGAGGTAATGGGAGTTTCTATTCCCTTGGAACACAATTTAAAGGGAGAAAAAAAATATAAACCAAGTCCTTTGAACTCCTTGTAACGTTGCCACTGTGGGAAGGGACCGTGGAGGAAAGTGACCCCCAGCCCTGTGCCACACGCTTTGTCCATGAGATGGATGGCTATAATTTACTCCTGCCTCAAACACGAGTATTTATGGTGCCTTCCCTTGGCTGAGGGGTAAAAATGGTCTCCAGAGAAACAGAAACATTTCTTTTTAAGAGCATATTGAAAAGAGGGATGCACGGGGCAGATGAAAGTCAAGGGAAGAAAGTGATAAGGGTTGCTTTGCCCTTTTTTTTTCCAGGTAATGAAATAATTCTCCTTGTTTGCCGTTGTGGAAATATTTACTGGTCTTTTTTCCCCTTTTTTTACTCACTCACACACGTGCCTGTGCACATGCAGGCACAAAAACACTTTGACCTAAGTTAGAGAGGTGATAAATCTCTAGGGCCCCTGTAGTACTGCAAAGTACTGTCAACATCAGCACTGTAAAATTTAGCGTTAAAACTTCTTTTCAGCTGTTCTCTGGCTCACAGCTGGATGAGCACATTGGCAGCTCTGAATGAGTCAAAATAACTATAATCCAGGTTCAAATTAGGGTCCTCTTCCTCTGGCCTCAGACATTTGGGCACTGAAGCCAAATTGTCAGCCACTGCTTTTGTCTGGAAGTGTATTAACTGCTCAGTACAAACTCAGTGCAAAGGCCTAGCCTTCAGATTTGATAAAACACTGCACAGACATAGTAACAATGAATGTAAAAATCACAACAAATTGCCAAGGAAGGGTCCTAGTTTTAGGTTTTAATAAAAGGGAAAGTTTTCCTTTCTGATTTTTTTTTTTTTTTTGCTGTAGGAGCTGCTTCTAATTTATGGGTGATTGTATCTCACATAAGTATTATACTGAATATCTTTATAAATATTGTGCTTCTCTAAGCCCTCTTTGTTTCTCTTCGCTAGTAATTCCCTCTTTCCATGAGACAGGTATTAAAAAATTGTTAAACACACCAGTTACCCATCAGCTTTTCCTAGGCTGTGCAGCCTTTAAGATGCTTCCCTACTCTTCTGGAAATTTTCTGCTTTTATTGAGATTTGCTTTCCCTCTAGAAACTCCTGGCGTGCTGAGCAGTAAAAGTAGAAACTGGACCTTATAGAGGAAAATAAAAGATAAAATTGATGGAGAATTTGGTTTTGCAGAAACAAGCAGACCAAGGTGGTCAAACCATTCCCAAACTATTCCCAGATGGTCTCTCTAAAAGGAGACAGAATTTTTACTGGATAAACCAGATAAAATGAAAATAAATATCTTTAGAGCTTTTATTAGGATCTTATTTTCCCTCTCCTTTCCTGTATTTCCTGGGATTGTAACATTTATTAACATCCTGAATCTCCTTAGTTAAGAGGATGTAGGGTTTAAGATCAGACCTTTAGCACTTGATTTCCCTGACTTAAACTGGACTTCTGAAGGTTTGTTGCAAAAGTGTGAGTAGCTCACCCTGTGGTCATTTTATCATCAATAAGAAGGTGTTTTTCATCCTTAAGACAAGACCAATGACCCTCTGGAAGGTTTTTTTTTTTTGCCTCCCTCAATGTCCACAACAGAAAAACTCCTTATCTGAATAACTTGGATGACTGATTTTTAGCCACCTGAAGACAGGTTGTGGTGAACCACTGATGGGTTTTATGAGCATGCTTGACCCCCATGCCCAGGTGAATGCTTTTGAATATTCATCCAGTGCAATAACACCTCTGTGTCAGTGTTAATATGCAGAAAATATATATATTTACATTGCTTGTGCTAATGTACTCATATAGAGATTGGCTGCTAAATATAGAGAGAGTTGTGTCTTGCTCATTTAAATGTATTTGAGTCTGTTCCTGCCATCACAGTATCAGGTGATATTGGTCTATCTGTATCTATGTAGAAAATAAAAGTATGATTCCCTCTGAACAGCTAGAGGAGACTGGTTCTACCAGAGCTCTCTTTCCTATACATCAGCAGATAGTATTTTATGGCTTTTTAGCTCAGAACTGAGCTGTTATAGACCCAGGTCACCGTGCTTAAAAGTATATTTACTTGCATGAGTGAGCAGTGAATGAAAACCATTAATGTCCCGGCATGCCCCACTCCCCAATACTCATTTTTGTTGGAGCCAGGGTTTCTTCGTGTGTTTCTGCTTCATTTAAACCTGTCAATACCCCAATTAGTGTTTGCTTCTCTTCCCCTGGGAGGGACATTTACACATGTCACTTCACAGCCTCCAAAATCTAAAAGACTTATGGGAGCTGCTGGGTCATAAAATACATTCTGATTAAAGCTTGTGCTTTCCAGTGACTTTCTGCCTTGTTTTTTTCATTTGAACTTGTAAAATGTTCAGGTGATTTTAATGAAAGGACACAAATAGAGAGTTTAAAGCATAAACACTTGTTTAAAAAAAAGAAAAAAAATACTCTCCCATGTGATTCCGCAGTCTCTGTTTTTAACTGATTTGCATTCAGTAAGTCACCAAAAATTAGAGCGCTGTGCTTTACAATTATGATAGAAGTAACCCTCTCACTTCACATTAAAACTTGATGCCATCTTGATGGCAGACTGAATTCAATTTAAGATCAAAGCATTGGAGAAGTTATCTAAAATTATGTATTGCTAGTTTTAACTATTTAACATTCCTGCTCTTTCCAGCCTGGCTTTTATAAGAGGCTGATGAAAGATCATAATTGATTTGGAATAGAAAGTGGCCCAAGGAATTTGTAATTAACGAAAACTTGTTTCTGGTGCTAATTTTTAGGCATCCACACTTCCCAACAATGTCAATGATGGTAAAACTAATATTGTCCATTAATTTCTTGTGGGGAAAGATGGTCTTTGTCTAAGTCTTCATAAATCATAATTACATATGTGGTAATATTTTTGCTCACTAATTTTTGTTTTGACAATTAGCCAAGCTTTGATGAGACTGATTTCCCAGTGCCTCATGTGAGTTCCCATAGTTTGTCACAAATTTCCACAGGCTTTTACTACAGCTGACTGCAGGGGACAAAGCTGTCAGCTTATCATCCCCCATTCTCTTCCCTTGGTTACTGGGAAGTGCTGCTAGACAAAATGGGAATTGAAGCTGCGTGGCAAAGCAAGAGAAAGTCACATTCACTTCAGAACCATGTCAAAGTCAAAGGAAAGACCAAGAAATAGCAGCAGCTGCTGGTCTCCTGTGTACCATCTGAAGCCATCAGTTTGCACCGTACAAACACAGAACTAATGCAAGAAAATGAAGAGGAAAGAATTGCCTTCGTGATTTGAGAGAAAAGCCCTTTTTTATTTTATTAATGTGTCTTTTGGTTAAAATTCGTAGTTGTCATGCAAAATAAATAAATCAACTTCTCTTCCTTTAATGTGACCTGAAACCACTTCTGAGTGAATAAGATATGAACCCTAAATGTTCACAGCCTTTGCCCTGACACATTCAATCAGATCAGGAGGTGCTGGTGGAGCTGCCAAGGACTCAAGACATCATTGTCATTTTATTAAAGCTCAGCATCAAACAAGGCCTGTTCAAGCTTGGAAACACATGTTGGAATAATATTTATAATCAAAGTAACTTCATTGAGACCAGGGGAAGAGCTGGCTGAAATGGCATTTTAGGAAGAATCCATATTCATTCCCACACAGTATTTATTTATTTTTAGGGTTTTTTCCCCAAAGATTACCTTGTATGTGTGTCCTAATAATGCAGTTTTTACAAACCACTGAGTCTCTTGTTTTGATGTGGGATTTGTGATGCAAACTTTTGAAGCTGGGACAGGACCTGTCATGTCTGTGTTTAATTTCTCTCTTTTTACACAGCAGTGCTGGTTTTTATATTTTTCTGTCAGAAAATTATTTTGCTGATAGAACTGCTAATGAAACACTTGCCTATTGTCCAGAAATCCAATCATACAAAAACATATAAAAAGCTCCTAGCCTTCCTTTTAGGGCAGGTTAGGGGTAGACAGTAATGTGCTTTGTTCAGTTTTATTTTAAAAATATTTTCAGAAATATAGTTATCAATAAATTTTCTGTATTTCCTATACACTACAGACTCCTGAAAGTAAAGCTGAATAAATAACTCAGTCCGTCACATGAATTCATCAAATCTTTACTTTTCTCCTCAAATTTCTCAGGTTTACATGTTTGAAACTATTTTTTTCTAATCTGAAACATCAATGGCTATTAATTCAAAACATTGGCTTTTAAAATTTGAAATTCATGCCATATTGATTACTGGCACAATTCAGCCAGTATTGTTTCTAAGAGTTGCATTGCTTGCCCAGCAAATTCTTTACTAATTCCAAGCAATAGAGTAAAATATTCTATTCTAAAATCACCTTCATGGAATGATTAAATAATTCAAATTGAATTTTTAAAATATTTATCCTAAGAGAACACGTCTCTGAGGAGGTTTTCACAACAAACAAACATGAGTAGGTCCCAAATGTGAGGTTATTTTCAAAATTAGTGAATATTGGTAGAAAGAAGCTGTCATTAATTATATGCCCACTATAATAACACATAATAACTTGTATACATAAAAAAGGGATGTTTATTTTTGTGTTAAAATATTTTTGACCCTCTGAGACACAGAATTTTTTCCCTAATCTTGAGCATCTCTTGAAGATGAGGACTGAGCATGATTTTCACCTGCTGAACAGGCTATAATTTCACCAAAGAGCTGTGAGTTTAAATTGAAGTGGTTTGGAAATCCTATTAATTTAAAATTCTCTTTTCTTCACCATTTGAATTCCAGAGAGATGTTATTTATGTAAACCCAAATGGTTTTTATCAGAAAGGGAAAACTGAAGTTATGAATTTTAGCAAAGCTCTCGCTGGCTCCTGGAAGTCTACTAAATTTGAAAGTAAATTAACAAATATACATATCAACAAATAAAATTGTGATAGCTGGGCTCCCTTAAATGTAAGTAATGTATTTGCATGGCTTTTTTTTCCCTGAGCAAAAGTGGATGGAGGAAGAGGGAATTTTTGAGGTAGGAAAATCCCATTTGTCATGGAGAGAAGAATGTTCTCATTGTGGCTGACCAAAATGAAAGGACAGCTGAATTTGGATTAAATGTTGAACTGGAATTTTAATTCATTTTTTCAATATTTTTTCAATGTTTGCAAGACGAATCCCTCATGGTCACAGACATTTCCCCAAACCAGCCAGTGCGGGCATGATCCAGTGATGGAGCCAAACCATGAGAACACCCTGCCAGGGCAGAGATCTTCAGACCAGGAGAATCCCAGAATCCCACAATGGTTTCAGGTTGGAAAGGACCATAATTCTTAAAAATACTGAGAACTATAGTCAGTCTTACAATCATTTTTGAATGATACATGGATATTTAGTGTTTAATTACAAATTGAAAGACACGGAGATTTTTAATTTGTTTTTTCCAATGTGGCTATTTCCATCTATGAGCTGAGAGAGAGAAAAAATACCTCCCTCCCTCTCTGCCTCCCAGCTCTATACATAATTTTTTTAATTGATGTGAATTTTTGTTTGCTATTAATTCATAAAGCTTTATTCTAAAAGGATTCTAAAGTTTCTGATACCCTTCACAAGCTCTACCCAACTTCCTGTAGCCTCGTTACTCTGAATAATAAGACTGGTGTTTATCAGGGTAATTAAATGTTTTCACTTTAATTTGCACTCAGTTCCTGATGAAACACTCAGCAGTGGCAGAGAAAAATAAGTCAGATAAGTAATTTTTACTGAATCTTAGGAAAGGCCCAGATTCAATTTTCTTCAAGAGTAGGACAAAAAGTTCTTGGTTTTTTTGAGCCACTTCCACAGTTCTTAAGTATAACCCTGAGTACTGAATTTTGAACTTCAATTTTAATGACAAAGTTGTTAATACTATAAAGCAATCATTATATTAACAAGCAATATGATTGCTAATCAATAATATGATTATATAATCTAATATTTTGATATGCATTAGTATAGCAATAATATTTAGTGCTATAATAAATAATGGTTCAATAATAATAATATAATTAATTATTTTTTAATTATATCTTGCTGGGTTGCCACAGAGAAAGGGGAAAACAATGAGTTGACCGGTGAAAATCAGCTAATAAATCAGCTATCCAAAAGAAAGCCCAACTCTGAACAGAGAAAACTCCTGGATTAATGCTGCTGGCAGAGATGTGCATACCTTGAAATTGGAAATTGCCACGATTTATAAATTGTAGCTTCTACTTTGTCCAGTTTTGACCAATAGATTTCTAACTGTGCCCAGCACCACATGGCCTCAAAGAAATGGAGAACCCCAGAGAAAACAGAATTTGATTTATTTGTCCCATGGTGAAACTACTCCAAAATTGTGGAACATGACAATATCTATTCCTTGAACCTGCACAGCATCACGACCTTCCCTTCCAAAATTCTCTTATATAAATATATATATATTAAAAAATATATAATTATGTGTCTGTATATAATGCACATTTGAAGAGATATAAGGCACAGACACGCTTAATATGGCATCTGAATCATCTTGATACATTTCTAAATGCCTTCACTTATTTTTAAGATATCCTAAGAGAATATCTCATGCATATGTAGTGCAGATTTAGCTTGCTTATTTACAGTTTTCTAGATTATTTTGTCAGTAAAGAACCAGCATATTTATGTCAGTTATTTGCATCAGTAATTTGATTAAAGATAGTTGGAGGATGAAGAAATACGTTGCCTAAAATATCCTTGGGAGTGTGGCTTTGTTACCAGAAGTCTTTTGACATAGAGGAAGATAAAAGGAAGAGCTTATGGTTTAGGATCATTGGAGATAAATTGTGAAGAGTAAAAAATCAGCTTTGGAGGAAGGGGAAATATTTAGCTGTGAGGCATTGCTATGGCAATAAGGAATCCGTGTGGAAGATTATGTGAGAAGAAGGGAAGGATAAGCAGGGATAAAGCTGTATCTGAGGAATAAAGTCATCTTTCTTTACATGTTTTTTGCTGCTCGTATTAAGAAAGTTTGTTGGGGGGGGGATGTGGAAATGAGATTTACAAGGTAGCCTCTGGTTTTTAAAAGCAAAATATGGAGTTGTGGTGTTTGGTTTGGCCCTGTCACCCAGCACAGGACCTGAAAGTGAGGCAGGAGTCTCTGGGACAGGCTCCTGGATGTCTGTGGGATTTCAATCCAATCCAAGCCCAGATGTCCCATTTCCTGTGTGCTCCTGGTCGTGAAGCAGGAGGAGGGTGGACCTGCCAGGGCAAGGCTCACCTGCACAGGAGCTCTGGTACCTCGTGGGGAGGTACAAACCCCTCACCCCTCCTCTCCTGCATGGGCTTAGAACATTTTCACCATCACCAGGGAAACTCCAAGCAGGAGATACTGATGGGAAGGAGGACTACATCTGCAGGGAAAACCCCTTAGGTGGCGTGGGAGGTTGGCTGATTTAATTAGGGATGGGAAATGAGGCTGGAGGAGGAAAATTAGGGATTAGGGGACATGTGAGAACCCAAGGAGGTTTCAGAAGAAAGAAAGAGGGACAGGTGAAGGGGACTGGAACATGTTGTGCTGAGAGGAGAGAGATGTGCAGAGGAAGGGACATGTGGGAGGCTGGGGACATTGTGGAAGGAAGAAAGGTGGTGGCACAAGCTAATGATGGTAATGTGGACTCCTTAATAGCCTGGCACTCTTTTGAACTGGGTCGCTTATTGAACAAAAAGCATAAAAGGTTGTATGGGACTACTTCAGGAAGAAATTCAGGAAGAATTTCTTCACTGAAAAGCTTGTCAAGCATTGGGAGGTGGTGGAGTCCCCATCCCTAGAGGTGTCCAAGGAAGGCCTGGATGTGGCACTCAGTGCTCTGGGCTGGGGACAAGGCGGGCATCAGGCACAGCTGGGACTCGATGCTCTCGGAGGTCATTTTCAGTCTAAATGATTCTGTGATCCTGCATAGCCCTCGTTGTTCTGAGTTTGGAGGAACACGCAGATGGGCACACATCAGATGAAACTGAGGCTATTTTCATTCTCTGGAATATGGAATCAGACTCATCCTAGTTTTCTATTTTGATTATTCATAATTTCTCTCTTCAAATGCTCCTCTTGCACAAAATTGGTGAGTACCTAACACCCAAACGGTTACACGAGATGCACCTCATCACTAATTCATGTGGAGCCTCCTGCCTCACACAAGAGCTTTCTCAGAGTTCCTCCTGGAATTAGATCCCATTGGAAACTCAAACCCATGGCTCCACAGGCCCTGTTAATCTCCAGGTCAGTTTGGTTTGGTTCAGGAAGCCTTTGAACAGAAAGGGCTGCATCCTGACATATTGTCATATGCAAGCATTAACAGCTCTGGCATGTGAAAAGGTCATGCCACCAAGCATTAACATTATGGGATGGCAATTAAAGTAATTCATTTAAATAAGGAGTTTTATTCTGCTGGGCGGCAACAAACACAACTTAAGCAGGCGGAAAGCCTGGGAAGGCCTCAAATCAGATCCTCTGCCAGTGTCATCTGAATAAAACAGGACCCAGGGAAGCTCAGATGGAAGGAGTGAGTTGTTCTGATAAGAAGAGGCAACTGTTCATGCATAAAAACAAGGGACTGGGGCTACTGCAGGAGGCAGCCCCGGAGGGCAGGAGCTCAGGGAAGGGGTTCATTGCTGATGCCTCACATGCTTTAGAGGGGTGGACAGATTCATTCAGAAAGAACGGCTCTGTGTGCTGTCCAGGGCTTTCCAGCTTCTGCTGGGTCTGAACTGGAAGACTCATGGGCTTTGATTCTTTCTAGAGACAGAAATCCAGATGCCATCCATTGGTGAACAAACCATGTGGGGAGGAAAGGACAGCAAAGGCCACCAAAGAGACCATCCAGTTTCAAAGATGCCATGTTTGGGGTTTGCAGTAAAACACTCCAAGGAGTTTTTTTATTCCTGTTTGCAGAAAATTTGAATTCCAAAACATGAAAATACTTAGGGTTTAAGACTATTCTTGCTAGGAAGAGAGTACTTTTTTCAACATTAAAATTTAAGCCCTTTTTTAAAGAATGGTTAATGAAGTTGACAGATATGTCCAAACTGTTCTGCAAATACCTTCTGAGTACAATAAAAACTTGAATCTAGCTAGGTTTATTGTCAGTTTAATTATACTTTCAGTTCAGTACAGTTCAGCTATGCACTCAACACATCCATGGTCTGTAAGCTCCTTGGTGCAGAGCCTTTCTTTTAATTTTGTGCAGCTCCTGGTTTAATTGAGCCCTCATTTTGATAGATCATTACTGTCACACACACTGGTAAAGCATATAACAGTCAGCAAGTAGAACAGCAGCTCATCAGAAGGAAGCAGACATTTTTATCAGTTCTTTATTGTCCACATATCTGAACGCTTATTAGTTGAAGTCCCTTTATGTGCTGTGAATATTGAATATTGAATTATGTTGCAAGTCACCCTGTGAGCAGCAAAACAAATGAAGACAGGCTTCCTTAGGATTTACATCTTCCTTTGTCCATTTCCAACTCCTTTCTGCTGAGTTCCCTTTGAGACCCATCAGTTCTCTTACACAGGAATGAAAATAAAATACTTTTTCACATTTATGTCGATACAGACAAGCTGAGGGAGACACAGATTGAAGAGCCAACCTTGTATCATCAGACCTTTCAGCTCACTGAGGAACAACCTTGTTTTGTTTTGTTCTGTCTGTTTCTAGTTCCAGCTATGATAACTTCCTACCCAAACACCACCCTGGCAACTCAAGGCCAAAAGAAGGAGATGAGCTGCACGGCACATGGAGAGAAACCCATCATAGTCCGCTGGGAGAAGGAAGACCGGATCATTAACCCTGAAATGTCCCGTTACCTTGTTTCCACCAAGGAAGTTGGGGATGAAGTGATCTCTACCCTGCAGGTAAGAAAACAAATTGGCACCCAAATCATCCAGATATGTCAAGGTGTGCTTGGTTTGGTTTTGATTCAGGTGCAGGGCCAGCCTGACAACACCGGAGCCCCAGCCTGCGGCTTGGAGAGCTGGCAGCAAGAGGGAGAGGAAACTTCTGCAATCCATCCCTAATGAAAAATTCCCTCTTCCCACACTCCAGAGGCAGCAAGAGAGTGAGCCAGGCTCAGCCCTCCATCCTTTCTGTCTCAGGAGCAGCATGCCTCATGCCTTAGCCTGTCATTCCCCAGATCATTTTGAGTAAACTGCTGATAAGCTCTGGCAAATATCTGACCCCAACTTCTGATGTGTGTCACACTTACCCTCACCAAAATCACTAAACTGGTTTGAGATAAAACTGCTGCCTTTTTAAAGTGTTCTTCTCCCTCCCTTTCACTTGCTGGGGCTTGTGAGACCCCTTTATAAAGTTGGGCGAGTCACTGGATTCAGGGTGGTATTTTACATGTACCTTTATGAAATCTAAAAGAATCTTTCAAGAAAAAAATCATTTAGATTCTCACTTAAAAATCTTGATTATCAATTTTCAGTCACATTTTTAAAAATTATTTATCAGGCCTAAGGAACTAATTATCTATCTGTCTGGTTATTGTCTAAATTCTAGTGTAACTCTTATGAAAGTTTTCTTTCTTTTCCAGCCAAAAACTGTTGGATAATATCCAGTAAAATTCTGGGTTTGCTCTCTGTGAGGGACCTTTGTCATTGATTTCCATGAGGAAGAATAAATTCTATGTGTGACTTTGTTCTTATTAGTATTTTTGTGATACAAATAATATTTATTTGTTGGATAGACCCCTAGGCCTCCCCGCCATCATTCTTCTTGTTGACTTTAATAAGATAACCCCTGGATACACAACAATATTTCTATTTGGAAGGCTGGAGACCTGATTGGAGAGTTCTCTTCTGAGGAAGTTGGGTACAGCAGGGGTGTTCTACATCCATGTATGTGTTATATACAAAACCTTTCCCCTCTGAGAGATAAAACACCCCAAAAAGTAGACAATGCCAGACTAAGGCTGTCTCTGAAGCTCTGAGCTCAGTGCTTCTGCATGATGATGTGATCTTTAGTTGTGTACTCAGTTTTTATTTTTTTGGCAGGGCCCCTGCCTCAGTGAGGCCGGACTTGGATTTTCTCTGGGGCTGAATTAGGGTTGAGTAATGAACGGCACTGTGTGATGCAAAGCTGATCTTTGAGACCAAACTTTTCACAGGTGGCCAGTAATTGTGTGTTCTTTGTTTTCTGGGCACTTGCCTTGAGCCCTTGGGGTCTGATTTGGAGAACTACCAAGCCCTCCTAGCTGCAGCTTAACTCAGTGGAAGCTGCTATGAACACATGAAAGGCTATTTATTGCTCAGGACTCTGAGGGGGAAGGAGAAAGGCCCTACATGTCTCAAATTGCGCTCTGGAAATTTTTGTTTCCCTGTCTCCAAGCTCAGCCACACGTGCAAGTGAACACAGCTTGACAAGTTGCCACATCTCAGACAACTCTCCAATTTCCTTACAGCAAGTGGGAAATTAATCCATTTATCTTAACCAGTGGTGACTGGGAGTTGTGCTCACAATCACCTGGGTCTTGCTGAGGAATAAAGAGCACGTGGAGTTTCCATGGCTCAGCTAATATGTGGCAACTTGTCAAGCAGCCACAAACGTTGTCATACATCTGCTTCCTTAATTCCCTACATGAAATGGTGGAAATGCTCCTCATGGTGTCAGGGCTGAGGAAAATAAATTCACTCGTGTTTCTGCAATGGGTGAATTCACAGAAAATGCTGTGAGAAAATGAATGTCTGTTTTCAGGGCACAGTTTGAACCATGTGCAGTAAATAAATTGTGGAGCAGCACACTGAACAATGAGAAGGAAATGGTATTTCAAATATCTACTCGTTTAAAAAAAAAAAATCTTTCTTTATTGTACTTGGATGAAGCAGTGGCCCTGTAGAAAAATATCATTATGACCATGTTTGTAAATATTATATATAAATTTCTTTGCTATTAAACAACAAATTGGAAAGAAAGACCACACAAAACTTTATTACGAGGCACCATGTTGAACACTACAGGATTCACCACCAGTGTTGGGACCTTTATTTCCTCCACACAGACTTCAGCCACTTGAGTTATTTTCAGAAATAGCCGGAAAAATTCGGAGGCAGCAGGAGGCACCATTTTGTATGGCAAATTTCAGCCAACAGTTAAACACTTGGCAAACTTGCGAGGAACTGGAAACAAGGCTCCTAAGGAGAAGCAGCAGGAATAGGTGGAGCTCCAGCTCCTGACTACACATGTAGAGCTGGTAGCCTGTGTCCTCAGCCCAGGTGCTGCTGGCTTTGATAATCTCAGTGTTCTGGAAGCTTTCCTATGCAAATGTATGTGTGTAACCTGCAATATCTATTTATTGCTGTCGAGGAGAAATGTCTGCATGATTTTTCTTGAGCCACACAGACAAGCTGTTGGTTTATTTTCTCTGCGTGCTGTTCAATCCATCACTTCTTTTCCAACCTCCTATAGATTCTGCCAACTGTGCGTGAAGATTCTGGCTTCTTTTCCTGCCACGCCATCAATTCTTACGGGGAGGATCGTGGAATAATTCAGCTTACTGTGCAAGGTAGGGAGAGAACAACACAAGGAAAAAAACCCACAGCTATTGTAGGACAGAAAGCATAGAAATCTGCTGGGGGAAGGGAGGTTCTGATTCCTAATTAAATGTGTTCCTCATTGTCAAAGAAATGAGGAGCTGCATTAAGATTCTCAGTCTTTCCTTTTCCAGCATCACAGATTAAATCAAAATAAAAGATAAGCTTGAGTCTTTCTAGATCTGTAAGAATTAAAATTAATTAGATTTTTTTTTCTTAATTACAGTAGTTGACAATTGCTAAGGATACTTAAAACCAGTATCTTCAGTAAAGACTTTGGATATGGAGGATTGACAGAGAGCAGGTTGCATTTGATTTTAAAGAACAAATGTGCTTCAAACCCAAGTCTGAAATAAAGCAAAAGTGATTTCACTTCATCTCTAGAGAAATGTTAAACCTACTGGGGAACTTCAAGCAAAATATTTCATGTTTAATCAGTCAAAATAAATTGTGAGCAGTTTGCACAATCCAAACTCTAGGAATTTATGTTGCCTGGAGCTGGGGTTCCCCTCCCACAGGGCAGAAACAGCAAGTCTTGGAGAGGTGACAATATTTGAGATGCAGGGCACGGGCACGACTCAGCCACTGGCCACTGCTCGTTCCTGTGTGGTGCTGGCTCCTCCTGTGCCTCTCCAAGCCTGCACACAGCCAATTCCTACAGCTTGCAGATTTCTCTCTCACTGCCATTGATTCTAAGTAACAGCAAATTCCAGCGGATGCCTAAGGCAGCCCTGTTGAAAAATTCAGGTGGAGTCTGGGGACATGTTCCCAGTTCCAGCACTGCTCATCTAAGCTGCCATGACAATTTAAAGGGACAATAGAATGGGTCTAAGTGCTGGTTATTTATAACTTTGACTTTAGAGGCAGAAAGAGGCTTTTAGAGTGATTTTATCAAATTATTCTGTTATTGAACTAAGACTTTTAAACACACTCAAAGAGACAGAAATTTTACTCCCTCTCCCCGCCAAATTTAGCACTTTTGAGTTTAGTACTCATATTTCTACGATCATGTTTTGTGTAAAATCACTGACAGAAGTATCAGTGAAAGGTGGTGTTTGGGGTAAAACATCTTTCCTGGAATGAAAGTCCGAGCTGGAGGGATTTTAAGGAAATGCAACCAAGAAGGTTAAAGAGGAGCCAGTACTCAAGATGACAGCAGTGACTTTGAGTTGAAAAGTGTTGAGTGCTTCCAGCAGGTGATTAACAGGATCAGGGTCCCAAGGACTGCCCAGAGAAATGCCAGGAAGGCTGAGCCAGTGCCACGCTGGTTGGTGTGACCCTGTTAAGAGGATGGGGTCTGTTCTGAGCAGAGCTCTGTGTGTGTGTTTGCCCAGAGCCCCCCGACCCCCCTGAGATAGAGATCCGGGAGGTGAGAGCTCGGAGCATCGCCCTCAGGTGGACCATGGGCTTCGATGGCAACAGCCCCATCACCGGCTACGACATCGAGTGCAAGAACAAGTCAGGTGAGGAACAATCTCAGTAATCCCCACTGCTGGTCATTCCCCACTGAGTTTGTGTTGTAAAAGGTAATTCATAAATTGAAAGTGCCTGATGGAATTCTTTATCACGGCTTGTTTAATCTTCCCCAGGAAGATTTATCTTCATTTGCTGTCCTTTTTTTTTTGGTTGTTTTGTGGTAAAGACACTAAATTTAGCAATTGCTGCTTTTCTCTTTTACCACTTCATGCTGTATTTACTGAGGCAAAAATTTTGTGATGTTTTCATTAGTAGATAAAATATTTTCAAGTATGTTGAATCATCAGTCATCATTTTAGCCCTGCTTTGTAAATGAAATCAATAATGTACAGGAGAGATTGATAATGTACCTGAAAGATGAGGAGTGGAAATTCTCCACTGAGGCTGAAGTCAGGATTCGCAGGTTTGGAGATGTAGATTGGGCAAGGATGCCTTCAAGGGATATGCACACCTAAAAGTTTCTGGGCTCTGTCTTCTTTTTGATTGTTTTCCTTTCTTTCCAACCACCCACCCACTCCAGAAAAGTTTCTGAAAGTCACTTTCCTTTCTCACCCTAAAACATCTCTTGTATTTCTCAAATACAAGAATAAATATTTAAGAATGATGTCACTCAACACAACCCCATTTAGGATGACTGAGGTGCTTCCCTTTGATTGAAGCAGTGACAGGAAGGGATTCCAGAGCTCTAAAACATCTTTGTTAGATTTAGTTTGATGTTTTCAAGTGATAATGCAGAATGCAGGCAAAGATTCAGTGGGGGTCACCATGAACCTGCATTGAAAAATGATGTCTCTCTAATCATTGGATTAGAAATTAATCAGTGGAATGATAAATCAAGAGCCAGACAGCAAATGAAACATCATCAGATTGGATGGAAACATCAAGACACGATATATTGATAAAGGTTAAAAAATTAAAGAAAGGAAAAGAAGTGGGCGGCAGAATTGGTGTCAAAGAAATCTTTCTTTGTCTGTATCTGAAGACAAGTCCTGGAGGTCATGTCCTAACAAGAGCAGATTATCTTCTCACTGCAAACAACAGAAATGTCATTTTTTAAAGTGTGAGGGTGACTGGAGAAACTCAGATCAGGTTTCTGAATTCTTGCACATGAATTTTGTCGAAATACCAAAAATTAAGTACTTGCATGGGGTAGTTGGAGGAATTTAGAACAATGAAAAAGAATTAAGAAAACTTCTCAGTTTCCAGGTATTAAAGGTTTGGAACAAAATTTAGATTACATATTCCAGGAACATCCTACCAAGACCAAAGTGAACCTGTAAACTGCACAGTTGTGTTTAGCCAGAATTTTCCACCTCTGTTGCTTTCTCAAGAAGGAAAGCTTCAGTTTCACAGAACGTGCAGGTGACTACCAAAGTAAGCATGGATTTCACTGTATATGCAGCCCTCACATATCCCACCATAAAATCATAGAATTTAGGTTGGGAAAGACTATTAAGACCATCAAGTCCAAAGTTGGCTCAGCGCTGCTGATACCTACCCCATCAGACACAAAAGGTGCATTAATTCCCCTAATGGAATGAGTTATTCCACGGAAGGACCGTGAAGTTGCCTGTCCTGTAGGGCCCAGTTGCCATCTCAGAGCACTACGAATAGCAGGAACTTGGTGTTTCAGGATGTTTTGGTACTCAGAGACATCACCTGTCTGTACAGAAATGTACCTGTGGCACTCAGACCCGGCCCTCCATGGAGACCAGTCCTGTGCAGGCTCCAGACCTTTCCATCGGAGGTGTGCAAAGAGGTCTGGAGACAGGAACGGGGGGGTGCGTCCTCCTTTGTGCCTCTCTCCGCACCCTTTTTAATTATTTGCGTCATTAGGGCAATCTTAGGGACAAACCTTGAATCAGTTCTGCTTAATTGCGCTTTCTTGTGCTCTGGTGTGAGCTGGGCATCCCCCGGGTCGCCGAGGCCTTCTCAGGGTTGGGGGTTCCCGAAATCTTCCCCGGGAGCCGCGGGGGTCCGGCCGGGCGCGGGGCCGGTGCGGTACCAGCAATGGCCACTGGGTGGCAGCGCCGGACCGGGCCTGCGAGGGGCGGCCGCTTCCCTAAATCCGCAAATTCCCCAAATCCTACTGAAGAGCCCAATGCTTCATCCTTCCTTCTAGAAACGGGCGGGAAGCGGCTAGTTTTCATTCAAACGCGATTTTTAAATAGATCATTCTATAAGCATGTGTTTTGTATAACACTGAGAAATGCCAGGGCGTAACATTTTATGAGTGGAATAAAGAATACAGTCTAAAAGTTTTTCTTTTTCCTTTTCTTCCTTCCTCCCTTACTTCCTTCCTTCCTTCCTTCCTCTCTTCCTTCCTTCCTTCCTTCCTTTCTCTCTCTCTTTCTTTCTCTTTCTTCTCTTTTCTTTTTATTTTCTTTCTTTCTTGTAGCCCATTGCTGTTTGTTTTCTATGCTTTTTCAGTCCTTCCTGAACTGAGAATAAAAACTAGACGAGTCAATAGTCAATCTTAACACCTCTGTTACTTACCATATGGACATGACATTTTTAGGGTTTGCCACAAGAAAATAAAATTAACTTTTCTTTTCTTATTTCTTATTAACACATATTTTTTTAAAAAATTGGAGAGAAATAGTTTATTTTACCCTTCAAAAAAAAAGGGGTATAGGTGTCAAAAGAAAATCCTGAAGTCCACATATGTAATAAATAAAAACTGGAAATCTATGTTTAGAAGTACAGGAGACTGTGAGTTTTCATCTCTTTCTTTCTGTATGGTGTCATTATTTAAACTACTAAGAATCAGCAGAATTTTTCAAATATCTTTCTTTAATTTCAGTAGCTAATACGGACTACAGAGTCCTGCCACTCAGAGGTCAGTATTTGAAACAACCAAGTGAAAACTAAAGCAATTTGGTAAGATACAAATATATTAAAAAAAAATTCTCGTCATCTTCACAGGAAATTTAACACAATCTCCATACCAAGCAGGTCTTTTTTGAAATTCCTTTCCTGAAAGTACCCCCCAGAGGAATCTGTGACAAACTCAGTTACCAAGGTAAAACACATACAAGTGAATTTGGTTAGCACTAAAATGTCTGATTCCTAAATATTTTCTGTTCAAACAAAGCCACCTGGGTAAGCAAACAGGCCCTGTAACCAACCAAGTGCAGGTCTCACTGTGACAACTTGTGCCTCTTCCAGCAAGCCCTTACAAAAGAATTTACACAGTTCATGCAAATATTTTGTATCTGGGTGAGCTTTCTATTTTTAAACTCATCTTTGTTGTCTGTTGAGCTTTCTGCAAACCTGCCCACAGAGACCCATCTGTAAAACACTCCTGAGAGCCTCCAGGGATATCCCCATGGATGGAGAGGTTAAAGGGGGAACACTGACTGCAGTAAGGCAGAAATGAAGGATGCCAACTCACAAAAGACATCAGAATGCTTTAAACTGATAAATTCCATTATTTTGTTTGCAGCAATTCAATGCTTGGTTAAAAAAGAGGGGCTACTGTGTTTAGCTGATTTCCATCCCTTTTCCTATTATATGTCAAGATAATTTATTAAAAACACAACGGGCAGATGAATAGAAAGCATGAATAAAAACAGTGAGCTCCTCCTTTTACAAACAGAGAGCTAAGAGGGTTCTACATTCCCCTGGCACCAAACAGCTCCTTTATCCTCACAGCAGTCAGGGAAACGGCACCAGTCCTGGAGGGTGCTGAGCCCCCAGCTCTCAGTGCTCCAAGCTCGTGCCCAGTGTGAGTTTGGGACCAAACTTTCTGAGTGATCCCTGCTAGTCCAAGAGCCCTCCGTTAGAATCCCAGGATCACTGAGGTTGGAAAAGCCCTCCCAGCCCATCGAGTCCCAGCTGTGCCCGATGCCCACCTTGTCCCCAGCCCAGAGCACTGAGTGCCTTCCTTGGACACCTCAAGGGATGGGGACTCCAAACCTCTCTGGGCAGCTCTTTCCAAGGCCTGACCACCCTTTCCAGAAGAAATTGCTCCTGATGTCCAACTGGACCCTCCCCTGGCCCAGCCTGAGGCCGTTTCCTCTCCTCCTGTCCCTGTTCCCTGGGAGCAGAGCCCGACCCCCCCACCAGCTGCACCCTCCTGTCAGGGAGTTGTTCCCTTCTGAGGCCCTCTCCTCCTCCTCTTTGCTTTCCAAAAGCAAATAAGAATCACTGAAGGATGGCAAAGAAATCCCACATGAGTATTTGGAACTGGATGTTCACCCACTTCTTCTGTCCACAGGGACAACCAAGTGTCTCCCTCCTCCCTTGTCCAATATCCAACAGCAGAGAGTCCCTAGGCCAGCGTTCCTCTCAGTGGGAGCACCAGGAGGGAAGTTTGAGGACTTATGCAGCCCTGAGAAAGGGGAAGGCAGGAATTCTCCTTTCTTTCTTTCTTTCTTTGCCACACCAAAGGAGACCCCTGCAATGGGAAAAGGAGTTGCTCTTGGTGGAGCTGCCCTGCTGGGCTCCAGCCCAGACGAGAGGCTTGGGAGACATCAGGTGTGGTCCCACCTGCAGGCTGGCACTTCAAAGCAGTGCCAGGAGTGGGAAAATTTGAGAGAAAGTAGATTCTCCAGAACCACACTTGATCTGTCTCCTTTCACTCGCCGGACTTGGAGGAGGTTCTGGAGAAATGATGCACGGCAGGCCTACGAAATCAGGAGTAAGTCTGATTTTACTCCTTGCGTGCTGCCATGCAGCCTGGGAAAGGAGAGATGCTTTTGTGCACGTGTGCACACACATGTCTGAAATGCATGGATCCTCCAGGAGTTCCACATTGATTCTGCAGCTTTGTATCCAGCTGTTGATTTTTTCCCTGATGTTGCTCAGTTTTGCTTCAGTTTCCAAAATAAAGAAGATCCCAGGAAAGAAAGGTTTAAAAAGACAAGAACAACAAGAGACAAAACCGTGTAAGTTTTTTATAGCATAGTTTTTCTTTTATTAAATCTTTTTTCAGTGGAGATGTTGCTCCTAACAGCCTCCTTATGACTTTTGAACCAGACATGTTCATAATAATTTAGTTTTTATTATTTATTGTGCTTTTTGAAGCCCAGGTACCACAGACGAGTGCCATCGAAAGTAGTTTTCTCGCCTAAGGACACTAAAACACTTGTTTCTTTCTCCCAAAGAGGCTGAACCCCGTGTGTTTCGTGTCCCATCGCACACCCCGGCGCCGGTATCTGCACAGGGGATTCAGGCCCAGGGGCAGCCGTGTGGCGATGCTGCCGCAGCCGAGCCCAGCCCTCGGGGCCGCTGTCCCTGTGCACACGGAGCTTTCCCAGGGGGAAGACATCACAGTCCAAGAGACATACAAAGAACAAGAAGTGCTGACAGTCCAAGAAATTTCCCAGCAGGGAGCCGGGAGGAGCCTGTACCTACGCCGGGTGTGTGTGAGTGTTCGAGAGGTTTCCCGGTACAGAGCTGAGACACACCACGAGCTGTATGAACGGGAAGAAACCATCAGAGTCCAGGAGCTCAACCAGTGGGAGGAAGACGGCGAGACGTACGAAGAGGTGTGTGAATGGGAAGAACGTGTGACAGCCCAAGAGGTGTCCGAATGGGGCCATGAAATCAACTCTGAGATCTGGGACAGACCCTTGCACCCCATGAGTGATGAGGAGCCCCAGACTTGTCCCCCGGCAGGGCCCAGCTCTCCCAGCCCGGGGGCACAGAGGTGGAAGCAGAGGCAGCACCTGCCCTGCGCAGCGCCTCTCCTGCCCCGGGCAGTGCCATGGAGGCTGAGCTGGCAGCTGCTGCCCCCTCCAGAGAGGCTGAGGAGGAGGCGCCCTCTGAGCCTCTTGTTTTGGAGGAAGAAAAGGCAGCAGCTCCTTCTGTCAGCAGTGAGGAGCGGCCATCAATAGGGACATGGAGCCCACCCGGTGTCCCCTTCAACACCCCNCAATAGGGACATGGAGCCCACCCGGTGTCCCTTTCAACACCCCAGCCAGCAGCCAGGCTTCAGGGTACCAGGAGCCGAACATCACCGGGGAGATGCTGAACCAGGCGCTGCTGGAGATGCTGCAACTGAGGCAGCAACAGGAGGAAGAATACGCGCTACAACAATGGATGGCTTTAGAAGCAACACAGCCCAGCTCTCCCAGCCCCATGGGCACAGAGGTGGAAGCAGAGGCAGCCCATGCCCTGCACAGCACCTTTCCTCCCACCGGCAGTGCCTTGGAGACCAAGCCAGCACCTGCTGCCCCATCCGGAGATGATGAGAAAGAGGAGCCCCCAAAGCCTCTTGTTCTGGAGGAAGAAAAGGCAGCAGCTCCTTCTGTCAGCAGTGAGGAGCGGCCATCAATAGGGACATGGAGCCCACCCGGTGTCCCTTTCAACACCCCAGCCAGCAGCCAGGCTTCAGGGTACCAGGAGCCGAACATCACCGGGGATATGCTGAGCCAGGCGCTGCTGGAGATGCTGCAACTGAGGCAGCAGCAGGAGAAAGAGTACGAAATCCAACAGTGGATGGCTGTAGTAGCAGGAGCTACAGCCCAAAGGGAAGAGAGCCCCGTGCCTGCCCCACACAGCACCCCCAGCCCCTCACCTGCCCAGCTAGGAGCCCAGGCCCTCAGTGAGCAGCAGGAGGAGGCAGCAGCGGGGTCAGTGCTGGCAGTGCAGGGGAGGATGGAGGACTCCAATGAAGAAATGAAATTTTGGCAATTCTTGGATGGTCTGGAGCCTTTCCTAGTGAGAGACCCAGAGTAGTCCCAGGAGTCACTCCCAGGCCAGAGCACTCCTTCAGGAGAGGGGATCCCAGAGCTCATGCAGGAGAACTGGGAAGACAAGACTGACCAAGTCATCTGCAGCAAGCCCTTGCACCCAGAGGAGGATGAGGATGAGGTCAGTGTCCTGGAGCTGCCTGTAGAAGATGAAGAACAAAAATGCTGGGCTTTTGCGGCAGATGGGCTCCCAGTGCCTGTCCCCCGTGAGGCCTGGGTTGAGGACCGGGCACCGGAGCCGTGCAGCCCAGGGCCGCTCTGTGCCTCGCCCGCGCCCCTGGAAGGCCAAGCCCCTGTGGGACACGCGGCTTCTCCTGCCCTCGAGGAGCCGCTGCCAGAGGCAGGGACAGAGAGCCCGGCTGCCCCCAGGAAACGTCCCTCGCGTTTCAGGCGGGCGCTGCGGAGGCTGTTCCGGGGCCCCTGCCTGGAGGCACAGCCAGAGGAGTAAAACAGATGAGGAAGAAGAGAGGAAGATGATGACAATGAAGATGAAGATGATGATGAAGACAGAGAAGACAATCCCTGCGAAGACAAAGAAGATGAAGAAGATGAAGACGACTGTCTCAGTTTTGAGACAAATTTAAGAGAGGACGCTGCACAATGAATAGTCTCCTCTAAAGGGTTTCAGCAATCCCTCTCCACCAATAGAAAATGAATGCCAGTAGAGGAAAGTGAAAAAAACCAAAACCAACAGTTAATTAACAGCAGAATGCTCACAGAACTCACCCCCCTGCACCACACAGACACCTGAACAAAGACCCAAAAATTCCTGGAGAATGGGGCCAACGTTGAAGAAATCCCCCTTCCTGACAAGGGGTGCAAGATGTCGCCGGCTTTCACGCTGAGGCAAGTGGAGCTTCCACGGAGGAGTTCCAGCAGGAGGCAAAACCCTGGTGTGTCTCTGGCATTGACCTCCTCTCCGGGGCAGGCGAAGCAGCTCGGCTGGAGTCTCTTGGTGTGCTTTCTCTGCCTGGCTTGGCTCCCTGAGGCTTGGGGC
>VXAD01005282.1:218997-266983 GCA_013399195.1 Dicrurus megarhynchus | reverse complement strand
GCCCACCCCGGGCCGCGCCCGGCCTCGCTCGTGCGCCGCGCCGCGCCGGGGAGCAGCCGCCTTTGTCTAGAGAGTGTCCACGGGCCCTGGTCTCCCCGTGCTTCCCCGCGGGGGCAGCCGTCCCACCCGGCGCCTTTGGCCCTGCTGGGACCGCAAGCCCCGTCTACTCGGCTACTACTCCGGTGGCATCGGCAGCACACAGCACTACTGGGCAGCACTGGTCCCACCTGTCCCTGTCCCAGGGGTACTGAGCAGCACTGGTCCCACAGGTTCCTGTCCCAGGGGTACTGAGCTGCACTCGATCCACAGGCAGGTTGCTTTCCCAAGGGCACTGAGCTGCACTGAGCAATGTATTTCCTCTTCTGTAAGAGGAAATGGCCTCAAGTTTGTCAGGAGAAGTTTAGATTGGATATAAGGAACAATTTCTTCCCCAATGCAGTTGTCAAGCACTGCAGGCACCATGCCTGGGGGGATTTAAAAGCCATGTAAATGTGGCACTTGGGGACATGGTTTAGTGGTGGGCTTGGCAGTGCTGGGGGAATGGTTGGACTTAATGGTCTCAGAGGGCTTTTCCAAATCACAGTTCTGTGATTCTATAATATTGGACACCACTGGCCCACAAACAGCTCCCCGCCAGAGAATGGATCCCCTGCAAACAGTCCCAGCCACATGGGTGATCCCCAGCTTGAACTTGCTGATCTCCTGTCCTGGGCCTCATGGGCTGGGGTCTGGCAGGGTGAGCTGTCGGCAGGGTGGGACAGTGTCGGAGAGTGGCTGGAGAAGGGTAAAAGTTGCTACAGTGCCAGTGCTGCCTGTGCTCTCCAGCCAAAGACCCAATGTATTGGAGCTGCACTTCCAAGAGGGACCCTGGGGAAGGACATCCATCCTACACTGAATCCAGGTCAGAGGTTTCTATGAAAACTCACACCGCCTGACACAAGGGGAGCAAATAAAGAAGGAGCAACAGCAACCTGAACTTTCAAAGATATTTAAGCATTTCAACATCTTCCAGTGCAAGCACTAGAGACAAAAGGTGAAGCTACTAGGGACCAGGTCCTGGACAAAGACTGGGAGGAGATCATCCAGCTGATGAAGGTCTTGGCTCAGGATCATAGAACCACAGAATGGTTTGGGTTGGAAGGGACATTTGAAGATCCTCCAGTTCCACTCCCCTGCCATGGGCAGGAACATTTTCCACTAGACCAGGTTTCTCCAAGCCCCATCCAGTCTGGCCTTGAATGCTTCCAGGGATGGGGCAGCCACAGCTTCTCTGGGCAACCTGTGCCAGGGCCTCACCACCCTCACAGCCAATAATTTCTGCCCACTATCCTATCTAACCCTGCTGTCTGTCAGACTAAAGCCATTCCCTTTGTCCTGTCACTCCAGGCCCTTGTCCAACATCCTCCTCCAGCTCTCTTGGAGTTCCTTTAGGCAATGGAAGGGGCTCTAATGTTTCCCCAAAGCCTTCTCTTCTCCAGGTTCAACACCCCCACCTCTCTCAGCCATAGCAGGGATGCCCACAGCAGATATGTTCCAGTCCTCAGAGCATCTCCATGTGGTCTCCTCTGGACTCCCTCCAGCAGCTGCATGTCCTTCTGACGCTGGGGCCACAGAGCTGGAAGCAGCACTGCAGGAGAGGCCTCACCAGAGCAGAGCAGAGCAGAGCAGAGCAGAAGAATCCGTTCCTTACCTGCTGCCCACACTCCTGGGGATCAACCCAGGACACGGGGTATCTGGGCTGTCAGTGCACATGGCCAGCGCATGCTGCGCTTTTCATCCATCAACACCCTCAAGTCTTTCTCCCCAGGGCTGCTCTCAATCCATTCTCTACCCATCCTGTGTGCTTGGGGTTATCCTGACCCAGGTGCAAGACCTTGCACTTAACCATGTTGAACTTCATGAGGCTGGCACAGTCCCCCCTCTTAAGCCTGTCCAGGTCCCCCTCAATGCCATCCCTTCCCTACAGCATGGTGACCACACCACAGAGCTTGGTGTTGCCAGTAAACATGGCAGGGGTACCCTGAATCCCACTGCCCGTGCCACTAACAAAGATGCATGTCTTCGCCCTGCTCTTTCCCTCGCCCTTGGCATCTCTGGGCCGCTGGCAACACGGAGACATGGGCCTTTGTTTTGAGCCAGCACAGCCACACAGGTGATTCCAGGAGCATCTCTGGGGTCTGCAGGCTCCACTGCATCCCTCCACAGGTACTTGCATCCTCTGCACTCTCTCCCCATGCTGTGTGCTGCACCATAGGGCCAACCCACACTCCCAAACTGGGAACTTGGCTTAATGTATTGAGATTTTGCACCTAAAAGAGCTATTTTGGTTGCTCTTCACTAGCCTTGCAGACCTTCATCTCTTCAGAGTCATTTGCCTGTGGGGAGAAGGGAGGAATGTGCTTTAAAGTCACCATGGATGGGCTGCTACTTCCCTGCTCCATCATGAATCCACCAGCTGGGATGTTCAGGGCAGCAGTAGATACTAAGAGATTAGCACTCAGATCACACCAGTTCTTGTCAAATTCACCAGGATTAATATCCCCGTGGTCTACAGATATGGGCAGTGGATTGTATCAGTTACACAAGATCCTCTGCCTTTGTTATCTGCAAGGGGAAACTGAGGCCCAGACCTGCAATTACTTGCCTAAATTTTCCCCCAAGAGCTGAGAGTAGAGCCAGGACTATTTTGAGATTATTTTAAGGACCATCACTTTAATCTAATCCCTATTCCACCCTGAGTCTCAGGTTTAATGACTTAGGTTTTCATCAGCTGGCTGGCCTCATATCCTGCACTCCTTTGGGGAGGGAACCTATTGTGGGGCCCCATGGGATGCCCTGAGGACTGGGAGCCATTCCAGTGCTCATTCATCTTCTCCCACCAAAGTGGCTGGTGGCCAAGTTGGTCCCTACACTCTGCAGTGGCAGTGGTGGATGGTGGATGCAAGGTGGGTGCCACGTGTGGGCCATCCCACACCCAGTGAGCTGCTAACTCCCATCATCTTGGCATGAAGGCATCTACAAGGAGTCCCCTCCTTCCCAGAAAAGCTGATTCCCATGGTTGTTTATCCCAGCCTCTTTTATTCCCAATAGATGTTGTTTTTGTTTTTTTTTCCTCTTGCAGTGGTCCCCAGACAGAAGCAGCTGAGAAGATCAGAGCAGATTTGGGTGCAAGGACCACCAGAAGGAACGATCCATCCCCAGATGCCAGGCAAGGACCATCATGTCTGCATATTACCATGGAATCATGGAATTAGTGTGGGAAAAGCCCTCTGAGACCATCAAGTCCAACCATTCCCCCACCACTGCCAAGCCCTCCACTACACTGTGGTCCCAAGCACAACATACACATGTATCCCCATCATCCAGCCTGCTCCCTGAGACTCCTTCCATGTGGCCAGTGCGATGCCTAGCTTTCTCCCCTCTTATTCCCCTCTCCAAATGTTATTCCTGGTATTTAAGAGGCATGTTTTTCTCAGCCCCACATCTCTCTGTACTATTTTCTCTTCAAGAGAAAACTCTGCCCCATATCCAAGCAGCTTCTTAGAGTCCTTCTGCAAGTAGCGGCGCCGTGTGTGAAGCCCCAGGAGTGTCACAGAGGCTGAGAATTGGAAAAAGCCTGATGGAATGCTTCCAGTGCTCCTGGAATGTTTTGGTGTGTTTCATTAAAAATGCTCGGTTTGAGGTTGATTTTGCTGGGTTTTTTTTCAGATAAATGCCTGCTACTTCTTGCTTGGAAGCACAGAAGGTGTTTCTGGGTGGGCACTGCCGTGTGGATATTGCTGGGCGGGCATCACTGAATGGGCATTGCTGGATGGGCATCTCTGGGCAGACATCTCCCACAGGGAGTAGAAGGAACATGCCTGGTGGAGGGTGGCCCGTCCCCTCCCTGTGATGTTCCCTATCTAGCAGGGTTGCTACAGAGCATGGACTTTCCTGGTCCAATCTCCTCCTACAAATCCACTCAAACCAGGGCTTCACTGATCCATCTCGCAGGAGATGGCCCCAGTGACGGCCAGCAAGATCCACCAAGAAACTTTCTCCAGGTGCATCTGATGGGGGCACCTTAGCCTGACCTCCTGGCTGGAGGGAGAGGGTCCTGGGAGACATGACAACAGTCAGGAGCCCTGACACAATGTCTCCTACAGATCTCTCCTGTTTCTCTTTGCTGGAGCTGCTGGGAATCCTGCACTGGGCACCAACATGGGCTGCGTGTCTTTATTTACTGCCGGGAAGGTGAAGTGATGCCAGAGTTCTGTAGGCAGTGTTCCATCTCTGTGGTCTCATACCGATATTTGTGGCATGAATACGAAACGAGCCTTGCTTTGCTTTCTGCTGAGACTCCTCAGGCACAGGATTGAATTCTGTGAGCTCTGAATAGCCAGGCTTTGTTCTCGAGCATGCATTGTGCAGGATACCAATTCCAGTGCTAATGGAGATGTATTTGCTGATACAAAGCAATTTGCTCCTTGAATACTTTCCCTACAAATGGGCTCTACATCACGCTCAGAGCTGTGAGCTCCCTTGCTGTGCATGCAAGGAGATACTTTCCTTCCTCTGAAGACACCCAGTCCAGCTTCCTGAGATGGTCTGCGCTGTGGTACACTTTCCTACTTCAAATCATGGAATCACAGGATCATTAAGGTCGGAAAAGCCCTCAAAGACCACCAAGTCAAAGAGTTCCCCACCACTGCCAAGCCCACCACTAAAATACATCCACAAGTGCCACATCTACATATCTGTTTAATCTCTCCTGGTCCTGCCACATGCATAGGAATATCCATGAGAAAATTCAGTCTCAGCAAGTTTTGGGGATTTTTTTCCCTTTCTGATTTTTCCACCATTTTCCCTCACAAACCTGAGGAGTCTTTCAGGGAGGGAAGAAAATAGCAAGACAGAGAAAAGCTTTTCCATTTCCATTGACATTTATCCTGGGAACAGATAAAGAACAGAAAAAAACACACAGAGGAACCTGGAGCCTTGTTTTTATTGCAACGTCGGTACAAGATGTTCTCAATGAAAAAAAAAGGAAACAAATTCACAGTGATCCAGAAAATTATTCCCCATGTCCACAGGTCCAACAGCTCACCCATGATGGGGGCAGAACAGGGAGAAACACCCCATGTGTACTTTGGGGTGGGGATGGGTGTCCCAGGGAGGTGTTTGGGGGCTGTTGGGATCCAGCATTCCCCCTACATCCCACAACACACACTGGGGCAATGCTGTCACCAGTGCCAGCCCATTCCATGCTGGAGCCATCCAGGTTTGGTGCTGCTGGCTGGAAAGGTGCTGGAGCTGGGATGGAGCTTCTGAACACCACAGGAAGGGGCTCGGGTAGCCTGAGGAGGTAAGGGCTTTCCTTGGCTTTGGAAATGGGATTTGGAGAGGGAAGGGGAAAGAAGAGGAAAAGGAAGGATGGTGAAAAGGAAAGAAGGGAAAGGGGAAGGAAAAAGGGAAAAGGGGAAGGGAGAAGGGGGGAAAAGGGCAAAGAAGAAGAAAGAAGGTGAAGGGGAGAGGGGGAAGGGAAAAGGGAAGAGGAAAGAGGAAGAGGAAAGAAAAGAGGAAGGGGAAGGGGAAAGGGAAGGGGAAAGGGAGGAGGGAGAAGAAGAGATGAGTCAGCCACCTTCTCCAGGGTTGTTTCACACCATCACAAGCTGGTCTCAGCAGCCCCCCCAGCCTATAGTCCCCCCACCCACAGCCCCCTCAGCCTGCAGGCCCCTGGGATTGACAGAGCAGCAGGAGGGCAGCTGGTGCCAGCTCCTGCAGCCCCATCCAGCACTTGTCACTGAACTTGCCCTCCGGCCTCTCCCAGTGTCCCCTGCCTGGTCACATCTGTCAGCTGGATGCGGGAGGGGACAGGGACCCGCTGGCTCTATCACACTTAGGACATCAGGCGGGTGACCTTCCCCAGTGCTGAGCCAGGGGAATGAGGTGCTCATGGACAGTAAGGGGCGTGGGGAGACCCTCTGCCCCCACTTTCCAACCTCAGTTTTCATTTCCCCTCAAATGTTTCCTTCCTCCCAGAGTCTGATGTGTCCCCAAGACCAAAGTATGGGAAAATGTCCGTGCAGTGCCATTCTCCAGGTGGCAGCATCCATATCTGGGCCGTACTGGGGAGTACACTCAGCACACAGGCAGTGGGAAACAGGGATTTAAGCAGGGCTGCAGGATCAGACCCTGCTTCTGGGAACTGTCAGGAGTCATAAGGATGCTCCCGGGGTGCTCCCAGGGCTCTACCAGGTACCACGGTCCAGGTATCATCCCCATAGTCCTCCCCCACACCAAGGACCCACACCTGTCCCCCTCCACTGGTTCCTCATTCCGAAGATGTTCAAGGTTTTGGAGATCCTTGTTGCCACCCTTGAGCCCTTCCCAGCTCCCACATTGCTGCCTGTGGAAGAGGGTATGGGGGCACCAAGGCATCCAGTCCTGGTATGGCACTGGGGTGCAGACTGAGACCAGAAGTCCAAAATCCCCTCTTCCCCCTTCCCATCACCCACAGGCAGGGGTCCACCCATGCTGTGGAGATGATGGGAGGAGTGGAGGAGCTTTTCCTCTGCACCCAACACTGCCGTGCTCCCAGGGTGGGTGGCAGATGAGCCAGGGGACAGGGGACAGGGCAGGAATCAGGCAGTGACACAGGAAGAGCAGGATGGAGCTCCATGTTCCTGGGAAGAGGTATCCCAGCGTTCTGCCTTCCAACAATTCTGGGGCAGATGAGAAGAAGTTTCCCTTCAGTAGGGGTGAGGGTTAATCAGTGTCCCCTTGTCATGGCCCGTGGGTGCACCCAGAAGGGGGAATGGGGGTTCCATGGAGACAGGCTGCCTTTAAGATGGCCCTCGGGATCATGGAAGGGATCTATGATTGATGTGAGTGCCAACCTGGGAATGCTTCTGGGAATGCTCCTGCACATTATCCCTCCAAACCCAGCAGCAGCATCCCCAAGGGATGGCACAAGGCTCTGAAAGACTCTTCCCAAAGGTTTCCCAACCATCTGCCTCAAACCATGGCTGGTGAGCGGGAAGGAGAGGGCTCAGCTCCTCCAGGGTGGTGGTAGCACGTCCTCTGGATGACAGCCCTGCTCCCCACCACGTCCCGGGGTTTCTTGGGGTGGGGAGAAGCAGTGATGAGGTTTCTGGGGTAAAGGGGGAACTCAGTGCTCCTCTGGGCAGCAGAAGTGCCTTGAGACATCCCCCCCTCTCAGGTGGGGGCTCAGCTCTTCTTCTAACCTGCACAGGGAGCTCTGCAAGGACACCCCCTTCCTGCTGTGCCTTCAGTGCCAGCCTCTAGTCCCTTGGGCATCCCCCCAGGTGGGTACCAACCCTCAGGATCTGAGCCTTCAAGGGCAGCACCTCGTGGCGGGGCTGAGGGCAATGGTGTTCACTCAACACCGGCAGCATCAGGCGCCGCCGGTGCAGCACAAAGGTTCATGGCTGGGGGGACCGCAGGGACACGCGGCAAGGCACATGGGGCTGGCATGCTGCCGCCCCGGCTGCTGGCTGCCAGGTAGCCATGGAAACCTCCCAGCGGGATGCTGCACCGATAAATAGCCAATTTGAAGTGATTCTCCTCAAAGAGCTTTTTTTCCCTGTGTTTTTTATATATAAAGTCTCAGGGATTTTTAAAGTTTACCTTTACTTTTTATTATTTTCCCCTTATTTTATTGCTTCCCTTTATTTCATTATTTTTCTTTATTTTGTTATTTGTTTCTCTATGTTGATACCTTTTCTTTATTTTATTATTTTTCCTTTGATTCAAGGTCTGACCTCCATGAACACTCAAGACTGAGGTTTGCCGTCTTCCTTGTCTTCAATGAGCCAAAGCTCATTGCTATTTCAGTGACAGCCCAGATGGAAGTGGGGTGACATCGTTCAGGGGGCTCAGGGCCACATGTCCATGGAGCTGCTGCTCACCTGGGTACGTATTCAGGTGGGATAAAGACACGTGTGTGCCCCTGAGCGTGTGTGCGTGTATTTGGATGCATGGTCACGCATGGAATTGCAGATCCAGGCACGCCGTGTCAGTGAAAGCATACGGGGTGCTCATACACACATATGGGAGTCACGGCCCAGCACGGGCTCCTCGGGAATCTCCCAGCAGGTGGAACAAGGGGAAGCAGAGATTTTGGAGTCCTGGTGAACCGGAGACAGATGTCGTCCATGAGTGGCTGGGCAGAGCTGTGCCTGCTCCTCTGCAGCTGCACCCATGGCTGGTGCACGCCGGACTGGGTAGGGGATGGGTGCCCAGCCTGCAAAACATGTGGCACATCCATGTCACTGCTTGCAGCACTGTGGTCATTACGCCACGCTGCTCCAAAAGATTGATTCCACAGGGATTTCACTGCCTTAACCTGCAGAAGTAATGGCTGGAGTCTTGTCTGTAGCTCGGGGAGCAGCACTGAGCCTCCACCTGGGGAAGAATGCTCCAGGGCTGCTCCAGGGAGGCTCCAGAGATGCTTCAGATCCCTTCTGTGATCCTTCTACAGCCCAGGGGGACACTGAGTCCCCTCACCATCACTGAAAAGCTCATCCCTGTTTCTCCCCACCCCAAGAAGTCTTGGAGCACAGAGGGGAGCAGGGCTGTTACCCAGGGGACACACAGCAGCCAGAATGCTGACAACTCAGCAATTCTATGTATCTGCCTGTCCCACATTGCACACATCTCCCTGGGGATCCTAGCCCCGGGGGATCCTAGCTGGGCTCTGTGCCCAGCCCTGGACAGGGATGCATCAGGGAGGGATGTCTCTGGGCTGACAACCCAGTAGCATTGCTGCTCCAATGTTAACAAAGAGACTGAAAGCTCTGTTATTTTTAAATAAATGCAAATTAACATGTACTTAATGGAGAAAGACAAAGCCAGCTCCTCATCAGTGCCAGTGCCACGACAGTGATGGATAAACAGCCATCAGCCAGAGCATCCTTGTTCAGGTGCCAGACTCACATGCTCCGGGATGCAGTGACACCATTGGCCTCTGCTGGTCAGAGGATTGGCAGCTGGCTGTGCCCACTGGACCTTGTGCCCACTGCGAAGGTCCCATGACAGGGAAAATCCCAGTCTGGCTCTCACCTCTGCCACCCATCACCATCTTGCTTTAGTCATGTCTCCTTGCCCAGCTCTGGCCATGTGAAGCCAAGGGCAAACATCCCTTCCTAAACACCTTCTCCATTCCCCCAAGGCACAGAGCTCCCTACACCTACCACCTGCACGTGGCATTGAGTCCCTGGCCCTGGCAGCACCCCACTGGAGTTGGGAGAGGCAAGATCCCCCATCCCATGGGACCCTCCTAGGCAAAACCCACCTCTTCAGCCTTTCCTCCCCCCATACCAGCCCGACATTTATCTAGCTATTTAAATTTATTTTATTTTTCTTATTAAGCCTAGTGGCGGGTGGGCGGCTGCCAGGGAGGAAGTTGGGAGTGTGCAGAGCAGGGGGAGGGGGGAGAGCACTGAGAAGGACAAAAGGCTTCAAGCAGCTGGGCCTTTCCTCTGCCCCTTCACTTTCTGCTTTTAAAACCCTCCCATGGGCTCTTCACTCCCTTCCCCAACATCCAGAGCCCCTTTCCATCACTGGGACAGGCTGAAAGTGGAATGGGGCAGGGGGAGGGGGATTCCTGTGTCAGTTTGGGGAGTGGTAGATTTCCTCAAATCCTTCTCCAGCCTGATCCCATTTTCTGGATGGGTAAACTGATAGCAGAGGGATGTGGTGAACCCCTTGGGAGCATCCTGAGTGTGTTGGCAGCCACATGCTCTGATAAAAAAAGCATTGATGGAGAAAAGGCAGGAGGCAAGGAAAAGAGAAAAATAATGGGAGAAAGGCTGGAAAAAGCCAGTGACAGTTTAATGGGGCTGTTGATGGAATAATGACCGGTTTAAAGTCTGCTGGAGTGTGGCTGCTCTCTAATAATCCAGGACCTGGTAATCTGCTGAGTTCATTACTGAGGCAGGAGGGGGAGTGCAGGGGTAGAAGGCACTCAGTGGGACGCAGAGCAGTGGGCTGAGCTGCTGTGGGTGCAGGATGCAGGAGAGAACCTGTGGAGACAGCCTGTACTGGTGCCATGGGGTGATTGTGGTATCATGCCAGGCTGTCCAGCCACCGCCTGGCTCCTCCTCAGGATACCCGAGATGAGGATGGTGAATGTCAGGTGTCCCCACCACAAGACACAATCCCCAGGAAGGGCAGCGCTCAGGGCAGGCAGCACCTCAGGAATGGCAGCATTCAGGAACGGCAGCATCATCCTTGGTGGCACCATGACCATGACTCAAGCCTGGCATTCAACTAATCCATGTGTCTGGCACACAAGGTCACTGATGCTCCCACCACCACCAGACCATGGGCAAGGACAGGGACAGTGACAGTTCTGCCATGTGCCAAGGGCTCTGGCACTCCGGGAAGAGGCTGTGGGTCTCAGCCAGGTCCCAGCTGAGTCCCAGCCTGTAGCTGTGGAGGAGCCAGAAGACACCCTCACGTGCCCAACCCCCCCCCAGTGCCAGTTTATTAAGTTGTTTGTAAATGTCTCTGCAATTAATCACTTGCCGATGTGGGGTGTCACATGGCACTCGCCTCCGCAGCACTATGAATAGCAAGAGCTGGAGAGAGACCCCATCCATCCCGCTCTGGAGTGACAGGCTCCTGGCTGGATCCATCCCTCCACAGGGCAATGCTGTACCAGCTCAGTGCAGCAGTGGTGCTGGTGCTGCAGTGTCCTGGCCCCTCCTGCCTTCACTGGGCTCGAGGACATCGGGGCAGGGGGTCCCCAGTATCACCACTGCATCCTGGCTGCCCTCACATGGGCTGTCAGCAGCTCACTGCCCATCTCTTCCCCCAGAAAACAGTATGAAGGTGAGGGGAACCCCAAACCTCATGCTTATGGGATCCAGGGGTTCCCAGCACCACCATTGCATCCCTCCTGCCCACTCCCAGATTCCCTCAAGTGGGCAACCAGCAGCTCCCTATCGATCCCTTTCCCAAAGAACAGGGTTAGAGATGAAGGGAACCCCAAATCTCATGTTCATGGGATCCAGAAGGGTCCCCAGCAACCCCTGCTGCACCCACACTCTGCCCCCAGTCTGTTGTGGGGTGCAGGGAGGACAGACCCAGCTCTGGCTGGAAGCTTGGCTGCTTGGGAGTAACAGAGTTTGTTTGGAGTAGGACAAGATGAAGTGGTTGGATGTCCTGGTGGTGAGTGGGAAGGAGGGTAAGAGGGACAATTGCATGGCCAGAGAGAGAGGTAGGCTGCTGAAGGAAGGGGTGGATTGAGGGAATGGTGGTGGGATGGGGGAGAGATAGAGGTGGGGAAGGAGTGAGGGATGGATGGATGGATGGATGGATGGATGGATGGATGGATGGATAAGTGAATGGATGAGCACTAACATTATTTCTTGGCACATCCCTGGGGTTTGGTGCCAGGCATCTGCTCCCAGCCCATGGAGTCCCAGGCACCAGAAGCGCCATGGGGCAGCCTGGCACAGCAGAAGGGGAGAGGGGTCATGAAACCAGGGGTGGTGAAGGTTCTTCCCCTCTCCCCAACACCTGGGTCCTCACCCTGCCACAACGAGGGGCCTGAGCCACACTCCGATGTAGTTGAGGCTTGCGGGGTGCTGTTTTCAGGGGGCGGTGGGGACACAGGTGCCTCCCCTCTGTCTCCCTCTTGGTGCCTCCTCCACCCCTTGCAGCGCTGCAGGTGACACCGCTAGCACTGCTGCCACCGCCCCGCAGCGCCCGCAGGTGATTGACAGCCCTCCTGCTCCCACGCATGACTCACCGACAGCCCCTGCGGCGGCTCAGCCCGGGGAGGGGGCGGCGGGACACCCCCACCCAGGGCTGCCGCAGACAACTCAGCAGGGAGCGATGCTCCCAGCCCTGCAGGTACACCCAGCCCCCTGCATCCCTCCATCCCTGGGGACCAGCATCCCTGCCTCCAATCACCCCTGCACCACCACATCTGCACGGATCAGTATCCCCACACGCCTGGAAACAAGGGAAAGCAGAGGCCCAGCTGCCTCCTGTCACTCAGGCTGAGCTCCAAGGATGCTCCCCACCACGACGGCTGTGAGGTGAAGTTCAACGGGTTTCCATGGCAAGTTCCAAGGTCACAAGCACTGGCAGGCAGCATCAGCGCACAGCATCAGCCATGGGCTGGCGGGGGGGGGAGTTCCCATGGCTGCCATGATCCAAGGAGACGACTCCCAGCCTCTGGCTTTGAAATGCCCATTGTGCCTCACACTGCAGGGGCCCAGGCCCCGAAACACACCTGCATGTGTGTTTCTTGGTAGCTCCCACCCAGTCCTGGTGACCCACAGTGGCAGTCCAGCACAGATCCCAACTCTGGCACTGGCATAGTGTACTGGCTGCAGTGGCAAGGCTCAGCAATCCCAGCAGAGGATTGTTGGACTGGGGTGCCACTGCTCTGTCCCCAAAAATGCAGCCTTCTCCATGGCACCCATTCTCTGGCAACTACCCAGCAGGTGCATCCAGGACCATCCCTCTGCTCTTCCGGGTTGCCAGCTCCCGGTGCTCCCTGCCCTGTGTGTCTGGGAGAGACCTGAACACTCCCACTTTGTTTCATAAGACCTTTAATATTGTCAGGAGGTGGCAGTGGGACACAGAGGCTGCTCCTGCCATCTCCACCCTGATGGATGGAGGACAGAGACCAGGGGCACCCCTTTCCCAGTTCTCAGTGAATACTGAGGCTCTTGTCATCCTGCCCTACCCGACATGGAGGGGACCCTTCCCCAGGAGTGATGGGAGTATGATGGTGCTGGTGCCTGGGGCCAGGTGTGCATCCCATGGGAAGGGCTGGTCCGGCATCCCGCAGGAAGGGCAGCTCCCACCTGCCTTATCATTTTAGAGGAGAAAGACTTAAAAATAGGGGATGGAAGAGGAAACGTAAAAGCCCTCGACTGCAGCTCCCAGCCAGGCTCTGCTTCTCCGCCCGGAGCTGGGAAAAGAAGCGGTGGCCAAAGGCAGCTGGGGCACAGAGTCAGGGGACTGACACCCCGTGGGCTGTCTGGCAATGGCTGCCACCCCCAGCTCTGCTGGGGTGGGGTGGGGGAGTGGCCTTGCTGCCACTTCCCCTCCTGGCTGCCCTTGGTCCCCGCAGTGGAAGGTGAGAGGGCCCAGTGGAGGCTCCGGAGACAGCAGAACCCCTGGCAGGTGCTGGGGTGCGGAGCTGGCACAGGACCCCGAGGGCTGCCCCACTTCGAGATGAACCTGTGGCACAAGTGGAGAGCAAAGTGTCAGCAAAGGGGACAGAGCAGGCACTTCCAACCCCTTCCCACCTTTGGGGACATGTGCCATGTCCCCAAGCCAGGATGGCAACAGGACAGACAGAGCCATTGGCTCCCACTGCCATCAGATCAGGACAGGGGATGCAGGCAGGGGGGAAACTCACTGGCATGTCAGTTCTCCAGCTCAGACGTTCCGCAGGAGCTGGGGACAAAGGGCAGACAGATCACCTTTCATCCTCAGCCTCCTCCTCCTCCGTGTCTGGGCATCACTGGCAGCATGGCACCCAGGGGGACACAGGGAAAACCCCCAGCAAGAGAAACCATGGTCCCCCCAGGGTCACTGCAGTCCCAGCACCCCTTCCCATGCTGGCCCCATGGCAGGAGACACTTGCCCACTGTCCCCTGGGAGCCCTGGTGTGCTGGTCCCCTGTACCAGACCACACCACCACATGCACACTGCAAAGCACAGCCCACAGCAAAGCCCCTGGAGGCTTTCCTGCTGCCCCCTGTTATAAACCTGAGCCTGTGCAGGGGTTCCAGGGCAGCAAAGATGCTGCTCTCTGCCCTTGGGGCATCCCTGGGCACCCACTGGGTGATGCCCAACCGATGCCACTGCAGTATTCCCCTGGCACAGTCCTGTGCCCCGGTTTATAACAGCAATGAAGGCCCAAGCGACTGGCTTGGAGGCGGTGGGATCGTCTCTGTCCCACCGCCAGCCCTGTGGCTGGGCAAGACTCCAGCACCAGTACCCGCACCCGCAGGGCTGGGGGACACCCGATGGGTGACAGCCCCCAGGCAGGACAGCTGTTGCAGACAGACAGACAGACAGCAGGATGGGGAGCTGATCTGTGACCAGGACAGAAAATCCACCCCTGTTAGAGGAAAAATCAGGAGCATGGCAGCATCCCCTCTTCTTGCATCACATGGTTTGGGACCCCCCTGGACCCAGGAGACCGCACCAGTCCCCAAAGGATCAGCTAGCCCCGCCAGATCCATCATTGGAGATGATGCAGTACATAAGGCATGGGAGCAGGAATGGAAGGCAGGACATCCCCCACCCACGTTTGGAGACGAGGACCCACCCATCATGTGATGCAGGGGGGATGCAGCCCCGCATGGAGGGTCACTCAGTGCCCCCGGATCACTCACAGTTAGGGGGTCAGTAGCAAAAGCAGCCACACTGTTCCTCATCTCGCTCTCATTGCCCCGCAGCGGGATGAGGGAGATGTTACCCAACCTGGCATCCTGCTGTGGCCGTGCCGCCCGCATCTTGGGACGCTCCGAGGGCCACAGGGCACCCCCATTCTGCAGACAGAGGGGACAGTGATGGAGACCGGAAACTCATCCAACCCAGGACTTCTCTTTTGTTCTGGGGTGCTGGTGTTTAGGGATGCTTGGATACCCCAAAGGGTTTCTGCTGGCCAAGCATCCCTCTAGGACTGTCCCCCATGGGGTGCCCCACTTTTACAGGGAGTGATCATCTGGCCCACTCCCTACCTGCACCTGGAGGAAGGTGGCAAACCACTCCCGCAGATCGGCCTGGGTGTCACAGCACAGGTACCTGTGGAAACAGTGTCAGCAGCCAGAGGAGGCGGGGGAGGCAATTAGGGTGTCCCCTCTGCCCACTCCGGGGACACCCGCCGGCTTCAGAGACCTCAGCTGCTGCTATGCGTGAGACCCCAGGGGACTGAAGGGGACAGCCACGGGCCCCAGGGAAAACCTGCATGGGGCCATGGGTGCTCAGCCAGGCTGTCCCCACACATATAATGTCCCTGCCAGTGTCAGGAGGGCAACTGGATGATCTTCAAGGTCATTTCCCATCCAAACCATTTCATGATTTCTATGATTCCCCATCTCCCCCCGCCATGGCAAAGGCTCCAGAGAGCTGCCACGTGTCCATCTGTCCCAGGGATAAGTTTAGTATCCCGTGTCGCCTTTCCTCACCATTGCTGCTTCTCGTGCTTCTCATTTTCGTAGAATACTGTAAAGCCCCAGCTGGAAGAGGAGAATGAAAACTTGAATCCCAACAGCCCATGCTGCTGTCCTCTGCCGGCCAAGTACCCAAGCAAACCCCTCTCATTCCTGCCAACCCCCATCCCTGCAAACCCCCCACTGTCCCTGCAACTGCCTCCTGCAGCCCCACAAACACTCCCCCAGTTCTGCAAATCCCCCCGGCCCCACAAACACCCCCGGGGACAGTGCCAGGAACAGGGCTGGGGAGAAAGACAAGGCTGTGGACAGGGCTGGGGACAGTGCCGGGGACAGCCCAGTCCCTGCTGGTTGGACCGGGCTGCAGCAGCGTCCTACAGAGCTGCTCTGACACCTGGTGGCAGGAGGCCTGGCCAGCAGGGATCGGGTCCAGCAGCCAAAACTGTCCCTGCCCTTGTCCCTGTCCCCATCTCCAGTCCTATCCTCATCCTTCGGCCCCACAGGCTGCTCACCACGTCGGGGGTCGAAGTTTCTTTTTAACGCCCAGGTAGACCTTCAGGTTTCGGACAGGCCACTCCTTCTCCGGCTTGTGACTCTGGGAAAACAGGGAACCAGCACTGGGTTGGTGGCTGCCAGACCCGTCCCCACCCACCACGGTCCCCATCGATTCTGGGATAGGGTCCGCCCCCCAGCAGGGAGGAAAAGCTGTAGTGATGTGTTGACACGGAGGAGGGTGAAGCCCAGCATGGAGCAGAGCATGTGTCTGTCACCCATGGCAAGGGCCACAGGTAGTAGGAAAGGGACACAGGTGGCCTGTCCCCCCTAGACAGTGCCAGTTGCTTTCAGAGCTGGGACCAGCACTGGCACATTGTGACAGAGTCTCGAGAGCCTGGCACTAGCCATCCCCCATGGCAATCCCACCTCATACCCCTCCTCAGCATCATGGCCACAGCCATGGCAGTGGTGGACCCAGACCCTCTGCCCAGAGCACATTCCAAAACGTCCCACGGCCATCATGGCACAGCATGAGGACCCTTCCAATGCTGGCTGTGCCTTGCCATGACCCAGAAGCAGGTGCCACACTGGACACATGCCTCCATCCATGTTCACGTGCAAGCAGTGTTGACTTACAAGAGCCCGATCCAATGCCCGCAGGATGGGGAAGCAGCTCAACCAATCCCCATCCTCTATGGTCCCTTTCCCCAGACACAGCTCTGGCTGTCTGGAGTGAAGGACAGCGGGACCCCCAAGCTAGAGGGGCCAAATAATGCTGGGGGCTAATGGGGAGAGATGGTACCACTGGGGACAGTTCCGGTGATTGGCACATGTGTGCTGCAGGATTGGATTTGGGACTGACCCTGGATTGGATCTGAGGTCAACCCTGGGCAGACTTGTAAGGGCAGAGGGCATGGGAGCCCCTGCACCCCAGCTAAGCCCCCCATTCCCCTCCCTACTCACGCTCTCCAAGTGGGGGCTCCGCTGCCTCAGGCTCTGTTCAACAGAGGAGAGGGGTTAAAGCAGAGGTGGGGGACCCTCCGTGCAGCCCCCCTGTGCCCACAGGCAGGGCATAGGGATGGAGTGGTGATGTGCCAGGGGTGCAGTGTCAGATCAGGGTAAGCAGGAATGGGGGGGGCAAGGTGTGGCTGCCCCTGCACAGCCAGTATGCCAGCATGTCCCCACTCAGCCCTGCCACTGACAGGAGTTCTGGGATCTGCTCCAGGTCTGGGTGACAGCACTTCTGGGGACAGCTCTGGCACTGCTCACACCGCCCATGGCTGCCTGCACTGCCTGTGCCATGGCAACCCCATTGCTGCCTGCACTGCCTGAGCAATGCCAGCCCACATGGGTCCCATGTCCTCAGGGAATCCCCACAGAGTCACAGTGTGGCAGGGCNGGAAGGGGAAGGGGAAGGGGCAGGGTGGGAAGCAGGGCTCACCCGCACTTCCTTGTAGAGGCGCAGCCAGGAGTGGTTGAGGATGAAGTAGCGATCGTGGAAGCCAGTGCTCAGCCCAAGTCCCAGCAGGTTCCTCTCCTCCCGGAATTTCATCATGCCATGCTTGCAGTCACCCACTCTGCTGGCTAGAAACACATGCCTGAGTGGCTCTGGCCCCCCAGGGGGGTCAGGCCCCCCCAAGGAGGGCACAGCCAGACCCTCGCCCCCGTCACGGCAGCCCTCCAGCTGCTGCAGAGAACTGGCACTGCCCCTCAACTCCCAGGCCAGGCAGGGCAGGCAGGACCAGCTTCCCCACTGCACCAGGCACTGCATTTGGTCATGACACCGTATTGGGGGCTCCAAGTCACATGCTAACTGAGCTGGTTCATACTTGCATGGATCCCATCCCAGCCTATCCCATCCTCTTCCCCATTCCCATCCCCTTCTCCATCCCCTCCCCTCCTCTCTGCATCCCCATCCATGTCCAATCCGCATCCCATCCCATTGCATCCCATCCCCTTCCTTCTCTCCCTGCCCAGACCATGGCCCCTGTCTCTCACCAAGGTAGATGAGCATATTCTCCATGGACATCTGCTTCTTCACCACCAGGTAACTCTCTGTCCCCAGGCAGTGCAGGATGGGCAGAACTTTCTCCGAGTAATGCAAGGGCCGCTCTGTCAGTCAGGGCACAGGCAGGTCTCAGGCAGTGTCCCCTGGGCCAGCTCCCATCCAGAGAGTGTCACACTTGTGTCCTGAGGGTCTGCCACGGTCTTGCCACTAAACTATGTCCCCAAGTGCCACATCTACATGTCTTGTCAATCCCTCCAGGGACAGTGACTCCACCACTGCCCTGGGCAGCCTGTGCCAGGGCTGGACAACTCTTTTGTCGAAGGAATTTTCTCAAATATCCAACCTAAACCTCCCCTGGCATAACTTGAGGCCATTTCCTCTTGTCCTATCACTTGTCACCTATAAGAGACTGACCCCTACCCACTGGCAGCAGGAGCTCAAGGCACCAGTAGGCAGGACCAGGGTCTCATCCTGCTCCTGTTGATCTCTCCCTTGCTGCTGCCTATGGGCAACATAGGGCTGCTCACTTTGGTGGCTGGAGAAACTGGACACCTCCCCCAATCAAACTTCAAAGGCACTTCAACTCCAAAGGATACAGACAGACATCCTGGCCCAAACTCCAGCCCATCTGCAGTACTTTGCCATGTGCAAACTGCATGTGGTGAGCAGTTGTCCTCCCCTGAGCACCTGGAGCCCATCCCAGATTGCTCCATGGTGCAATCACAAGGGGAGATTTTTCATACCCATCCCTATATCCATTCCCATCTCCATCTGCATCTCCATCCCCATACTTGCATCACCATGTCCATCACTTTTTCCATCCTCATCCCCACTTCATTCCCATCTCCAACTTCATCCCCATCTGCATCCCCATCTCCATCCCTAACATCATCCCCATCTCCATCTCCATCTCTTTCCCCCTCATCACCACCCTCATGCCCCTGCACCAACCTGCCTCTTCCCTCTCATTCACTTCGAAGCAGCTCCAGTAGTCCTTCTCCTTCATAACAATTTTCCGCCGGTCCAGGATCTCGAAGGTGAGCTCCTCAGCTGTCATCGTGGCTGGGATCTGAGAGGGAGGGGGCAAGTCTCCATCAGTCAGCGCCCAGGGCCCTTCCATCCTCACACCACAGAGGTGCCAGCTCAGCGTGAGTCCCAAAGCCACTACAGAGGTTTGGACATACAACGAGGGGACCCCTGTCCCCTCTTCACCCTCTGCCCAACCGCTCACCTTGACGTGCTGCTCTGTCTCTGTCTTCTTCTCCTCCAGGTAGACAGTGCAGATGAAGTCCCCAGCTTGCTGGAGGGCAACAGAAAAGTGCTTCAACCCACAGCTTCCCATGTGTGGGCGAAATCCCCCCCACCAGTGTGGACATCCCCTGCCCAGGGCATGTCCAGGAGATGCTACAGTAGACACTGGGGGCCCCAGAAGAAGAGGTCCCCATGTCCAGAACCCACCTGCGTTCCACTGGACGATGCCTCCCGCATCTTCATGATGGCTGTGATTTCGTCCTGCTGCTTTTTCATCTCTTGGTCATTGACCTGACAGGGAAGAGAAGCCATCAGGGCTAACCAGACCATCGTGGCTCCAGGCTTCAGGTTTCCAGGGTTTGAAAATATATGGTCCTCTCTCCCCTTGTCTCCAAAGCAAGATGTCTGCAGACAGAGCAGACCTGACTTCCTCCTCCTTCCACCTCTGCATTCCCTGTGAATGTCCACGCACTGCGACCCAGGGGTGAACCTACGTTAAAGATCTCCACATAGTGGCTGATGAGGTCCTCCACCACACGTCCTGCCTTGTAGTCCTTCCCATCCGTCTGGAAGAGTGTGGGCCCAAAGACAATGGCCAGGTTGTGTGTGTTCATCTGGTTCTCCCCAGAGAAGCACTGGACCCTGCGGGGAACTCTGTTAAGACTCCTGCCCCAGAGCCCCCCTGGGACCCCTCCCTTCAACCCCCATGCAGGACACGATGCTTGGCATCAGGCACAGCTTGACCCCAAACTCCTCTCCTTTCCTTGCTGGGGACATGAGCCAAAGGATGAGGGCTCCCCCACATCCCAGAGCCCCCCAGGACCCCACAGTGGAGAGGTCAATGCCCAATGGGTCGATGCCATACCGGAAGAGGTGATTGATGAGCGCCTTCAGCGTGGCCCGGTTCACCGGCGGAAGGGCAGCCAGGAGCTGCCGGTACTCGCCAACCTTTGCCTCCTCATCCTCCAGCGCTGCCAGAGGGAAAGAAAGAACATGGAGGAGCACAAGATGGAGATTAGGGCTCAGGGCCACACCATCCCCTCTGCAGACTCCACTTCCCCTCTCCTGTCCCACCGTGGGGATGGAGCATGCCAAATCCATGAGGCCAGAGAGCATCCCAGGTCTGCAGAGCTGGAGCATGCTGGGGCTGAAGCATCCCAGAATCATGGCACCAGGGTAACCCAGCTCCATGGGGCTGGAGCATCCTAGCTCAATGGGAAAAGAGCTTTTTAGCTCCATGGGGCTGGAACCTGCCAGTTCCAAGGTGCCAGAGGATCCTAGGGCTGGAGAATCCCAGGTCCATGGGGTGAGAGCACACCTGCTTTATGGGGCTGGAGCATCCCAGACCTGTGAGGTCAGGGCATCCCAGCTCCATGGGGCCACAGCATCCCAGCTCTGCAGGGCTAGCTCTCCCCACATTCATGGGAACAGAGTATCTCAGCATAATGGGACTGGAGCATCCCAGCTCCACAGGGCTGGAGCATTGCAAGGCTAGAGCATCCCAGCTCTCTGAAGCCAGAGCATCCCAGCTCCATGGGGCCATAGCCTGTCTGTTTTTCTGCTGGGTGCATCTATCCCCAGTGTCCAGTGACTGGATCCAGAAGGGAAGGGCAGGGGGATCTGGCTCCCTCCCCTGGCTCAGCCCCACCCTTGCCAGAGCACAAGCCTGCACAGGGTAAGCATGAACACCCTCCACTCTCCACCCACCACTTGAGAGCCTGGCACAGGAGAACATATGGAGCCCAGATATGTTTCTCCAACCCACGAAGGGGACAAATAGGCTGCACAGAACTGGGTAGTCCACGCCCCTCCTCCTGCCATCTCCAAGCAGCCCCCCAGAGCTCACCTGTGGCCCACAGCCAGTCCGGGGCCCACCGCCGAGTGAAGAGCCCGTCCCCAAGGTCACGGAAGAAGCGTTTGAGGGTGTTGGCCACATCGTCCACCTGGTGCTCGCCCTCCTTCAGGCGGACGCGGCGCGCATCCCGCTGCAGCACCTCCAGAAGGCTGGTGGTCTTGGAGTTCTGCCCGCTCTTGCGGTAGATTCCCTCAGACGTCAGCCCTGTGATGGAGCCAGTGGGGATGAGACCCCGTCTACAGGAGACAAACCTCGCTCCTGGCCCACCAGCTCCCCATCAAACACTGCCAGGTGCCACAGAGTATCCCATCCCACAGATGTTCCTGTGACTGGAGCCAAAGCCCTGCTGCAGATGGAGCCCTCCCACAGAACTGGAGCAGATGTTCAGGGAGGGAGGGAAACATGTATCACAAGCACATTGGGTTCTCAGCCTGCCATGCCACACCAGTGGGGTGACCCAAATGCCACGCTCCGGTCCCCGCCAGCATCCCAGGACTCGACCCATACCGCACTGGGTGATGTAGTCAATGCAGCGGTCCACCAGCAGTGGGACGTCCGACTCCGTCAGCTGCTGCTCCGACAAGGTGTCTCCCGAGCTGCCTGCAGCCTTCTGGATGGCGTGGACCCAGCCCAGGAAATCTAGCTTCCGCTCTCCTTGTATGTACAGAGTCCTGCCAGCACACCTAGGCTCAGCAGGGGGCTAGGTGTTCCCCCACGCCTCACTGCATGTCTGCAACCCCCAGGAAGGCTGGCCCTGGGGGCCTGCAGGTGATCCCAACTCAATTTTGGGGGTCTAGAGTCATGGCAAGGAGGGTAAAGACACTCCAGAACAAGGAGGGGTATTTGGCTGTGGGCGCCTCCCTCTCAACCACCCTCTTACCTCCGCCTCTCCACCAGCACCAGAACCTCATGGTCCCCCTGGACGGCTGGAAAGGAAGGCAGGGAGCCCATTACCTGTGGGAATATGGGGTGCCCCAGCTCCCCTAGACCCACATGCTGTGGGAGGCTCTGCCAACAGGTCCAGCTCCAGTCCAAATGGGACAAGCAGGGATGGGGAAGAGGATGGAGAGGGGGAAGAGGATGAAGAGGAAAAATAGCAGCTGCATTCCCTCTCATTCAAGGAACACTGAGCTCCATAGGAGCAATACCCACCAGACTCACACCAAAAGCTAGGTGCACCCTAGAGCAGGATTTGGGGGGCACGCCCTCCCTCCCAGCCAGGGGGTCCTGCTAGCAGGGCAGGGGCGCTCACAGAGCTCCTGCAGCTTGCGCAGCTGGAGAGGCTCCTGCCGACGGCCATCCTCAGAGCAGACATGGAGCGTGGAGCCGACCAGGGCAAACCAGCCCTCCTGGGCACGCTCCAGGGTGAGACCCCCCTTGTAATGCAGTCGGCCAAGCCGCTCAAAGTCCAGTGCCAGCAGCTCCTCAGCGCAGGGGTGGACAAATGACTGAGCCAGGGAGGAGAGGAATCCATCAGCACCACTGCATCCAGTTGCCACCAGCACCCAGGACCACCCCAGGCCCCTGAATCCCACCTTGGCAATAGACTTGAGCCATTCTCGAGCAGAGTCAGGGCTCTCCAGCCCGAAGAGGTAGAGTCGATCTGCTTCGGTGTACACTTCAAATGTGCTCTCGATCCTTCAGGAGGGAGGAAAAGGGGAGCCTGGGTGCCCACAGGGTTGGGATAGAGCTGGGTGGGTGATAGGGGTGTTCCAGGGCTGGGAGCATCCTGCTGCATGGCTGCTGATGGCTCTGACAATGGCTGATCTAATGTGGGATCCCCCCACCATGGTCCCAGGCACTCCAGCATCCCAGTGTTGCCAGACACATTCCAACAGGGGACACAGGGACTGCACAGGGGCCACAAAATGGTTACAAAGGAGTTGGACCAGGGTTCCGGAGCGATTACAAAGCAGCTGCAACAAGGTCGCAGAGGTCTTACAAAAGGATTGGAAAGATGCTCCAAAGGGGCTGCAAATTATTTACACAGAATCCTTGCAAAGCCATTGGTTCAGGGGCCATTGGTGGGATCGGGGACTACAGTCCCCTCCTGCCACCCCTCGTGGGTGCCACTGCAGCTGTGCCAGGCCCTGCAGGAGCGGAGGTGCTCCAGGGGAGTGCAGCCTTACCCATGGGCATGGAGTGGGTTGTTCACCAGGCAGACGATTTCCTCCACCCTGATCTCGCCATTGGGCACGGCGTTGCGGTCGTTCTCATAGTAGCTGAGCACACCGTCCTGCAGCGTGCACCACCGCCGGCTGAACTCTGCGCGGCACAGGAGAGCACTGAGCAGCCCCCCTGAGCTCCGGCCCGCCCCACGGCACCCGCCAAACCAGCCTGAGCACTCCAGCAGCACCCACTGGGTGCCCATCTGATGTGGTCCCCCATCAAACCAGGCCACCAGGTGATGCCACATTTTCCCCTATCAGAGGAATTGCTCTGCATCTCCCAGCGCCCTTTTCCCTGTCTCACACGTGTACCTTCCAGGCCCTTCCGCTCACTGATGGGCTTAGCCATGGAGGGGGTCTTGTAGAGGAAGCCGTTGTGGGTAATGGAGGGCAGGTGCACAGAGTAGGGCTTCTCCTCACTGCCCACCATCTCCAGGCGTGGCGGCTCTGCAAGCAGGGAGACCAGTGTGCCATGGGGAGCTGCCCTCCTCCCCCAGCCCCACAAGGCAGCTGGGTTTCCCCCATTTCAGCACAAGGAGCATCCCACAGGCTGCACCCCGAGCTCCCACCACAGCACAGACGGGGTGCAGAGAGCAGTGCTCGTCCCCAAATCCAGGGCTGCCTGGGATTCATCCCACATCCTGAGTCCTCCCCGAAACCCCTCCCTAAGCACTGAGCTGGGACAGGATGGGAACAATGTGGGGAGGTGGAGGCCAAGCTCCCCCACCACTGAGGTCCTCCCAGGCTGTCCCAGGTCCCTGCTGCTCTGCAGAAGGTGCAGGGTTGAGCATCACAGTCCTGCAGCTGAAATAACAGCCCAGGGCTCTGTCACAGTCTCCTCATCTGATCACAGTCATGTCCCCTGCCTCAGTTTCCCTACCTTGCCAGCAAGAGGCAACCCCCACCCCCTCTGGGATGAAGCAGAGACAGGATGCAGGGACACCCCTAAATCACACCCAGGTCAGAGCGTAAGGTGCCTGGAGCTCTACAGATGGGGAATCCAGGATGAGGCAGATCCCTGCTTCCTCAGTCCAGCCCTGCTTCATGCAGTGCTGGGCTCATGCATCCCAGCAATCCCAGGACACTGGAGATTGCTGGCACCAGCAGTATGAGCCCAAGCTTTGGATTTCTCTGGCTCACTGGGGTGGCTGGGAGGCCTCACAGCTCTCCCAGACACCTTTAGTGCTGACATGTCAGGAAGAGCTGGGCCAGCCCCAGACCTGGGCAAATTCCAACTTCCACAGGACAGACTTGGCTGCCAAGGTGACGTGACAGCTCTGGCAGGCGCTGGCCGGCCCCCCACACCTCCGTTCCACCTGCCCAAGTGTTCCTGCCCACCCGCCCAAAGCCAGAGGTTCACCCTGAATTAGGGTGCAGATTCCATGGGAGCTGTCAGCCCTCCTGGAGTCGAGTTCAGGGGCAGGGGCACACATCCAGCAGAATGGAATGGGTCATTAGGGGGTCAGCCCTCCCACCCCAGGGGGATGCTGGAGGTGGGAGCTGCCCACCTGACAGGGTAATGTCCCTTGAAGCTGCCCGGAATGCCTCCAGCATGCCAGGATGGTGTGGGAATACTCTCTCCTGTCCTTTCTGGTGCCTGCAACACCAGCCTGCATCCCCAGCTGGGCTCCAGATCTAGAGCCCAGCTCCAGCTGGGATTGAGCCCCCAGGGGCGCAGGGGTTTCCCCAAAGCCTCTCTTCCCTCTTGCGGGGTGCACAGACCTTCGACAGTGCCAGCAGACGGAGAGCCTCCTGCCAGGAAGCTGCTGGGCAGGACACGGAGCTGGGATCAGCTCAAGACGCAGCTGCGTCCCCCAGAACACCCCAGCGGCAACTCCGGGAATGTTGTTAGTGGGTGTGAGCCCGTGGTGGAGCTTCGAGGGGGTCCGCCCTTACCTGAGGTTTTGTTCTGGAGCAGGAACTCCATCTGCAGCCGCTGCCCACTTCTCTCAGCCAGGGCCAGGGGTGTTGGGCACTGGGGGTCCCCAGTGTCACAGGTCACTGATGCCCCACAGAAGAGCAGAGCCTGCGTCTCCGCCAGGTCACTGGTGGTGACGGCCGCACACAGAGCCTGCAGCAGAGCCAGGAAGCCAGCAGTGAAGCTGAAGGCTCCCACCGAGGAGGAGGAGGAGGAGACCCCCAGCAAAAGAATCCTGGTGAGTGCAGTGAGCTGCAGGACCCCCAGCTGCCTCCCGGCCGCCTCCCAGCCGCCTGGTCAGAACAAAGGAGGCTCAAACTGGGAGAAAAAGTTTGGAGCCGGCAGCGAATCCCTCCCTTAAGGAGCCGGGGTGAAGTCATACGGCAGCGGGGCGGGCCGGCCGAGCCAGAGTAGGAAAACAAACAAGCCCACATGCGAATTCCCTTGTGTACCCCCACCGCTTGTGCAAACACTGGAGAAGCCCTGGCAGGGGCGAAGCCATGGCAGAGAGGGAGACGAAGGTTGGCAGCCAGAAGCCAGAATGGCATTCCCTGTATGACATTCCCTGTGTGACGCTCTAGTCTGGCACCCTGCCAGCAGCCAGCAGAGGGAATGGGTGCCATGGCTGGTGATCAGGGGTGATGGCTAGGTACTCCTGAGGAGGGATTTCAAGCTGCCTCAACTGGGCTGTGCCCCCCGCACCAGCTCCCCTAAGCCCCATCCAGCCCAGAGTTTGACCCCAAAACAATTTCCAAGCCAGGGAGAGGTTGCCTGGCTGTGGTAGGCAGATCCCATCTTGGACAAGGCTCTCCAGCCTGGACATGAAGCTGGTTATGCCCCATTGCAGAGACATTACCCTGTCTCCACAGCTGGCTCATCCCTCCTGGAGACCCCAGGCTTTGGCTTGGGGTGCACAGTGAGGACAGAGGGTGTGCAATGGGGGCTGGTGGGATACAGGCAGGGAGGGATGGTGGGCAGTCTGCTTGGGCACAGACTTCACTCCCAAAAGAGCCTCAGAACCCCAGCTCAGCACCACTTTGCACCCAGGCAGAACCCCAAGTGGGTGCCCATCCCTGGGGGCCACTGACCCTGTCAAGCTCCTCCTGGTTGCCGAAGAGCGGGTGGTAGTGGCGGTACTTGCCCTCCCGGTATTTGGCGATGAGGAAGCGCCTCCTCTCCTGGCTGCCACTGGTGGGGCCAATGGCCTCACTGGGAGGCACATTTGCAGCCCAAAACTGGTTGGCTGTCATGTTGCCAAACTGCTGGAAGAGCTGTGGGAACAAGGACAAGGAGACACCAATGAGACAATACTGCTGGGGCATGTGGGAGGGCTTTGCTGGGGGCAGGGTGCTGCCCAGGAGAACAGTGGGGTGCAGGAAGAGCATGGGTGGTGTAGGGGGAGTGGGGAGTGTGGGTGGGCAGGGTGCAGGTGCACCCACCCACTGCAGGCACGCAGCTTCTGACAGCCTCCGTGGCTGCCAACTCCCCTTCCTGCCCCGGAAAATCACATCTGGAAAGCAGCACCCAGCTGCGGGAGGTGGGGTGGTGCTCAGCATCCATGGGGACAGATTCAAAGTGCTTTTGGTGGCCCCTTGCCACCCCACTACCCACACTGAGCAATGCCATTAAGAGGTTTAGCCCTGTCTCAGGGAGACCCACATCACCTCAAGACCCACGGGAGACTCCGCCAGCACCCCGAAGTTCTTAGGGGTGGAATGGGTGCATACGAGGGTCGAGGAGGGGCGGTGCGAGCTGGGGCCCTGAGGATGCTGGGGTGGTTTCAGGCAGCGTTCCCAGACAGGGGAGGGGAAAGGGAGCAGCCGCAGGCAGCAGCTGGAAGCGTTTGGGAGCTCGGGGAGCAGGCAATGCCGGAGGCGGGGGCTGCGCGGGTGGGACGCCGAGCAGGAATGCAGGATCTGAGCAGGATGGATGGGAAGAACGGAGCCAGCCAGGCTCTGCCGGCGGGAAATGGCTGCCAGGTTAGATTTTGAAATGAATCCCAGCTCTCCCCGCCCACCCATTCCCGGCCCTGGCTGCGCCGACACATTCCTCCGCGCCGGCGGCCATACCGCTTCGGGGGCCTGCTCTGCCCTCGGCCGCACGCCAATCCCGCAGCCACGGCCCCACAGCCACTCCGGCCGCTCCACAGCCTTGTCCCCGTGGACAAAGAGACACCATCTGTCTGTGGCGTGGGCACATAAGTGCCGCTTGTCCTCACCGGCATGCTGAACTGGGTGCCAGGGATCCACAGGGACAGAATGAAAGGCTGCTGGAGATCCTCTCCCCAGCCAAGCCACACCGTGGTGTCCCCCCAAGGGGCTGGAATCAGCCTGGAAGAGCCCTGCCATGATCCAGCACCCGCCCAGCCCACAGCCAGCAGCTCCGCCATATAGAGGGAACAGGGTGTTGCCCCCAAAAAGGGCTTTTTGGGAGTGGTCTGTGCCAATACCTCAATTAACTCCTCAGTCCACACCTTCCTGTCCATCTTCAGGCTCCGGACTTTGGTGATGCCAGGGCCCAATCCCCGGTGTTCCCCTGCCAGCGAGATGAGCCATTAGGGACCCATTTTGGGGTGGGAAAGGTCTGGGAGTCCCCAGGGATCCCCATTTGTACCCCTCCAGATACAGGTACCTGCACATCTCTTGCAGATGACGACACAGAGGTTGATGGAGGCCCAGTCGGGTTTGGGGGAGCCGCAGTCAGCACAGAAGCAGTTGGACTCCACTGCCCAGATCCTCTCGGCCACCTCCGAGTTGGAGAGTGCCTCAGCGATGGACTGCTGCATGGCCTCCACCCATTCCTCCTTCTCCTGCTCCGAGTCAGCAGAGAAGCTGCCAGCAGGGATGGGGGTGAGATACCATGGCTCGGGGTGGGCAGCACCCTCAGCACCCGCTCCTCACCCTGGGCTCACCTGAAGATCCTGTATGGTGTGGTGAGATCAAAGCCCCGGCGATCCACCTCCTTGACGTTCCCCACATTCATCTCGATGTAGGTGATGCCAATCCCCAGCTGATAGTCCTGGTGGGGGAGGGTGGGCAAGGGATGAAGGGGGATGGATGATGGGATCCAGTGCCTGGGAGCAGGGGTAACTGTGTTCCTTCCCTGCCCAGCTCTCATCCTGGGGGTACCTAGGGCACCGCAGACTCTGGAGCAGCTACAGTGGATGTGATGCTCCTGAGAGATCCCAAGACTCAGAGCCAGCAGAGAAGGAGGGCTGCACCTCAGAGGTCAGCACCCTGTGGCTTCTGTGCTGTCCCCATTTGAGGGGTGGCAGACCTGGCTGCCCTGACTCACTGCTGCTCTGCTCAGGCTGGGAGTGCAAAGGGAATGGGTCCCCCTTGAAATAGCATCAGAGTCCCCCGTAGTGTCACAGTCCCCCCAGCTACCAACCTCTGCATTCTTGTAAAGGAACACTTTGTCTCCAGCCACCACCACAAAGAGCTTGTGCTTAAAGCCCCGCAGCTCCAGGAAGCCACTCTTATCGGCTAGCTCAGTGGCACTGTCAGTGGCTGAGGACATCAATGTCCTCTCTGGAGCTTTGCTCTTCCGCTCCTCTGCAATCTGCTGCAGGGTCCGTATCCATTCATTGCGGTCTGCTGTGGGGCCAGAGGCAAGATGGGTTAGGATCAGCCTGGGCCCAGGAGCCAATGGGACTCATCCCGTGGGCTGAGAAGGGAGAACAGCTGGGGAACAGGGACCCCTGTCACTCACCATCATTCTCAGCCCGGAACACAAAGTTGCGGTTGTTGGTGACAACCTCAAATTTCTGGTCCCCGACGCTGGCGACGCGGGAGATGGAGGAGACGGGAATGAGCCGCTTGGAGTAGGTATCCTGGGTCAGGGAGTGGGGAGACACGCTGCTCATGTCTGTGGCCTCAGGTTCCCAATGCTCCAACTCCCATGTCCAGGAGGCTCTGAGCCTCCCACGTCTCACCCCCAGCACCCAGCCATGGTGCTCCCTGCCACATCCACATCTCCCACTTGGGATGCCCAGAGGGAGGCAGCCCTGCTGGGACAGCTCCTCTGCCACCTTCTCATCCCAAACCCCCAGATCCATCTTCTCCACCCACCTTTTCACTGTCAAAATAGCGGAGGTAGTCAGCGTCAAGCTTCACCCAGCGCTTCTGGTAGATGTAGGACCTGGGAGGGGACCGGAGGGACCCGTTGGAGGGGATGCCCTTGAACTCAGGATGATTGTGCTTGCGTGTTCACGCCCCAGTTGCCAAAAGCCTGGGGCTACCTCGCCATTGATCCTGCCCTGTGTCCCCAGCCCTCGATGTCCCCAACCCTCCATCCTGTGCCATGTCCCCAGCCCTCAATGTCCACAGCCCTCCATTCTGCCCTGTGTCCCCAACCCTTGATCTGGTGCCATGTCCCCAGTCCTCTATCCTGCACAGTGATAAGAGACCTGTCCCGGCCAGCCCTTGAAGTCCCCAGCCGTTGATCCTGTGCCCTCTCCCTGTGCCCTCATGTTGCTGTTGGGGACAGCAATGGGGACTTCATGCTTTCCTCCAGGTACCAATTAAAACATGGAGCTGAGAACAAGGGCTGCCCCTAACAGCCAGGCAGGGTTCAATCCAGGAGACACATTCTAGGAGGGGTCATTGGCACCTGACCAGAGGGAGAAGCTGTGCATCTCTATCAGGATGGGGATACAGATGAGGGGCAGGACCCTGGGACTGGAAGAGAGCCCACCAGAGACCCCTTTGCCCTCCCCAGCTGAGCATGCAGACCAACCACACACCACAGGGAAAGGCAGGACACTCTTCAGCCCATCCCTTTAGCATCAGGGCTGCAGGAGAAGCCAAGCCCTTTCCAACACAGCTCCAGCAAGCCCTGCCATGCAGCCCCCTACCAACACTGAACCCCCAGGTCCCCCCTGCTGGTGGGACTGGGGCCTGGTGCAGTGGCAGGGACACAGTGGCTGCTCAAGGGCTTGTTTACTCAGGCAAGGTTTGCTGGAGCAGCTTCCCAGGGACCTTCCAGCTGCTCTCACTTCCCCAGCAGTACGGCTGCTCTGTTGGTAAACAGCTGAGCTTCGTGCTCCTCCTCGGTGGAACTGGTGCCTCAGGCCTTCCTCAGAGCCCAGATTTAGAAGCCCCCAAATATCCATCACATCTCCTGCTTGATCGTTGCCTTCCAGGTAGTGCAGGGGCTCTTTGAGTGGGCTCCCTGTGCACACTGTGCTGGTTGTGCTCACTGGGTTCACTGGACTCCCTGGGGATCACTGGGCATCCTATGACTTCCTGGCTCACTCACCCTGGAGCACACAGACACAAGCCCAGCACTTCCCCTGTTTTACTCCTGCACCACTCTGACTTTCCACCATGAACCCAGGATTAGGGGCTGCCATCCCATGGGATAGGGGCCATAACCACCTCCTCCTGCAGCAAACCCAGCAATCCCAAAAGCACGGGTCAGCCCAGACACCCCACCTCATCCCTGACAGCTTCTCTTGTGGTCACTGCTATTCCAGGGCTCCCCCCGAGGAAAGGCAGCTGTTTTCCCAGTGATGCAGGATCTGGGAGGAAGCTCGAGCTGCAGCCTCCCCTCCTCCTCAGCCAAGTCAGTACAACCACTGGTAGCACCTGCTCTGAGAAAGGCTCTTCCATGAAAAATGGGTGGTTCTAACCTAAATCACAGGTTAGAAGGGAGTGGAAGGAACCCCTAGCAACGGATTTTCACCAAAGCAAAGGCACCCCCCCATGAGCAGGAATTACAGGTGGGAAAAGGAGGGGACAATCACCCTTACATGTCACACAGGGACCCCAGTACATCACTCACTCACCCCTGTGGTGGGTTCTTGTCCAGCCACCCTGCTCTGATGGTGGGTGACAGCGGGGTGGTGGCACTGGTGCCGTCCATGCTGTCACTGAGTGGGCCGAGGCTGCTGCCAGGGAAGGTATCGGGTGCAGGCGGGTGCAGGCTGGGGTCCCTGTCACTCCAGCTGCTGCCACCACTGGGGAAGAGGAGCCGAGGGGGGGGGTTAAGAGCTGGCAGGTCCCGGGAGGGGCTGAGGCTCCCCCGCATGCTTCAGCCTCCCTGTGACCTTCCCTGAGGCACAGGCAATGCAGGCCAGCTGTATGCAAGCGGGGACACTGGGGACAATCCCCTCAGTGGGGTCCCGGCATGTCCCCCAGCCCCAGGGACAGCCCAGGCCTGAGTCCCAGCTCCGGGAGGGGGGATAGGGGCACCCCCAAGACAAGCAGCTCCAACCCGGAGCTGCTCTCTGCTCACACATGCTCACATGTGCTCCCATGCACAGGTCCCGCGTGTGCACGTGTGTGTGCACGCTGTGGAGCTGTGCACACACGAGAAGCCCTGACCTGTGCACTCACCCGCCCTGCCATGCATAAGAGCTCTCTGCCTGGGCTCACCCCCCACCCCACACACACAAAACCACCCCCGGTACAGGAACACATTTCCCTTGCCTATACACGCACACAGCATGTCACCAGCCACACATACATGTCCCCTGCACACAGCATGGCAGCTAAGCTCATACTTGGCAGGGGGTGCATCAGGGTGGTCCTCGCCGAACTCATCTTCACTGAAGAGGCTGTTGAAACGCAGGGACCGTGGTCGCCCCATCCTAGGCTCAGCATCCTCCTGCAGAGACACACACGGGTGACACGTGGGGTCTCCTTGGTGCCTCCGCTGCACCGTGAGGGTGCAGGGTGGATGGAGGGAGAGGGGACACGATGCCGTGTCACCAGCCCATCCCCAGCTCAGCAGTGCCAGGGTGCCCAGGAAGAGGTATGCTGAGGCTCGCAGAGAGAGGGAAGTGCAGTCAAGGGAGGAGCTGAACACCAGGATGGTTATTTATAGCAGCTAAAAATGTTGGAGCTTCATGAGAAATCTGGCATCACCTCCTTGGCCCTGGTGTTCCCAAGCAAAGGCAGAGGGGGGCTTCAGGTGCTCAGGGGGCTCTGCAACTGCTGGGACTCCTCAAATCCATCCATTCCCACCCCAGGGAGTGAGGGAGGCAGATAGAAATTCACAATCCAGGGATTACATTCAAGATGCAGTGCAGGAGATGTCTACTGGCACACACTCTGGGCACGTGAGTGTGCCAGGGTGCTGCACAGCTGTGGGTGCTCCCCGGAGACCCCAGAGGACCCAGTGAGTGCTTCCTGGGGACACTGGGATGAGACCTGGTGGGTGCTCTCCAGGGACCCTAGAGTTCCAGCACCACTGAAAGACCTGGTAGGTACTTTCTGAGAACACTGAAGGACCCAGGTCCAGCTCCCATGGGAGAGCCAGTGGGTGCTCCTTGGGAACGCCAGGGTTCCAGTCCCCATGGGAGACCCAGGGGGTACTCCCTAGGGACCTATGGGAGACCCAGTGGGTGCTCAGTGAGGCAGAACCCCCTCTCTAGCTACTGCCAACATGCTCCTCCAGCCCTAACCAGTATCTGTGTAGCATCCCAAGGCCGGTACCTGTCCTCAGGGCCAGTCACCCTGCTAGCTCCTGCCCACCTCCAGCCCCATGGTGGGACCAACCTTGGCCATCTCCCCCGTCGGTCGGGCTAATTCCTCCTCCCACGCTGAGTCCTCGTAGTCCGAATCATCTGACAAAGGAGAGGGAAATGCTGGGAATCAACTGGGGTGGAGCAAGGGGTCCCAATTCCCCCTGCTACCCTGGAGCCTGTGGGGAGGATGAGGATGCAGGCATGGCTGGCTTCCCCTTGCTTTACCCTTGGCAAATAACCACCCCATCCCTGTGACAAAAAGGGTTTTATCAAGGAGTTTGGGGAAGAGCTGGGAAAGGGCAAAGTCCCGCTAGTGGCACCTCCCAGCACTGTCACGACACTCGCCAGAAGGGGACTTGGTGACACCAGCCCCAGCACCATGGCTTCATCCAGGCTCTCCCGTCTCTGCCTGGGAGCTCCTGCTGCTTGGGGTTCCCAGGGGCTTTTCCCACAGCTTGTTTTCCAGGGTGGACTCCCCTCCCTCCTCTTCCATTCCTTATCAGCTCCCGAGCTTGTGCACCATTGAAATGAGATCCCAGAGGATGATGGGAGCGAGAGATGGTTCCTCCTCACCCAGCACCCACATCAGCAGGAATCCTGGTCAGGATTGTAACCCCACAGGGAACAAGTGGCCCCAGACAGCCTGGCCCTGTCAGGCACCCACTCCCAAATCCCACTGAGAGTCTGGAGCAGAATCCTCCCAAAACCCCAACCCAGATGATGGTGTTTGGGCCCTGGAAGAAGGTGAGGATGCTCCCAGGCTGCAGGGGGTTGTGGGGTGCAGGTAGATGCTCACCTTGGCACCACAGAAACCCCCTGCAGACTCTGCATCCCAAACCCATCAGGGTGGGAGCAGCTTTCCTCCCTACAGCCCCAACAGATAAGCTCCCTGTCCACGGCTTCTCCCAGCTTCTGAAACACACCCCAGCTCCCAGTTAAACCAGTGCTGCTTCCTGCAGGTTTGCTGGCCTTGAGAGGTACCCAACACCCCAGACACCCTCCATGGGGGTCCCCAGCTCAGCATTGCTCCCTGCAGTTGGCTGAGCCCCAGGGACACCCTGAGGAAGGAGCTGGGGGATGCAAAGGCACGGTCCTGGGACCTTAGAACCAGGGACATCTGCATTTCACCCCCCTGATAGGTTCACTTTTCCTCTGTGAGTGGGTGTGGGCACTTCCAGCACCCACAGAAACCTTTGCTCTGCCCTAGGAACATGCACCCAAACCCCCAGTCCACATCTTGCATCCCTGAAACACCCAACCCAGGTCTTACACCCCTTCCCTGAAGCCCCCAGCTCAGACCTCACACACCCTAAACCCCCCAGCCCAGATCTTGCACCCCTGACACCCCCAGCCCAGAAGGCAAGAAAGGGGATAGAGAAGAAAGGGACCCCAGCAATGACAGAGGAACAAACGGACAGGAAGGAAGGCATAGAACCCGTGGGACGGATATCCCAAGGGAAGATTTGTGACAGGGGAGGACTGGAGGGCCCCCCTTGTACTCACCAAACTCTGGCACAAAGGGAAGGGCGGCCTTGGAGGGGAGCGCCGGTGGCGTCAGGGCTGGCGTCTTCGTGCAAGGCAGGGGAAACAGTGGGGACAGGGTGACACTGGGTGCTCTTTCAGTGATGGGGACCTCCTCTTTGGCAGGGATGCTGTGTGAGAGAGGAGCAAGCACTGCCTTATGCCAGCCCCTGTCCCACTTCCCAACCCTGATACACCTGCAGGGGGGTCACAGAGGAGCCCCAAAAGGGACCAAACCCCAGCAGACCCAAACCCACAAACAAATTCCTAAGATTCCACAGCAAAGCCTTTCCTGTGCCTGGGTTATATGACTACTTCTCTAGCCTGGAAATGTTTTCCTGGCATCCAACCTCACTCTCCTGTGTGTGCTCCATGGCTCAGGATCCTTATCTGGCTCTGGGACACCCCAAGCCGCCCACAGCCTTGAAGCCACATCCCAGAGCAGGTTGTTTTCTTTTCTCCAGTCTAAACAATGGCAGAGCCACTTCCTTAGCTGGTTTGCTGGTGGCCACAGGGTTCCCTGAGCAGGACGCGGGTCCTAGGGATGCTCTTACAGTGGGGTGGACACTGCAGATCCGGGTTGGCTGCTACGGTAGCCAGAACTCCTGGAAATGGAGGTTCTCCTGGGTCAGTGAGCCATGCCCCCAGCCCCAAAACCTTGACCAGTGGGGAGAGGGACCATGGGGACTGTCCTCCTCCCCACAGAGCACCTGAGCAGCTGGGCTCAGACACTCCTGCCTCCTGTTCCTTGCTTCCTGCCTTCCTGAGACTCAAAGGTAATGGTGTTTTCAAGGGCAGGAAACTAAGAAGTTTCTCCAGGGTATAAAAATACAAGGCACCTTTGGAGCATCCCTGAATCCAGGGAGAGGGCAGAGGTAGTGGGCAGAATTTCCACCCCAAGCCCCAGGTAGGTGAGCCCCAGGGGACCTGCATGCTGGTACCATCCCCATCCTTGTCCCAGCTACCTCCCACCGCAGCCACAAGAAGGAACAGCTGGTTAGATTGGATATTGGGAAGAAGTTCTTCCCTCTGAGGCTGGTGAGGCACTAGCACAGGTTGTCAAGAGAAGCTATGACTGTCCCATGCCTGGAAATGTTCAAGGCCAGGTGGGATGGGGCTTGAAGCAACCTGGTCTAGTGGGAGGTGTCTCTGCCCTTGGCAGGGGGGGTGGAACTAAATGAGCTTTAAGGTCCCATCCAATCCAAACCATGCTAAGATTCCATGATTCCATGGCCAAGACTGCCATCAGTACACCATGGTTTCTGGGGATGTGGCTCCTAGCACCATGGCTCATGCACAAGAGCTTTCCCTTAGCTTGGGGTGAACTGGAGAGGAAACTTCTCCCTGGCTGGAGCAGGAAGCAGGGGAGGACAGGAGTGCTGGCTGTCCCTGGGTCAGCCTGACCTCATTTCTCAGCAGCTATTTCCATGGGAACCGGCCGCAACCATCCATACATTAGGGAATGCTGGCAGGGAAGGAGGGGAGCATGGGCAGGGGAGCATGGGCAGGGGAGCCCAGCAGCACTGATCCCAACACCACCTGTTGTGGAGCTGCTGGGGCACCCAGGTGTGCAGGGACCCAGAGACATGGAGGTGATAGTGCACCAGCCACAGAGCCTCCAGCAAGAGCCTGGCTAGGGCCTGCATCTGTGCAGCCACTCAGGATGGTGTTTGCCCCCTGGGCTGTGGCTGGGGGGGCTGCAGCACAAGCGCCATGGCCAGCAGTGAGATGACAAGCCTCAGGCCAGGACAATCCCCATCTCCTGGATGGGGACTTCTCAGGAGGGTTTCTGGCCCGGCCCCAGTCCTGTCCAGCCCCTAGCCCCACTATCCCAGGGACCAGCAGGATGGGCACTCAGAGAGCTAAGGCACAAATAACACCCCAGTTCCCGAAAACATCCTCCCCACTGGTCTGCCTGCTCTCCATGTCATCATCTGCTGCTGTAGCATCCCTGGGCTTCATGTCCCCCCCTGGCTCCATGGAGTAGCATGGCTGCCCCATCACCCTCTGCACCCCCTGGCCCCCCATGCAACCATGCCCAAAGGATGCCAGTCCTGCTCCAGGCAGGGTCTGGCCAGTGCCACCTCTGCCATTAGAGAAGTGGCAAACCAGTGCTTTATGTGCTGTCCCTTATCTGAGCAGCACTTTATCTGCTGTCCCTTATCTAGGCCTCTCTTCTAAGGGGGGGAAGAAAGGGCTGCTCTCCCACAGGCACCACCCCAAAGCCAAACCTCTGCCCAGGCCACCACCCCTGCCCAGCTCACCCAGCCCTCCAAAAAGGAGTCTTCTGTCATCACTTCCTTGCACATCACTTTCTGCAACCCCCCTCCCCCCACCAGCTGCTCAGGGGGTTGCTCTAATCCCTAGACCATCCCCTGGGCATGGAGAGGGGGTGGCCCCTCACTGACAGCCTCACCCCATGATCAGGGTGCAGACATGAGCATTCACTGCTCATGGGACCCTCTGGGGGGTGTCTAGGACTGAGCCATCAGTGGCCGAAACTGGGGGGTTCACAGCCCCGCTGCTGGCATCGGGAGGGGAGCATCAAGTCCGGAAGTGGTGAGAAAGAGCTCCCGGTGTTGAACACGGTTGCTGCCATCAACCTGGGGGAGGTGGTATTTCAGACATCCCACACCCAGCAGGGCTGGGATGATCCTATCACCTCCTGGCACAGGGGTGCTTGGGGTGGCCCAGGGTTTGGGGGGATGGTGAGAACCTGGAGGTGAACGTGGCCTGGAGGAAACCACAATATGGCTCTGCAAGCAGCTAGGAGGAAGTGCCAGGGACCACGGCAGCACAGCCAGAAGCGAGGGGAGATTGGTGGGTGGTGTCACCCCAGAAATGCCCAGGTCACTTGCTCTGCTCCCGGGCTGTCTGCATACACAGGGGTGCTCCGGCTCCTCCTCAGCCCTCATGCTCGGAGGTCCCTCCCCTGTGGGCACTCCCACCTCCACAAGGAGTAATGGTGGGGGCTCCTCCCCACCCAGAGACAGGGCCAGACCAATGCAGCTGCCTCACAGCTGCTGGCAAAGAGCCCCAGCCCCAACCTGGATGCAGCGAGCATCACCTTGATGTTGGCAAGTGCCATCCAGACCTGGGCAAACATCACCCTGATGTGGGCATCACCCCAGCATGGGTAAGGATCATCCAGACGTGAGCAACCATCAGCCTCAATACGGGCCAGCATCCCCCACTGCTGGTGGTCTTTGGGCAGCCCAGCAGTATCCCCCCCACCCCCAGGCCTTTCGTGCTCATTGGCTGCAGGCACCCAGGTCAGGTTCCCCCATGGGGGCAGGAGATGGGATTGGGGCCAACAGCAGCACCCTGGGGCTGTGGAGCTCCCTCCGATGCAGCACAGGGCACTTTAGCCAGTCACCCATCACTCCAGGGAGCCCGGGTGTGGGTAGCTTCCCAAGCTCCCAGCACATGCTGCCCCACACCTAGAGCCAGGACTCAACATCCAGCACAGGGTGACCCATACCCTCATCCTCCTGAATGCACCCCTTGTCCATGCCAGCTGTCCTGCACCACGGCACCTCTTCCATCCACGGGCATGGCCAGGCACCAGCACTGGCGAAAGAGTCATAGAATCATGGAATAGTTTGGTTGGGAAAGGACTTCAAAGCTTATCTCATACCATGGGCAGGGACACCTACAACCCCAGGTTACTCTAAGCCCCATCCAACCCAGCTTTGAACACTTCCAGGGATGGGGCAGCCACAGCTTCTCTGGGCAGCCTGTGCCAGGGCTCACCACCCTCAGAGGGAAGAATTTCTTAGGAGATGATAGCTGTTTATTTTTAAAATGTTTTCAAAACAAGAATCCCCCTATAGCCAATATATTCCTGGTCATCCAATTAAAGTGACTTTTGAGATGTGTTTTGGGGTTCAACTGATTAGTCCTGAACTCCCCAATATATCCATATAATACACATATAACAAATATATGAATGCAGAGATATACTCCTGTACATATTCACTACAGCATCAAGATCTATGTGAGAGATACATATATACACGTATACACCCATCTCTACACACATACTCCCTTCTGTCGCTGCCAAGCCCCAACACATACATGTAATCTATATGTTACGTGTGCATCATGGCACACCAGGTGCCAGGGCCCTGTGGCCACCCACCTGTCCCACACTGGCACAGCCCCCAGGGCTCTGCCACAGTGACCCCAGAGTCCCCCAAGCCACTGGAGCACCCTTGTGTCCTGGGAGTGCTGTTCAGCCACCGCCACCTGGCGAGGCCACAGGCCCATCCCCTCCTGAGTCCCATGATCCTGCATGCAGCTCCCTAATGCACCCCCAGATCCCCCTGGGCAGCTCCAGGGAGGAACCCCAGCCCCCGAATTCCGGGGCACAGCCTTCGGGGTGCCGTGCCAGGGTGGGCAGCGCCTGTTCCGCGGCAGAGCGCCCGTCCCCGGGGCAGCAGGAACTGGGGGACCAACAATGCCTGCGGGCACGCAGGTCAGGGCAGGAAACACCCGCTGGAGCCGGCAGAGCGAGACTCGCACCCGGTAGCGCCGGCAGCGCTAGATCCCATCCCAAAATCCCTCCGCCCCGGTCCCCGCCGCCTGCCCCTGTGCGGCACGCCTGGCACTGCGCCAGCCGTGCCCCCCTACCTGGGCAGGTGACAGGAACCCCGGTGGGACCGATCGGCAGCACGGGGAGGGCTGGGGGAGGCCGGCGGGGAGCGGAGCTTCTCACCCCGGCACTTCCTGCACTGCAGCAAAACTTCCTGAGCTGGCCGGAGCAGCGGCATGGCCGGCACCAAATCCTCAGCGTGGGCACTAAGAACCCACGGCACGGCCAGTACCAGAACTCTGGCATGGCTGGCACCAAACACCCAGCACGGACGGCACTAAACCCACGGCATAGCTGGCACCAAACCAGCACGGCAAGTACCAAACCCATGGCACGTCCAGCACCAAACCAGCACAGCTTGCATCAAAGTGGCAGCCATTGGCCTCATCGTGCCCGGGTAGCCTCCCGGCCAGGGCAGGATGGAGAGTGGCTCCAGAAGGATTTGAGTGACTACCTCGGTGCAGAAATGCAGTGGTAGGAACAGTTCCTGGGGTGCCAGGATGGACACTGTTGATCCGGAGTCCAAGGAGCCCCAGGGACAGGTGCTGCCCACCCCATGGCATGCCAGAACCCCACATCAGCTGCCTGAGCCCCCTCCCCAGCTGAGCATCCCAGCCCACTCCCTGTTGCATCAGCACCAGGTAGGGGTCAGAGCACGGGCAGAGGGATCACCTCCACCCACCTTACCACAAAAAGCCCACTGGGGCAAAGGGATGGGAACCAGCCACCAGCCCTCCTATTCTCATCCTGACTACACACACAGGGTCCCATCCAGCACCATGACTCAGGACAAACCCAACCCCACTCCCAGGACCCCCCCCAGGGGACCAGCTAGACACCCTAGCTCCAGGAACATATCCCTTAGAGTGCTGGGAAGTCTGTGGGTCCTGGGGAGGTTTCGGGGGAGGACTCCCCGGGGAGGGGGGCACACAAGCTTGCTGACGTTCCTCCACCTCACCCTGGAAGGGTGCTGGCACTCAGGAGCTCCTCTGCCCCCTCCAAACTGCACTCCCAGTCCTCACTCCATACCTGCCTGTGCTCCACAGGATTTGGGAGTGCACTGGGGGGGTTGGGACATCAAAGGAGGGGCTGCAAGCACTGCTGTCCCCAAATTCCAGCCTGCTCCCGTGTCATCTGACCACAGCAGCTGGCAGCAGCTTTGCCCCACACTCCCTCTACGCTGCGGTTCACTGTGTTGCACTCACTGGTGTGAAGAGTTCCTCAGGCTTCAGCACTGCCCACATTGCAGGTGGGGGCAAGGCAGGGCTCTACATTGTTGTGGGGACTGCGCCCCAGCCCATGCCAGGCTGGGGTGACCTGGGTGACTGGAGTGATCAGGGTGGGTACTCCAGCCACAGCCAAAATAAATATCTCAGTCCCCCCTCCTGGTGCTAGTAGCCCTGGGAAATGTGCTGTGGCCTGGAGGAGGGGTAACCCCAGCGGTTGTGCTGGGGTTGGGGGAAGGGTTAGTACCCTCACGGGATGTGCTGGGGCTGGGGTACCCCCAGGAGATATGCTGAGCACTGGTGTCCGGGTTCTCCCAGGAGATGTGCTAAGGTCTGGCAAGGGTGTAGGTACCCCAGGCAACCTGCGTCGTGACCCCGAGGGTCCCACCCACATCACAGTAGCCCCCCACACAGACCCTGCCACCCCCTTACCTCCTGTGGGACACAGCCCTGGGGGGGAGCACGGGAGGGCGATGGGGCAGTGGGGGGCCCTTCAGGCTCTGACACATGGTTTCCAGTTGGTGCCGCTTGGCTGGCAGCGGTGGCAGTGGGGGTCTCGCCTTGCTGTCGGCAGGGGGCTTATCCCCAAGGGCTGATGGTGAGGGGTCCTCCAGGGCTGGGAGATGGCTGCAGGGCAGAGGGCAGGGCTCGGAGCTGCCCCCTGATAGTGATGGCGAGAATTTGAGGGGGGGGCGGCAGCCCACCCTGGGTGGGATGGGTGGGGGCAGCTGGGCAAAGCTTGCACCCCGCTCCGGCTCCAGCAGTGGGGTCCCAGCGGGCACTGGCAGGCATCGGGGCTCCAGCTGCTCCAGCCCTGTTGCAGTGCTCAGGCGGAAGATGTGGCGTTTCATGGGGACAGGTTTACTGGCAGGGGGCTGCTGAGTCCTGGCAGGCAGTGGGGCCTCAGCGAAGGCTTTCTGCAACCCCAGGAGGATGCGGCGGCGGTGGCCGGGCAGCAGCACCCCGAGGCGGGTGAGCCCCTCGTCTGTCAGAGCCCGGCAGTCCCACACTGACCACAGCTCGCTTTGCTGGAAGTTCTCCACATACTGATCGAGGTGGAGGGCAGACAGCCAGGCGGCCACCGGCAGAGACCCCTCCTCCTCCATGGCAGGGGGCTGGCCACAGAAACCTGCACCACTCAGTGCATCTCCCGTTGCCAGCAAGGCTCAGGATGACATCAGGACCTGGGAATGAAGACAACAGGATCAGGATCAGTCCCAAAACACACACCAGTTGAAGCCTGGGGTCCCAAAAACAATATTCCCAGTGAAGCCACTTGGTTTTCTTATGGCCTTCAACCACGCTGTGTCTCCAGGATCACCCAATCCTGAACTGGGGGGCTGCAGGGGTGTGGAAATGCTGGAGGGTCCCAGTTTAGGCATTGAAACATAGAGGCCATCCCCTTAGAGGTGAAGGCACCATGGGGCCCCAGCATGGTCCCAGGGGGTGACATTTGGGCTGGGGGACAGAGCAGTGGGGGAAGGAGATCCCACATTGTGGATAATCAGGTAATATGTCTGAATATGCCTGATTCAAGGGCAGGGGAGCTGTTGGCTGCACCTGAGGGCTGTCACCCTCCAGGATGCAGCTCCCCAGTTTACAGCAGCAAGCCAAGATGGAGTGACATGGACAGTTGGATCCAGAATGCTGTCCCCTCTTCCGGGTTGTCCCCATCACAGCAGTGGCAGGGTGCTGCTGCTGGAGCCCCCAACCCAAACTGCACCAAACCCCTCCTCACATATGCCCACCATATGCCCACCACAGCATTGCTGCCAGGTCCATAGCCCCTTCTGTCCTTGACATTGCTCCAGCATGGCACCCTGGGGTGCTGGCAGAGCACCTGTGCAGCACCCTTGGTGCACACACCTAGCAGAGTGCCCTTGTGGCACCCAGAGCTTGGGACATGGGGGCTCGCTTGGTGTCCCAGCTCCTGCAGCAGAACACCCATCCCATACCATAGCTGTTGGCGGGCAAATCCCTGTTATCCCAACAAGCAGCAGATGGAATACCCTGCCCTTCCCACCCACCAGCATCACGGCCTCAGCAGGCTCCGGGCAGGAGGCAGATCCCGTCATGCCGGCACACACAGCACTGCTAGTGACCCCGGCACCATCTTATTTTGGGTTTGCTGAAGGTTTTTTTTAGACCTGCTAAGAAGGAGCCAGAGGATTTCCTGGAGCCGTAAATAGGCCGGTCTGATCTGCCATCAGAGTCACATTTTCTGTGACTCAGGCAGGTCCCAGCCCTCAGCAGCACTTGCGGTTTCAGTGCACAGTGCACAGCTGAGCAAGGCTCATCCTCGACCCAGCACTAACTGGACACTGCCAAGCCTGAGGCACCATGGGGTCCCCACAGCCAGCGACTCCTACACCTCCGGACACCCGCATCCCAGTGGTGCTGCTGGGATCTGGCCACAGTGCCATTTCCCTGCCACTTCCTGGCACAGTTTGGCTTTGCTTCAGGCTTCAAGGACCAAGTGTCCAAGGAAGGAGCAAGGGGACCCAGGGCTGGCTGACTCCTGTGGCTCCTTGCTGGCAGCACCAGAGAAATCAGCAGCACCAGTGAAACCAGCAGTATCCAGGACCTTCCCACTGATCCCAGCAATCCCAACCAGCAGCACAAAAATCCCTGGATCAGAATAAAATTCTCTTTCCCACCTCCATACCTAGAAAGCCCTCATCTATTATTGAAAATGGATAAGTGATGGTGCTGGGTGACATTGCTGTCACCAGATCCCAGTGACACCAACACAGGCAGGCTCAACCCCAGCTGGGTGCTGCCTGCAGAGACAAAACACCGTGGAGGAGCAGAGGGAAACACAGTGACACCAGTATGGGGCTCCCACAAACATCCCCCCTCCTGGCTAGAGCCAAGGAGTCACCACCAGTGTCGCCCATTGACACCAGTGCCAACATCCCCAGTGCTGTGCTGGGACATCGACGCAGAGGTGGGACAGACCTATCAGGAAGGGACAGCTGCACCAGCACTCACCACTAGCACTGTCCCAGCACTACCTGGGGTGGCTGAGGGCCCTCTTTGCTGCTCACCGGGGACAGGGAGGGGGACAAAACTTCAACAAGGGAAGCGCAGGGTCCCCGGTGTGCCAGGCTGGCAGCTCCCCGGTAGTGTCGGGCCCTTTGCCCTCACCAAGTAAATCATTCATCAGGCCCTCGCTAGGTTCCCTCCTTCAATCATTAATCATTTAACCTCAGTGCTAAACAAGATGAGGATATTCCAGAAGCAAAATCAACACAGGGAGATGCCGTAACCCAGCTGGCTGCTGGGGATCAGGGGGTAACCCTGGCTGTGGCCCCTGCCAAGCCCAAATCGTCCCAGTGCTGACCCACCGCATTCCTCCCCGGGATTAGGCAACACCACAGGGGCTGTTTTGTAAGAGACTTAAAGGCTGGACAAGTGGCCTGAGGAGGGAAGGGCGAGGGCTGCCAGCACCCCGGCACTGTGGCGCTGGTGCTCTGGGGGGGATAAGCCAGGATGCCAAAATATGTGAGTGCCAGACCCCTCAGCCCCATCCCAAACCCACACAGCCCTCACTCTCCAAGTGCTGGGGATGAAGGATCTGGGAGTACCTGGTGCTAGCCCCCTTTGTCTGGACCAAGGGGCTCAGCAAGCCCCTCTACCCCCAAACTTGGGTGCTGACTGCTTTTTTGGGGGGCTCCCACAGCCACCCCAGCCCACCTCAGATGCCCTCAACTCAACAGAGGGTTTAGGATGCACCTCTTCCCCCAGCAGAGCTGAGCATCCTGGCACAGGGAGGAGCCCTCCGTGTTGCAGGGGTGTGCCCACCCTTCGCCCACTGCATCCCACCACTGCTCTCAGGGCCATGGGTTTCCCAACCCTCAGCTGGGGCACTAGTGAGGGCTGGGCTTGTTCAGTTAAGGAGCTGTGTATGCCATGGGGAGGTTATGGGCTCTGACTGGGAGTGACAGGCAAGCATGCTCCCTTCACTGGCTCCGGCTTCCCTCAGGTGAGCAACATTATTCCTAACCGGGGATCAAGTAGCGTGACCAGGGCCATCAGTATGTCGGTGACAGAGCTGCACTCAGCACCCAAGCACCAGGTAGTAAAGTGGTGGCCGTCCCACAGCTCTCCCCTGCCTGTCCCTTCAATGCCACCCAGGATAGTGGCCAGGAGCCAGGAAAATCCAGCATAGGAGCCCTGTCAGGTGTCTGGCACCCACTTGATGGATCTAGTTCCCATTGCAATTCCTCCTCCAATGTCGGCAAACCCTGCCTGCACCCCATGTTCCCCTTCCCCAGGTCTGTGGGCTCATTAATCAAGGAGAGCTAATTACCAGCACACGGTCCCTCGGCTCAGCAGAAGGAGGTGGCTGGCCTGCCTGTGGTCCAGCTGGCGCCGTGGAGGTTTGCCAAGGGGTCTCTGCCTGACCCAGGACTTCCTCAAACACCACCTCAGCAATGGGAGCTTTCCGGAAAGCCGAGCAGAGTTCTGAGCTGGGATGTGGTGCAATAGCCACCCCAAGCCCCAAGAGAACCGTGAGGCCTCAGTGCGGTGATGCACTGACCACAGCCGCCAGGGTGACGAGAAGGCCGGATCCTGAGGCCGTTTGAGCCCTGGGTGACAGAAGGACGGGGCAGGGCTTTCAGCAGGAGAGGAAGGAAGAGCCAGGCAGGGTGATCTCGGGGAAGTGAGAGCTCACCAGTACTGCGGCAGGAACCAGGCACCGAGGACGGGGTGTTGTGGGGCAGCAGGACAAGCCGAGCTCTGGCCACTGGACACAAAGGGATGAGCAGGCAGGTGGCTGCCGTGTCCCACCACTCCAGGACCCCTGTGGATCCCCAGGGAGGGCAGTAAGCTGTTATCCACCACGGTGGGCACAGGGGACAAACCCGGGTGGCAGAAGGACCTGTAAGAACAGGGCTGGCCACCAGTGGGAAGGGGGTTCCTCGGCTGCCGTGCTCCGGCAACACTGGGTAACCAGTCTCGCACCACAGCGATTTTTGCCTTTCCTGCCTAAATTAAGGAAAGATCCTCAGCCAGGGGCCATGGCCAGCCCAAACAAGGCCAATGTCCCCAATGTCCCTGCTGGATCCAGGGGGTGAACCTGATGTCCCCAACGGACCTGCCAGGACTACCGCAGATTCCCAGCCCAGCTGGGAATCGAAAGCACCACATCCTCACCCCAAAACTGCTCAAGCAGAATCCTCAGCAAGCAGCTAATATCCCAAAGAAAACAAAGGGTCCCGGAACAGCACCCAGCACTCCACAGACCCCCTCCCACCCAAACCCTCCACACTCCACCTCAGTGGGTGCCCATCTGCACAGCAGCGCCCGAGGTCTTTCCTGGGAGAGTGAAGCTTTTTCATTTTCAAGATCTTCTCAGCCAAAAAACTGCAAATGATACTCAAACCTCCCAGGCGCTGTTCAGGGATCGAGTTCAGGCTTGCAGAGTCACAATCCAGGGGTGGAATTGCTTCTCTGGAGCCTCCTCCCTCTGACATGCGTTGCCATTTCCAGGTGGTTCATGTGGAGCAGCCGGAGGGTGCCCGGCCCCCTGCTCAGGGGCCTGAGGGCTCACACACACACCAGGGTGTGCCCCGATGTGGGAACTTCCCCGAGCCAGCTCTGTGTGGAGATGGGAGGTGTGCACAGAGATGGAAGGAGGGCAGTGATGAGGTGGGTGAGAAGTCTGGGACAGGGGGGCAGGAAAACTGGCGGTTCCTCATTTTTCCCCAAGGTCCCACCTGCATTCCTCTTCCCCCCAGAAGTAAAACCTGGGAAGGTGAAACATGTCTCAGGCTGTGGCACCAAGAAACAGACAAGTTTCCCTTCCAGAGCATTGCTGCCTGCCTTGCAAACCTAGTCAGAAAAGGGGCAAATACAGGCAGAAATCCAGTGAAGAAAGGGATAAATCCGACCAGAAATGGGCAAATCCAGCCAGAAAAGGAGTAAATGCATCGGGCAATGCTGTCACTACCCCCTGAATTCCACTGGAATGCTCTCAGCTCCTGACACACTTTATGGAAGCTGCCAGCAAACTAGGTCAGGAAGCCAAACCCCACGTGCACAGCCACCCCAGAGGAGCCCCAGTGTCCCAGGGTCTGGCAATGCAGGGGGAAGCTGTGCCAACAGCTGCAGAGGATGGGTGCCTCATGGGTCCTGCTGTGAAGCACGGCACCGCCTTCCTCCATGGGAAATCAGCCCCATCACCCAACACCCAGCACTGAAACCATGTGGGCCCGTTTCACTTTCCTGTAAGTGGGAAGTGAAAGTCTCATACGGAAGGGGTGACCCTTCCAGCTGTGGATGGGGTGTCCCCTTTTCAGCCCTCCCGCCTCCTCTTCACGCTGATTGGGGTTCAACACTACCCCGTGCACAGGCCCCGTCCCCAACAGCAGGGTCACACCATACCAGGGCCACCCCCTGGATCCCCCTGGCCACCACAGCACTGCAGACAAGCCAAGCCGAGCCAGGGGATGCTGCAGCAGGGACAGAAATACAGGGACCTCCAACCGCATGCACCCACCCCCGCTTTGCAAAAGCTTTTCTACACAGCCAGCCCCCTGCTCTCCTGTAGATTTGGGGGACCCATCTGCAAAGCTTCCCCAAGCATCAACCCCCCCATGGCCACAGAGTCCTGCCACAGGAGCTGCATGGGGAAGCATCACTCCCTGACTCCCCTGAGACAGCCCCAAAATCCCAAGGGCTCACCCTGTTTCTAAGTTCTGGCAGCAAATGCATCCTCAATATTGCTCTAAATAACCCTATCCCTGATGTCCTGGCTGTGGCCCATGACAACTCATTCCCAGTAGCTGCTGGAGCACCCCCAGAAAACCACCGGCAGCTCTTGGAGGAGTTTTCCTTGCCACCTTCCTCCCAGCACCCCAGAACAGCCACCCACCTCCAGCACTCAGCTCTGTGCCTCCAAAAACTGGCTTTTTGGGCTGAATCCACAAATTAAAATTGCTGCCCCTGCAATGGTGCTAGACCTAGGAACCCCCTGTGCAGGTGCAGCCCCCGGGCACCCCAAACACCAACTCGATGGCCCTAGCAGTGTGAAGGTGTCCCATGGAACCAGCTTGCCATTACTGGCGGACAAAGCAACTGCCAGCCATCCCAGTTCCAGCTGCACAGCACTGGTAAAGCTCCAGGCCTCGCCAGACAGAGTGGGAAGCAGCAAGGAAGAGGAGGAGGAGAGCAAGGGAAGCCCACTACCAGCATCACCCAACATCTGGGTGCTATTGGTGGTGGTTGGTGTGGCTCAGGGAACTGCTGGTGGGGGCCCTGGCACAGCCACAGCTGACGCTGTTGTTTGGCTGTGAACGGGGACATGCCAAGGTCCCAGCAGAAAACAAATCTGCCAGCTGGGCCCTTAGGGTCCCCTTTCCCCAGCTTCACCCCCGACATTGGCAGCACCGCCATGTCCCCAGTATCCCCTAACATGTCCCTTACCCCAACCAGGCAGTAGGACCCCTGCAGTGGCACAGGAATGAGGGCTATTGGCAATGCCAGGGCCCCCTGGAGACTGGGACTGAGCTGGGTTATACTGGGGCTGAGCTGGGGTCTGCTTAGGTAAGCTGGGATATACTGGAAGCGAACTGGGAAGGCTGGGGTTAAACTGGGGTTAAGCTGAGGTGTGCTGGTATTGAGCTGAGATATGTTGGGGTGAATTGGAATATACTGGGGAGGAGCTGGGATGTGCTGGGGGGAGCTGGGGAGTGCTGGGATTAAACTGGGATGAACTTGGAGCTGGGATGTGCTGAGGTGAACTGGGGTATATGGAGGTTCAGTGGGGCTGTGCTGGGAGAATGAGTTGGGGTCTGCTTGGGGCAGCTGGGGGGCAACTAGGGAATACCAGGGTTCAACTGGAGTGTACTGGGGTTGAGCTAGGATTGAACTCGGGTGTGCTGGGGGTGAGCTGGAGTCTGCCGGGAGTGAACTGGGGTCTGCTGGGGGGAAGCTGGAGCATACTGGAATTGAAGCGAGGTTGAGCTGGGATGTACTGGGATTGCGGTGGGGTGTTCCGGGGGTGAACTGGAGCATATTGCGGTTGAGCTAAGGTGTGCTGAGAGCGAGCTGCGGCATACTGGAATTTGGTTGGGGAGTACCGGGGCTGAGCTGGGATATACTGGGGTTAATCCGGGACATGAGTACCCCAGCGAGGGGGGAGGCGGGGGCACAGCGCTGTTGCCCTGAGCAGGGGAACAATCCATACTCCCCCCACCGCCCCAGCAGCTCCCAGTGCCCCCAGTGCCCCCCCAGCACTGTGCGCCCAGGGACCCACAGAAGCACGTGGAAAGAAATACGACCTCCCCCAGGAGAGAAACCGCGGTTGAGGAGGTGGAGTG
>VXAD01005282.1:123981-204174 GCA_013399195.1 Dicrurus megarhynchus | reverse complement strand
TTGGTGTGTGTGTGTGGTGTTTGGGGTGTGTGTGTGTGGTGTTTGGTGTGTGTGTCTGCGGTGTTTGATCTGTGGTTTGATGCGCGTGCCCGCGTGCGCACGGTGCGAACACAGCCCTGAGTGTGCGGGCACGCGCGCCTGTGCTCGTGCACGTGTGTTCGTGCACGCGCGCGCCCGGGCGGGTCTCGAACCTCTCCCCCGCCGCCCCCCTGCGCTGCGTCCCCTGCCGGAGCCCGCCAGCCACTTCCCGGCATGTCCCGTAGCCGACGCCGTTTTCCCGGCATGCCCCGGGCGGGCCGCGCCGCGGCGCCTCCCGGGGGTTGTAGTCCGCGGCGGTGGACAAGCGCGGCGCAGGGCGCGGTGGGGACTATATCTCCCGGCATGCCTTGCGTGCCCCCCGCATCTTGCTCCGCCGGCTGGTAGCCGCCATCTTGGTCCACCGGCCTGAGCGACGGGGGGGGGGTAAGGTGCGAGCGGCGCAGCGCGGGGAGCGAGGGGACTATGCTGGCCTCTCTGGCGTTCCGCCCGCTGCCACAGGGGCTGGCGCGGCTCCTCCGAGCACGGCCATGGTGGTTGCCGTCACGTGCGACCTACGGGACTGCGGCGGCGGCTGTGGCTGACGGGGCTGGGACCGCCGGACCGCGGCTGCTCCCGGTATTGGCCGCCAGGGGGAGCCGTGATCTCGCGCCGCCGCCGAGACTGCCATGGCGGATCGCGGCCTGCAGGGGGAGACAGAGGGGCCCGGGGGGGAACCCCCCGGTAAGGGGGCCCGACACCGGGGGCTCTCCACTAGCTATTCCGCCAGGCCCCACTTTACAAATGGGGCCAGGCCTAAAGGGGACCCCCACAGCGGAGAAGCCAGGGCTGCCTGTCCCAGGCCTGGCCCCACTGCAGACCCCCCGGCCACCTGCCACCGGCCTGGCCAGCACGGGCTGCCTTGTGCCAGGAACATCGTCCAGCCTCGTGGCATCCCTCAGAGAGCCGACGCCATGGCCCTCAGGTGCAGAGCAGCACCGCTGTCATGCGGGAGACCCCAGCGGGCATCAGAGCGGCGCTGGGAGCTGCTCCCCGGGAGCAGGGCTGCCTGCCCTCATCGCTGCGCTGGCTTACTGCTACCTGCGGGACCGCCTGTCCAAGGGTGACTATCGCTGCTGGGGCCGGCCCCGGGGCGGGAGGGACGGGATGCAGGACAGAGGGTCCTGTGCCCTTTGGGAGGGGATGCGGGGTCCCTCCTTGGGGAATGGAACCTGCCTGCTGGCACTGGCCTGGGAAGCTCTCCAGGGAAGGGGTTACCCTTAATGCTTCAGTGCATAAAGGGGCTCCAAGAGAGCTAGTGAGAGACTTTGGACGTGGGTCTGGAGAGACAGGATAAGGGGGAATGGCTTGCCACTGACTGGCTTCTTCTAACCCTGAGGGCTGGGTTAGGTGGGATATTGGGAAGAAATTCTTGCCTCTGAGGAGTGGTGAGGCCCTGGCACAGGTTGCCCAGAGAAGCTGTGGCTGCCCCATCCCTTGGAAGTGTTCATGGACCTGTTGGACAAGGCTTGGAGCAACCTGGTCTAGTAGAAGGAGTCCCTTCTCATGGCAGAGAGGTGGAATGAGATAAGCTTTAAGGTCCCTCCCAGCGCAAACCATCCCTTATCTCCCAGAGCTGGGTGCTGCTCTTCCCATCTCTAGCCAGGGGGTGTCATTCTGACTCTGTGGTAGGAACACTGCTGTGGTGTCTGGAAACCTCTGGCTGAGGCTGTGACACCCTGGGGTGACAGTGCCCACTGCCCTGGGATTCCTGCTGCATCCCACAGCCCCCTGTTTGCAGGGTGTGTGATGGGGTATGGGGATCAGTCACCAAGACAGCAAGGAGTTTTTGGGTAACCTGCTCACAGGAATAACCCTTTGCTCACTGGGGTGGTCAGTGAGAGCTCTGAGCAGCAGCAGCCCCTGCACATTCCAGGTTAGGATGTCCATGTGTGTGCCTCCATACTAACTCCCTCTCCCTTCTTTCTGCATTTCAGAGGATGCTCTTCTGGAAGCCGCAAGGATTAACAATGTTTCAGAAGTCAAGAGGTGAGCAGGGTTCTGAGATCTGTGAGAGCAGCGTGCCAAGAGCTGGGAAGACAGGAAAGCCCTGTCAGCACTTGAGGAAGGAAGGGGCTGGCTGCTTCCAGCCCCCATGGGGTGCTCACCTCAACATCTCAGATCCAGAGTGGGTGGGGAGAGATGGGGAGCACCATTACTTGTTGAGTAGGAGGTGTGTTGCACTTCCTTGTGCTGAGAGGGGACAGTGTGAGGCTGTGCTGTGCAGATGTGGACGTACCCCTGTGAGCGACACCCCGCAGAGGCTCATTTGTTGGGGTCTGTCTCTGAACAAACAGTCCTTGTGGGCTCCTCAGCCTGAGCCAGGAGTTCTCCAGGGGCCTTTTGTCCCACAAGGAGCAGAAGAGAGCGCTCCACCCACCCAAGGAAGTCATGGAAGTGAGTGGTTGGGTAACCAAAGATATAGCTGTTAGGGAGTTAGCATCTCCAGAGCTCCTCTCCCATGGCAGCAGGCTTTTTGTCACAGTTGGCTGTGCCTGCCCCATGGGGGTGGTGCCATGGCACCTTTCGGGAGCGTCTGGCAGTGTTACATTCCCTGAGGTGGTAACAAAGAGCCAGTTTCTCAGGCTCAGCGTGTGACTGGTCCCCAGGAGGCATGTTCTTCCTGCGGCCAAACCTCCAGGGAGGGACTCAAAGGTTCCCAGGATGGTTTGTGAGCTGCACTGCCATGTTACTGACCAATTGCTGCACACAGTGCCAGGGACAAGGTCTGGGACTGTGGGAGGAAAGCAAGTCTCCTGTAAAGTGGGAAGAGAAGTGTGAGAACCTTGGAGTTGCTTCTTGAACAGAGCCTGGCACTCCTACCTGGTATCTCTCAGAATCCGAGAGGTCTCCCAGGTCCCGAGTGCTGCCCTCATCCAGTATGGAATTAAGAGTTTTTGACAGCCTGGCAGCTTGTGTAGGATGGGAAGAGACTTTGCTGTTCTCCTGTGTACACCACACATCTGTTTCTGTCTCTGGCTGAGATCTGCCGCCCACCACAGGCACCTGGGGAGGTGGGAGCTGCTGTCCCTGCGTAGAAGCAAAGGGAAGAGAAGGATAGGTGAGGGAGAGGAGAGGAAGAGGAGAGCCCTCTTGGCCTGCAGCCAGGGGATGTTCCATCCAGTCTCCAGGATCTTGGATGAAGCAGCCTGGCTCTGTTGCACCCTAGGGCTGAGATCTGGCCTAGATCAAGGGCCAAAGAGGATATTGGTGTGCAGCTAATTGGCATATGTGTTCTGCTGCTTGTAATTGCAGGAAGCTGCTGTTTAGGGATGTCTGGGTGATTTGTGAGCCTGGTCAGGCAGAACAGCAAGAGGGATGCTCTGTGCTCCAGCTGGTCAGGGCAGGGCTGGTGGCTGTATGCCATCCTGCTGGGCTGCACATCTACAGCTTCTCCCTTTGTTTCTGTGCTCTGTCACAGAATCACAGAATCATTTGGGCTGGACAAGCCTTCCAAGATGATTGAGTCCAGCCATTCCCCCAGCACTGCCGAGCCCACCACTAAACCATGTCTCCAAGTGCCACATCTACATGTCGGTTAAATCCCTTCAGGGATGGGGACTCCACCACTGCACCAGGGCTTGATGACCTTTTCCATGAAGAAATTTTCCCAAACATCCAACCTAAAGCTCCCATGGCACAACTTGATGCTGTTTCCTCTCATCCAGTTACCTGTGAGAAGAGTCTGACCCCCACATGGCTACACCCTCCTTTCAGAGAGTTGTACAGAGTGAGAAGGTTTCCCCTGAGCCTCCTTTTTTCCAGGCTGAGTCCCCCCAGCTCCCTCAGCCACTCCTCATCAGCCCCTTCACTCCAGACCCTTCAGCCAGCTCCACTGCCCTTCTCTGGACACACTCCAGCATCTCAAAGTCTTTCTGGTCATGAGGAGCCTAGAACCGCACGCAGGATTTGAGGTGCCTAATCAGTGCCCAGTACAAGCAAACAGTCACTGCCTCAGGCTTGCTGGCCACACTGTAGCTGATACAAGTCAGGGTACCATTTGCCATCTTGCCCACCTGGGCACACCTGACTTACATTCAGCCACTGCCAGCCAGCGCCCCTAGGGCCTTTCCTGCTGTGCACTTTTCAGCCACTCTGCTCCCAGCCTGTAGCTCTGCACAGGGTTGTGGTGACCTAAGTGCAGGACCCAGCACTTGACCTTATTGAACCTCATACAGTGGCCTCAACCCATCGAGCCAGCCTGTCCAGATCCCTCTGCAAAGGCTCTCCAGAGCCTTCCTTCCCTGTTCCCTGTGGGTCTGGCAGCCTTCCCACTGTTTGGAGCTTTGTGCCTGACTCTGCTTGGCACATGCCTTTGCTTGTGCGAAAAGCATGAATGGTGAAAACTACTGGCTCGCCCTACTGCAGGCAGTTTTGGCCTCTAACGTGATGAGGGGACTGGAGCATCCCTCTTACAAGGAAAGGCTGAGGGAGCTGGGGCTGTTCAGCCTCAAGAGGAGATGACTTGAGAGAGGAACTCATCCATGTCTGTCAGTGTCTGCAGGGAGGGGTCAGAGGATTGGCCAGGTTCTGCTCAATAGAGCCCAGCAACAGGACAAGGGGCATCAGGAGAAACTGGTGCACAGGAATTTCCATCTCAATATGAGAAAGAACCTTGTACTGTGAATGTGAAAGAGCACTGGAACAGCCTGCCCAGAGAGTCTGCAGAGTCTTCTTCCTTGGGGACATTCAAACCCCACTTGGACACAAGCCTGTGCAGCCTGCTGTGGGTGAACCTCCTTAAGGAGAAGGTTGGACAAGGTGATCTCCAGAAGTGGCTTCCCACCCCAACCACTCTCTGATTCCATGCATCTCTTGACAACAAGCTTCCACAGCCCAGGATTGCCAGAGCTACTGCGTAGCTGACAGAGGAGGCAGAGTCTTGCCTTCAGTGCTCTCTCCACCTGCAAGGGGCAAAGTCCAAATTGAGCCTTGACAGGGCAGGAGTGTGACAATACAGCTGGGCAGTGCCAGCCATGGAACATGACCTGTCCTCCCCCCACACTGCTGTCCCCTGCCTGCATTGTCACATGGGGAGTCAGGAGAGGGGAGGCTGTGGTGATATTTCTAATACAGCTTCAGGCTTGTTTGAAGTGGGGTGCTGACCTTTTCCAAGTGCCTTCTTCAGCTGACAGCTGGTCATGGCCCTCTTGCACATGAAAACATCAGAATATATTGACTAGGAAATGCAATCTTTTAGTCTAAAGTGTAGAAAATGGCTGTGTGAGAGAGGGTGGGAGGTACCAAGAAGATCATGAGACCCCACCTGAAGTACTGATTCTGGCTCTGGGGCCCTCATCATAAGAAGGATGTGGAGCTGCTGGAGCGAGCCCAGAGGAAGCCATGGAGATGCTCCAAGGGCTGGAGCACCTCTGCTCTGGAGACAGGCTGGGAGAGCTAGGGTTGTTCAGCCTGGAGAAGAGAAGGCTCCAGGGAGAACTTAGAGCCCCTGCCAGTGCCTAAAGGGGCTCCATGACATGGAGAGGGACTCCAAGGGCATGGAGTGACAGGACAAGGGGGGATGGCTTCAAACTGATGGAGGGCAGAGTTAGATGAGATGTTGGGAAGAAACTCTTTCCTGTGAGAGTAGTGAGTCCCTGACACAGGCTGGTCAGAGCAGCTGTGGCTGCCCCATCCCTGGAAGTGTTCAAGGGCAGGTTGGACAGGTCTTGGAGCAGTCAGGTCTAGTGGAAGGTGTCCCTGCCCATGATAGAGGGGGTTAGAACTAGCTGAACTTTAAGGTTTCTCCCAACCCAAACCGTTCCATGATTCTGTAGTTGTTCCAAGCAGTGATTTTTAACTCTGTTGAGCATGAACAGGCCTTTCAGGCACACCAGACAGACCTCACTGGAACACATATGTTTGTATTGCTTCAGGAAGAATGCGTATCCACAGGCTGGATCCAGCCCCTCTGCTGTAGGCTTGCCTCTCCCTGAGCTCCTCTGAGCTCCCAGACAAATTTTCTCATCTTTAACCACTTGTTCAATGCAGGGAACCTGGCTGAATTTTTCATTGAGCTGAAAGAACGTGTTAACTTCTGAGAGCATCCCCTTTGGAGCATGTGGCAAACCAGCTCTTCCCTCCAAGCCCTTCATGCTGTTAGCCAGCACAGAAGATAACACCTAATTGATGTAGATAGTTTAATTTCCCTCAGCTTCAGTTGTTCTGTGTAGTTGGAGGGAAAGCAGGAAGCAAAGGCGTAAAAAATGCCCACCTCAATCCCACTTGTGTTGATATTCAGTAATAATATTGATTCTTTGTGTTCCAGCTTTGTTTCTTAATAAGCCACCCCAAAAGCACAGGCTTTTAGCGGTTTTCTCACCAGATAACCATGATGGAGCAGTGTTTTCCTCAGCACTGTGCAACTGTGACTCATGGAGACACAGAGCATGTGTCAGATGTCTGTTATCAGCCTCATTCCTAACAGCAGGCAGCCACCCAAATCTGTGTGGTACTGAGATCTGGAGCTGACCAGGTGCTCTCCTGCTCTCACAGGGATCCAGACGGACATGGCAATGGGGCAGGAAGCTCCATGTCAGTTGCTGCAGCTGAGTCTGCTCTCCTCAAGCTGATTTTTTAGGTGGAGGAGATGCAGAAACAACTAAGTCAGGCTTGATTGCCCCAAACAGTGATCTCTGTTTTCAAGCAGCACCACTCATCTTGGCTCTGACTCATCGCAGTGCTGCCTCCTCCAGACTGTGCTTGTCTCTTCTCCACTGTTTGTAAGCAGCACAGCTCATTGAGCAAAACTTCCCCCATCCCTCTCTCTGGAAGTGTTCAAGGCCAGGTTGGACAGGGGTTAGAGCAACTGGTCTAGTGGAAGGTGTTCCTGCCCATGGGAGGGAGCAGGAACAAGATGAGCTTTAAGGTCTCTCCCAACTGTAACCCTTTCAATTCTCTCCAGTTTGGGCAGTGGACTGGGGGCACAGCAGCACCGTCTGTTTGCTTCCTGGCTCAAGGGTTTGTTAAAGAACTCAGAGGCTGCATTTGCATTCAGAGACTGGGTAAAAAATCCCTCTGTAGTAAGTCAAGCTTTGCTTATCTGGAACGTCAGATCATTGGAAGGCACTGTGTGGAGGAGGTGGGCCTTTATGGGAAGCAGGTATCCCATGTTGTACCTGTTGAAGTATTTTCTCTCACAGAATAACTGAGAGTGTCGTGACTGAGGCTCGAGGGATGCCTGAATGCTTTGTAGGGTGAGCAGAAGAGTCATGTCACTGGCTCCTGGCACATGATGGCCTCTGGCCACTAGCTATCATGTACTTTATCTTGGTCCTAAACAGCTGTGACACATCTTCAGCAGGGAGATGATTTATAATTACATTATACTTATATAACTACTTATGCTTATATAATTACATTATACTTATATATATACTATATACATATATATATACACACTATACTATATATGTCATATTGTATGATATATAATTACATTTCCATTGCTCTGTGTTTATATGATGTTGGGCCTGCATTTGTCTGTGTGTATCTGAGTTACAGACACCTGGGGTTTTTAGGATGAAACGATGTTTATCATGTAAATGTCCCCTTTAATCTTTATTCCTAAATGGCCAAATTATCCAGGACTGGGTTTCAGTGGAACTTTTGTTACTGGTTATTGAGTTTGATTTGGCCTGCGGGTCTGGGAATTCAGAGCAGATACAACAGCCCAGATTTCATGTTGGCAATGAAGTATTGGGGGAGACTGGTGTGTGCTGTGCTTTCCTGTACTAGATAGCTGGAAAAATGCCCTTTTTAATCTGCTTCTTGGTGTATTTTGGCCTCCCAGGATTGTATGGGTTTGCACACTGAGTCACAGAGCAGTGTCTCTGCTGTCGGCACCAAGCCAACCATGGGAGACAGGCGATCTCATGGTTCTTTCCCAAACAGCTTTAAAGCCCTTAAATCCCAGATCCCTCTCTCTGGAATCAGACACCAACACACCTGGATGCGTGGGAGTTTCTGGATGTGTGGAATACATCTGGGAACCATCATAGGGTTAATTCCAGTTAGTGGAGGTGTTTATCAGCAGGGTGAGTGCAGGATAGCCTCTCTGAGCAGCTCTGGGTTTGGAGGAGAAGCTGTCCACCACCATGGATGTGGCCTGTACAACCAGGGGAGCCATTATTCCACTTTCCTCACAGCTTAGGAGCTAAGGGCCACCTTGGAAGATGTCAGGCAGCAGGTTAAAAACATGCCGAGTGCTTGCTTACACAGCACATAAACTATGAATGTTGGTGGATGTAAGGGAGTGTGACACTTGAGTTCGGACCTGCGCAGAGTAAGTTGAGCAGGTAACACAAGCCACCTCTAGTGGAAGTGGATTGCTGGAAGTTAGTGTATTATGCTCAAATCCCTCTGCAAACAGTGATGACTCAGGGTTTTTTCCCACTTAAGCTGCTGGCCTCTGCCAGAGCAGGCTGGCAGGCTGGTGGGGTATTTTTCCGGCACCCAGCTCAGCTCTTGCATTGGGGTGACTGAACTGGGGCTACTCCATGTAAGGTTTCACATTCTCTTCCAAACCTGGTGATGCCAACTGTAGAATCACAGAAGGGTTTGGGTTGGAGGGGACCTTGAAGCTCATCCAATTCCAGACCCCTGCCATGGGCAGGAACATCTTCCACTGATCCAGGTCGCTCCAAGTCCTGTCCAACCTGGTTTTGAACACTTACAGGCACAGGGCAGCCACAGCTACTTGCATGTCTGTATTAGTCTTTTCATGATTGGGTTGTACCTCTTTGACTTTCCCTACTCTGTGTGCTCTCACACATGGTGGTTTTGCCTCCAGACCTGCTCTCCTGTCAGAGTTTGTTTTACCTCCTGAAATTTGGACTTAGAAGAGCTTCCCTTTGATTTTGAAAATTTATTTCCCAGAGTTTCTCCTTGGTCACTGGCCTCTCTGCATGGCCTGTTTGGCTGTCAGGGTTAGGGATACCAGGATTCCTCCAGGATCCCCCGTGTCCTGGGAGCAGCCTTCCTGCCTTGAGAGCTGCAGAGAGATGCTGTTCCTCTCTGCCTTGCCTTGCCTTGCCTTGCCTTGCCTCGCCTCGCCTCGCCTTGCCTTGCCTCCCTTTCCCTTCCCATCTCATCTGCATCCACCCTGCCCCACACTGTGCCAGTCCATATGTTTTCACAGAGCACCGTGGTGTGTTACTGGCCCTGGAATGATGGTGGGGGGTGAGAAACAGCCATGAGCTCTCTCCAAGAAGACAGCAGCCTCATCAAAGGATTTTTAGCTGTTTGCTGTGTCCTCCTGTCCAGGCAGATCCTTTCCCTGGCCTCTAGCAGGGATTGTGCTTTCGTGTTCCGAGATATTGTTCAGTTGGGATGTTTTTCTTCCTCCCTTCTTCTGCAAAGCAGAGGGCAGTTCCCAAGAGGGTGAGCACATCTGAGAGTGTCCCCCACTCTGCAGTTAAACAGTGACATATTGGGACAGGCCTGAGAGAAACAGAAGCTATTGTTGTTGCAAAAGTTCAAGTTTCCAGCTTCCTCTTCCTCCACCTGTCAGGAGGGAGTGCTGGGCATGCTCCCGGCACTGAGCACAAACTCAAACATGCCCTCTGGGCTCAGCAGTGTCACTGAGTCAGTCACCCAGAACCCCAGTGGCGGGGTGAATAGAAAGCACATCTGTCCGGGGGCAGTGGGGGGAGAAGGCTCATCGCTGCCGACGTGGGCTCTTTATCTCTTCTGCGGGGATCAAAGTGCTGAAGCTTTGGGAGCTGCTGTCTCGAGGTAAAATAGGGCATATGCACAAAGCAGTGGGTGCTGCTCTGCCCAGATTCCTCCAGTGAATTCCAGAGCAGACAGTGATGTTCATAGAATCAGGGAATCACAGAGTGGTTTGGGTTGGAAAGGACCTTAAAGCTCACCCAGTTCCAACTCTCTGCTATGGACAGCGGCACCTTTCACTAGACCAGGTTGCTTCAAACCCCGTCCAACCTGGCCTTGAACACTTCCAGGGATGAGGCAGACACAGCTTCTCTGGGCAACCAGAGGTGCCAGGGCCTCACCGCCCTTTCAGGGAAAAAATTCTCCCTAATATTCAATCTAACCCTGCCTTCTGTCAGCTTTCTGCCCTAAAATCATAAAAAAAAAAAAAAAAAAAAAGGTTAAACTGGAATCCCTTAATTATGAGTACTTCCCCAATCAGAAACAGCACCATCTCCGACTCGGGGTTCTTCTCCTGACTGGGTCTTGAATCACACAGAATCCCAGAAGAGTTAGGGTTGGAAGAGACCTTTAAAGGTCATCTAGTCCAACCCCTGCCATGGGCAGGGACATCTTGGTGGCACTGCTGCAGTCAAGGAACGGTTTGTCATTTGAGAAACACGGGAAATGGCGCTAATAGAGCTGTATCCACGTGAGAAACTCCTTAGGAGGTGAGTGTCCTGGATCTTACTTGGTTAAAATGTGGATAAACATCCTAAACATTGATCAGAGGATTTTATTTAATTAAAATAAAATACTCCTGCTGGTAAATACATTTGGCTGTCTGGGATCTGAGCAGTGGTCGTGGCTTTATCGATTGTCATATCATTAAATCAGGTGGAGAAAAAGTAAATGATGGGCCTGAAGACCCTGAACATAAAGTTCAGTTGTCTGAAAATCTGTTAAGTTGCTGAGCATCCTGCAATGATTTAACAAAAAAAAAAAGTAATCCAGCTCCTAAATGAAATGTCAATGCATATTATGGTAGATGATGTGATACGAGTAATTCTCTCACTGGGCTCAGTGATGTGGCATTCCAGATGCTTATGATGATCTAGATTCCTGAACGGAAAACTACTTGACTGATCCTAATACCTTTGCTCCAAGCCTGTAACCTAATCCCACAGGAGAGGCTCCAGCATCCTTCCTGTTGGATGCACAATGGTTAAACAGGTTTGACTGCTGGACTAGGATCTTTTTCATTTGTTTTTTTTTAAGAATGGAGATAATTCATTATTCAGTATGTCCTTCCAGTGTGGCTGTAGAGAAAAAAGCCTTTCGGTGAGTTCACAGGTATTTTTCAGTGGCTCCAAAGTGCCTTGAGAATTCTAAAATCACAGGATAACAGAATGGCTTTGGTTGGAAGGGACCTTAATGATCATCTAGTCCCAGCCACTCTGCCGTGGACAAGGATACCTTCCACTAGACCAGGTTGCTCCAAGCCCTTTCTAAGCTGGCCTTGGACACTTGCCAGGGATGGGGCAGCCACAGCTTCTCTGGGCAACCTGTGCCAGGGTCTCACCGACCTCACAGGGAAGAATTTCTTCCCAATATCTAATGTAAATCTCTCATCTTTTAGTTTAAAATGTCATCTTTTTATTTTAAATAAAGGTTGATGTCCTGTCCTTTGTCTCGCAGGGAGATTCTGAAGAGTTTCACTGCAGGTCCCATTTATGAGAAAACAAATGTAACAGGAGAAGGGGGACTTCACACTGACACAATGCAGGGTTAGATTGTATATTGGGAAGAAATATCCATCCCTGTGGCTGCCCTATCCCTGGAAGTGTTCAAGGACAGGTTGTATGGGGCTTGAAGCAATCTGGTCTCGGGGAAGGTGTCCCTGGCCGTGGCAGTGGGGTTGAAACTGGATGATCTTCAAGGTGACTTCCAGTCCAAACCCTCCCATGAAATGTTAAATCTCATGACAGATGAAATTAAGACTGACCCTTTGCAGCAGAGCAACCCAGTGGCTGGCAGAAGGTGACCAGGATGGTCTCCCTGCCCCTTTAATGTAAAATCATATAAATACCATGGCCGAGTGCAAATAGGGCTGATACTTTGCAAAATTACATTAATTAAACTCTACTGAGGATGTTAATCAGTGGTTGGTGTTGGGCTTTAAGGCTTTTATTGCCAGGCAAAAGTTCCCAGCCTGAAGAGGTTTGTGTGCCTCCATCCTGGCTTAGCTGATGCCTTCTTACCTGCAGAGTTTTGGTGTTGGGGTTGCCTTGCCCTTCTGGGTTCCTCTTTCAGGCTCCCTCTCCCTTGGCATCAAGATGCCTTTATTTCCTGGCTTTTCTGTGGCTATAGGCTGTCACACTGACATGCTGTAGGAAGGGAGTGATGTGAATGTTACTGCTTTCAAATGGCCAAGTAAATACAATGAAATTCAGAAATAACTTGGACATGTTGGTCCACACCACTCTGAGAGGCAAGTGGAAGGGGATTGGGCATCACAATGTCTGGGAAAGGATTTTTGGGAGCAGTTGGGGTGAATCAGGGGGAGACAGTAAGATGTCTGCCGTTGCAGCATCCTGACAGCTCTGGTGCCGGTGGCAGTGGCTCCTCAGGGTCTGCGGGAGCTGGATGTGGAGTTGGTTCCTGCAGTGGCAGCGAGTGAGCAGCTTTCCAGCGGGGGGAGCAACTCCCTGTGCCTTCGCAGAGGACACGGCACACATGGTGGCACAGATGGAGCTGTGGTGTGGGTTTCTCCCGCAGGCAGTGTCCTTCCAGCTGGAGCAGGTGATGGTGTGACCAGCAGTGGCCGTGGGTCTGAGTCAGGCTGTCTTATCTCTGTTGTGAGTGCAAACACCTCTGTAAGAGGAGCTGCAAGGGAAGCTGATCTCTGCAGATAGCAATCTGCTATCCCCTGTGTGTCCGGGCACATCCGGCCTCACCAGGACAGAAAGCTTTGTGGCTGCACAGGGATATTTCTCCTTTCAGCAGTCTGTTGTCTGAGAGGGCTCTTCAGACAGCAGAACTGGCAACATGCTCTTAGCCTTCACTTGTAGGGATGTGGTTCTGGCAAAGGAGAAACATAAGGATATTTTCACAAATTCTTCATGGAAAGGGTTGTCCAGCCCTGGCGTAGGCTACCTGGGGCAGTGGTGCAATCCCCATCCCTGGAGGGCTTTAATAGATGTGTGGATGTAGTAGCACTTGGGGACATGGGTTAGTGGTGAGCTTTGGCAGTGTTGGGGGAATGGTTGGACTCAATGGTCTCAGAGGGGCTTTTCCAACCCAAATGATTCCGTAATTCTATGCCATACCCTGTGGGGGGCCAAGGCTGGTCTTGGGCAACTCCCCAGATGAGTTTACTGGGCCACTGTATAATGCAGGAGCTGCAGCCTGACCAATTAGCCATGTGCAGGGCTGTGTAGATCCAAACCCCCGTAAGACTGTAGGTGAATCATCCCTGCTCTCCATCACACTGCTGGGTGGTTCTTCAGATATTAAACTGCATAGAAAAAAGAAATAAAAATTGGATCTAGTATGGATTCTATGTTAAAATTTGTTCTCAAGTATCAAAGTTCTTTGGACCAAGGTCCTGTTGTTGACCTGCCAGATAGTTCATTACCATTAAACTTTAGATTGTAACCCTGGTAAAGGGAGCATAAACCTTCTGTCAGTGCTGTGATCATTTACGGTGGTCATAGCCTCCTGGATCACAGTTGGGAGCTACAAATGAAGGCTGCCAGTTACGATTCTATTCTTTCAGGTATTAGGTCTCTGTCCAAGTGCCTGATGAACAGTTCAGAGCATCCAAAACCAGGACACCAGTGCTGGCCACGCCTTCTGTCAAAAAAAGAGTGGACAAATTGTCCACCCAGACCCATTAACTGTATGTCATACCACCACTTGAGTCAGAAGAGTTCACCAACATGCTTCTGTGTAGAGCTTGGCTGAAGCCATCTGCCTATTGGCTCTCATGCCCCAGTCTCAGTCAAATAAGGCAAGTAGTTCAACTGGAGAGGAATACAGGCTTTTTATTCAGATGTTGTTTATCTGGGTGGTTTCTCCAGTCAGTGGGGTGAACTGTGTTCAGCTGTGTTCAAGATATGAGCCAAAGTTTAGGCAGTGGTATTGCTGGTTGGACATAACTTTAGGATTATCATACCATATATCATAGCATTGAAGGGTTTGGTTGGGAGGGAGCTTCAAGGCCATCTAGTTCCAACCCTTCTGCCATGGGCAGGGACACCTTCTGCTAGACCAGAGTGCCACAAGCCCTACCCAACCTGGTATTGGGCACTCCCAGGGATAGGACAGCCACAGCTTCTCTCGGCAGCCTATGCCAGGGCCTCACCACACTCACAGCCAAGAATTTCTTCCCACTATCCAATCTAACCCTGCCCTCTCTTTGTGGGAAGCCATTCTCCCTTGTCCTGTCACTCCAGGCCCTTGTCCAAAGTCCCTCTCCAGGTCTTTTGGAGCCTCTTTAGGCACTGGCAGGGGCTCTAAGTTCTCCCTGGAGCCTTCTCTTCTTCAGGTTGAACACCCCAGGTGCCTCAGTATATATGAGTGTATTTCTTCCTTGGGATAAGTTTCTAGTGAAACCGCTGTGAAGGTTTCTGACGAGGTGGAGGAAGGTCGGCAAGACACTGTAGGTATAGCTGTGGGTGTTCCCTGGACCAGCATTCCTGCTTTCCTTTTTTTTTTCCACCTGTAGGAAGAGGAATATGGTTCGTTCACCTCCTTTTCCCTTGTTCCATACCAGCACTCTTAACCATCAGACAGCATTGCCACCAGAGCAGACCAAGAGCAAGGAATTTGGAAAGGCTGTCCAACCTCTCCAAGTCCTTAAAGAGGAGATCTGACTTGTTCAGTGCATGCAAGCAGTCGCAACTGACCTTGACTTCCTTGCCTGGGATTCTGGGCGGAATTTTGAAACTTCAGGTGTGGTGCTTGCACAGGTGGAACATGGCTGGTGTGTTCACTTGTGTCTCTCCCAGCAGGAAGTTTAATGACAGCTTTTCCCTGTTACACCTGTGTGAAGGATGCACTGTGCAGGGACAGCCTCATCCAGAAAGGAAGATGGAAAAGCCTTAATTTGTGAAAAGGGAGGATAAGCCAAGGGGCAGAGAACTGCTGACTCCTGCATGGTCCACCTTGCTTTCTAAAGCCTGACCCATGGCTGCCCCGCCTTGATACCAGCAGCACCTTGCTCCTGCGGGAAAAATGGGTTTGTAATCATGGATTTGGTTGTGTAGAGGGACCTTTTACACAGGCAGACAGTGGTAGGACAAGGAGAAATGGCTTCAAACTGGCAGAGGGGAGATCTAGATTAGATATGGCAAAGAAATTCTTCCTTGAGAGGGTGGTGAGGCCCTGGCACAGGTTGCTCAGAGGAGCTGTGGCAGCCCCAGCCCTGGAAGTGTCCAAGGCCAGCTTGGATGGGGCTTGGCGCAACCAGGTCTAGTGAAAGATGTCCATGCCCATGGCAGAGGGGATGGAACAAGATGGTCTTCAAGGCCCCTTCTAGCCCAAACTCTTCTGTGAATCATTCAGTGATTCTATGACTTGAACATGCAGGGTTTAGCGTTTGTCTCATTTAACTTGAGCACTGTAAAATTTGTGTCTCAATTCTGAACTTCCCCCTTTCCTTGTGGTCTGCAGAGAGAACTATCATTTCATACTCTTTGGGTTCAGCACTTGTTTTAGGAAGAGCTAACTTATCTGTTGCAAGAACATGTCCCTTGCCATTATCTTGCAAAAGCTGAGAAAATTTTGGAGACAAAGCACTGGGGATAGTTTGGTACCTAGTATTTTTGGGGGTTGTCTTATTTGTTCTTAAGCTCTATGAGAAAACTGCAAAGTATCTGCAGGTGACATGGGCTTTGGAGGTCCACTGAGCTGCTTCTGAAGCATAATGGGTGCTTTGCAGCCAAAGGATCCAAATGTCATTGAAATTTGGGTTTATCCATTTTGCTGCTGATTGGTTCTTCAGGAATTAGGCTGAAAATAAATAAAGAAAGAAAGAAAACGAGATGTTGGCATTGCACCCTTTGAAAGGAGTGGGATTGCCATCACCTGGATGTTTGTTTAAGTTTGGTCACCTGTGAGAACTGCATTGAATCAACTTCATGTCAGGTCTTCTGGGCTGTGCTGGAGCAGCTGCCTGCACAGTTAAACATTCTGCTTTACCTCATTAGCTTCAGGATACTTGGGGTGCTCTCTCCATATCTGCTTCCTGACCATACCTCTCCCCTCTCCAGGTTGTTGGAAGAAGGTGCAGATGTGAACGCAAGGCACAAGCTTGGCTGGACAGCTCTCATGGTGGCAGCCATCAGCAGGAACTCCAGGTATGTGCATCTCACATCCTTCTGACTCACTTCAGCCTTTTCCTAAAGCCACACTGAGCTCTGTAGAGAGTTCCCATAAAGTTTGGGATGTGCTGTAGAGCTTAACCCAAGGGAGCTTGTCACTTTCCTTATGCCCAGTATGCGGTGTGACAGATCAGGGCAGGCTGCTCCCCAATCCCGCAGATGGTACAGCTGAACTGATGGTGCCATTCCACAGCAGCTCTCAGGTTTTGGCCATGGATGAGCCCATACCTGTGGGATGTCGTTGTGGTGGGTACCCCACCCAACAAAATCGCTCCTGTAAGAGCTGTCCCATCCCTTCTCACTGGTGGGGCTGTAGCTGGGGCTTTCATTCAAGCCTTTCTGGAGCAAAAAGGCTGAATGCTGTGCTCTTGCTCCACAGTTCCCATGATGATCACTCTGGCTTCTTGTAACCTTTTAAAGACACTCCTAAATATATTCAGTCTACAACTAAATTCAATTAGGGTTTTTTTATTTAAGGAAAAAAAAGAGAAAAAGAAATCCAATTTTGGAAAATGTGGGACAGACGGGAGAATGAGCTTTGATGTTACAACCTCTCGGGGATGCTTTACTTAGTCACAAGTTCATAAGCAAAAAAGCTTAATTACTTGGGAAAACACAGGATTAAAGCAGTGCACAAAGGCTGAATATCCGCTCTCGGGTGACACTATTCCAATCCATGTGCTGAGTTCGTGTGTGGTGCAAACTTTGATGTGTGCTATGACAAGCTGAAAGTCGTGACCTCCTCAGGGAGCTCCTTAAGACAGGCCCAGAGGTGGGGGCTCGGGACTGTTGTTTAACTTTGATGTCCAAGCAGCAACGGGCCCTGTTATTTGCCTGTCCACGAAGGGATGGGCTTGGGAGCCTCCCACCTTTCCCAGTGGACAATGGTCAGCAGCAGAGTGTGACGACTGTTGACCATTCCGAGTGACTGGTGAAGCAGAACAGGGCTTCCCGAGTTGCAAAGGCTAAGGGGAGACAGGGAGAAAGGCTGTTCGTGGGACAATAATTACCTAAAATCAGGCCTAAAATCAAGTGGGAATGCTAATGAAAACATCTTGACAGTAAAAAATGTGTGGACCCAAGGCTGGTCCCTGCCGAGAGGGCAGAGCCATCACCGCATCTGTCTTTGTTGTGTACCTGGCCTAAAGAAAAAGGTTTTGGCTGTGTTGGGCAAATTCTGTTTATTTTTCCCACATTTTGGATGAATACTGACTTAAATTGAAAATTAAGAAGACCTTGAATACCTGAAGCTCAGTAGAACTTGTCTCCATATTGCAGAAGAGTAATTAGATACTGTTGGACTTGATGATCTCAAAGGTCTTTTCCCACCTTTGTGATTCTGATTCTGTCCTTTACGGAGGCAAACATAAATGCAAGCCAGACTTACTCCGTATGTAACAGCTCTGGCATTGTGCCAGACAAGGTTTTGGCCCACGATCCTGTTTCTAGAATTGTAATGTCCACAGTGCTGAGTGGGAAATGCATTGAGCTGGAACATGACCCCCAGAGTTTGAAATTCCTTACAAATGGTTTGCTAATGGACCTAGTCCACAGGATGAACTGTGTAACTCAAACTAGACATTGTGGCCAGGGTGTACTGGGGAAGGGAGAAGTCAGAGGCACAAGGATGCAGGATGGTTTTGTTTTTAGAGTGTGGTCCCTCTGTAAAAGGTTATGCTCTAAAGCTGCTTTCTCCAGCCACAGCAACTGATCTCAGAATCAGAATCACGGGTTGGAAGGGACCTTGAAGATCATCCACTTCCACCCCCTGCCACAGGCAGGAACACCTTTCACTAGACCTGGTTGCTCCAAGCCCTGTCCAGCCTGGGCTTGAACGCTTTCAGGGATGGGGCAGCCACAGCTTCTCTGGGCGACCTGTGCCAGGGCCTCACCACCCTCTCAAAGAAGAATTGCTTTCCTATATCTAATCTAACCCTGCCCTCTGGTAGTGGGAAGCCATCCCCCCTTGTCCGAACTCCTGTGTAATCCACCTGATGTGGTGGATTTGAAGTTGTTATGACTTTTGGTCCTTAGCCCCTCAGGCCAGCAGCCTCTGGAGAGGTGAGCTGGGCTGCCCCTGGCTCAGAGATGGCTGAGGTGCAGCCAGCTGAGCAGGATCTGCAGGTACTGTTTGCCTGCAACAAGATCAAGGTCATTCCAATGTTTAACTTATTGGCTCTCTCACCACTTCCCTTTTTACGGCTGCTGATGCCTGCACAGGTTCCTCAGCATGGTTTTGAAGGGCTGGGATACTGGGAACTGAGATGAGTGTTTTCAGCTAAGAGAAAGGAAGCCTTCACCCTCAGATTACTGCCTTTCCAAAGGTGTTTTTCCGAGAAGAACGACGTTTTCAGTCTCTGCTGTGCCGCTGGTGATTTCTGTGACCTGTCCTTTAGCTTTGTCATGTTTCCCAATTTCCACAGCCCTCACTCTTCCAATTAGACAGCCCTAGTCCATCTGTTTAATTTAATTCCAGAGGCACTGCTTTAATGATTTCTGTCAGTTGCCATCAGCTACAAGATGAAATCCTGTGTGCTGGAAGGCAAGTTTGGGTTCCATCTTTTCTTTTTACAGCAAAACAATGATCATCTTCTTCCTCTTGGAAATGTCTTGTATCCAAAATTTGGAGAAGCATAAAGGCAATATTCCCACAGATAGGTCTCCAGGAAGACACTGGTGTCTACCTGGGAGGGGAGATACAGTGGTGGGTCTAGTGGAGAGGGACATTTAGGATTAGTTTTTTACGTGAGAGAGAGTCAACGTCCAAATTCTTTGGCTCCATGATGATACAGGTTGTAATTGGGTCATGGGCTAAAGACACATTAGCTGTGACCATGTTTACAGGAGCAAAGGAAGGTTTTATGCTGTAATTCCCATTGCTGGGGGAATTACTATAGCATTGGCATATTTTTAGTATTTAATCTTTAATTAAATGCACACTAAGAGCTTTGTGGGTTTTGTGCATTTGTTAAAATAAGCAATAAAGCTATCATAAATGAAACCCCAAAGCAGGTAAGACTATAGCTGTGTGTCTGTATTTTGTAGCATAGTGACCTTTTTTATATCCAGCTACTCCAGTTTTTATCATTTCCACAGAAATAAAGTGACAGTGAAATATCAAATCATCTTCTCAGCCTCCTCTGAGGTAGAGAACTACTTGTGTGGAAGGGGAAACTAAGGCACAGAGCAGCATGGAAAGTCTGAGTCCCAGTGGCATAAGTTTGAGTAGTTCTAAAAAACACTGGAGCCTGCTTCTGCTCCCATCCACGGCATCGGCACAACCCCTGGGCAGCAATTCTGAAGGGGGGGCCTGGAGCATGAGCACGACTCTGATGAGGAGTGGCTGAGGGAGCTGGGGGCGTCAGCCTGGAGAAAAGGAGGCTCAGGGGGGACCTTCTCACTCTGTAAAACTGCCTGACAGGAGGGTAGAGCCAGGTGGGGGTCAGTCTCTTCTCCCAGGGAACAAGGGACAGGAAAAAAGGAAACAGCCTCAAATTGTGCCATGGGAGCTTGAGATTGGCTATTAGGGAAAATTCCAAGCCTGAAAATGTTGTCAAGCCCTGGAAGAGACTGCCCAGTGCAGTGATGGGGTCACCATCCGTGGAGGGATTTAAAAGTCGTATGGATGTGGCACTTGGGGACAAAGTTTAGTGGTGGCCTCGGCAGTGCTGGGGGAACAGTTGGACTCAATGATCTCAGAGGGGTTTTCCAGCCTAAATGGTTCTGTGTATTTAGGGCTTCCAAAGTTTACTGCATGGCTCAGGCGGTGGGGAGGAGCACCTGGGTACACTCACAGGGATTCCTCTCTCCGAGGTTCAAGCCTGTGCAAGGCTCCATAATGGCTTTCACAGTAGCAGCAGCAGCAATACCCATGTTTTAATTGGGCAGAGGTGCTCCAGCCCTCGGAGCATCATTTTGTCCTCCTCTGGACTAACTCCAGCAGCTCCCCATCATTCTGATTTTGGGAGGCCCAGAGCTGGAGGCAGCACTGTAGGTGGGGTCTCACCTGAGAGGGGCAGAGGGGCAGAATCGCCCCCTCCTCTGCTGCCCATGCTGTGGGATCAGCCCAGGGCATGGGTTTCTGGCAGCACACTGTCAGGTCATGTTGAGCTTTGTCTTCCTGTTTCACTGGGGGCTTTAGCCTCCAAATTCCTCTTGACATTTGCCCACATCATCTACTCATGTTCATTTTGTTTTTGCAGCTTGGGCTTCCTGCACACCCTTCCTTCTTCTGTCTTCCTCTTCAGGTCTGGATCTCTTTGCATTTCTTGACCTTTGCTTCTCAACACCTTGCTTCTGGGAATGACCAATGTCAAGTGACTCCTCCCTGAGCCTCGGCTCTGCTTTTCCTTCTCTGCCTTTCTGTGTAGATCAAAGGAGCTGTGGGTCAAAGGCTCTCCCATGGAACCAGAACAAGCAGGGCTTGGCCCAGCATGGCTTTGTCCCATCCCTTGTCCTTCTCCAACCCTCCTTGGGGAGAGGAGTGAGGAAGTAGTTTGCTCCTTGCCTCGGTGTACATTGCTGGGAACTGTGCCTCTTCCACATGTGCATTGGAGATGCTATGTGGCTGGTTTATATTGGTAATGACAATTCCTCATGCATAGTGATATTCTAGTGGGTTTGTTCTGAGATTGGTGAAGGGTGACTGATCTGGAGCTGTTCCCTGTCTACAGGCAGTGACATGATGAACTACTACAGTCTTGTTATCTATATTAGGTACATACATCTGTTCCATGGGGTTTTTTTCACTCCTTTCACTTTAGGCAAGTCATTCAGAGCTGTCTGCAGTGGAGCTGGAGAAATATCTGAGTACCTTGGAAAGAAGGTATGGCCCAATGCATCACCTGTCAGAGAGCTGAGGAGTTGGGCATGGGTTTCAGCTGTGATAACAGAACGTTTGCAGGGTCTGATCTTACAAACTGGGGCATTGGCTTTCAACCACTCCCTTTCTGGGTGACCACTTGGCTGTTCCTGCAGCTGTTACCCATGCCTCTGCCTTGGCAGCGCCCCCATCTCATCCCTCTTTTCAGGGATGTACACCATCTGACGTCTTGCAGCTCAGGCACAATGTGATATTGTCAGTTTAGCAGGTTCTTGCACCTCTCCGAGCCACAGAAATGGCTTCTCTTCACATTTTCTTACTGCTCCAGGCAGGGAGCAGGGCTTCTAACACTCCTCAACTCCCTTGTGTGCCTTCACCGTGCCTCTGAAGCATGATTCACCCATGTCAAGCTCTTAAAGAAAACTGAACAACGTAACAATTACCACCCTTCAAGATTTTTTTTTTTTTTTCCCTTTTTTGGATTCCATAATCTCTTTTTATCCCTTTTTGAGGAGTCAGTCATTTTCATGTGGGTCAATAATAACACATCACAGCACGAGGGATTGCTGTGGCTGCCTGGCTTTCTGTGCCATAGGTAGATGTAAACATGCTCCTGGGAAGGCACACATCCACATTTAGCCTCATCTGAGCAGCAGCTCCTCCCAGTCCTCCTGCCCTGCTGAGTTTTACACAGTTAAGATATAACACACAAGGATCTTCTTTGTGTCCAGGCAGGACATGTGGCTCCTGCCAGAGCTCAGGGCAGCCGCATATCAAAACCCACCCAGGCGTTTGCATTGTGCTGATAACACTCGGTCATGGGGATCACCAGGCTTCTTGGTTCACCAACCCCAGCTGCCGGCGCCTTGGTCCAGGCACAACGTCTCTCTTGACGCAGCCCCAGTCACCTCCCGCCATCTCACCATTGATTTCCCCACCCCCTGTATTGTATATATGTATTTATTTATTGAACAATATGTTAGTCCAGCCATTACAAGCAGAAAGCACTTTCCCCAATCGATTGAATTGCCCAGCCAACTCTAGCTCAGCATTGCCCTCTGAGTCATCACCAGGGTCAATTTAGATTTATATTCATGCTGATGAATAGGCTCTGCCTCTAATCCAATCAAAACTTGATCAGCAAATTAAAACTCAGCTTGTTGAGGCTGTTGAGCACAGGTGAGTTATGGAGGGAAGCTGGAGCAGCCCAGCTGGACAGTGGTATCCCACTCCTTCTAGGATCTGGCATGGGGTGTTGCTCTGCCCCAAGGCCTTACAGCAAGAGGCGGAACACAAAAAGTGTACGGGCCAGAGAATCTTCTGTTTGAAACTCACTCATCATGGGATGGTTTGGGTTTGGGAGGGCCTTAAAGTTCATCTTGTTCCTATCCCCCTGCCATGGGCAGGGATTACCTTCCCCTAGGCCAGGCTGCTCCAAGCCCTATCCAACCCAGCCTCGAACACTTCCAGGAATGGGGCAGCCACAGCTTCTCTGGGCAACCTGTGCCAGGGCCTCACCACCCTCACAGGGAAGAATTTCTTCCCAATATCCCATCTAACCCTGCCCTCTGTCACTTTGAAGTCATTCCCCCTTGTCCTGTCACTCCAGGCCCTTGTCCAAAGTCCCTCTCCAGCTCCCTTGGAGCCCGCTTAATCACCCGATTTTGCAAGTCCCTTCCTTTGTTCTAGGGACATTCACATGCTTTGCACTGCTGAGTACAGTTCCTGTGCATTTTCATGTCACTGTTACCTTTCCTACAGGGTAATTTGCTTGAATGTCCCATTACCTGCAGACTGGATAGGTACAAACAATAGCTGTGATTCCAGGAACGTCTAGCTGATGGAGAAGTGCCTGGAGGGGTCGGCACATCCCAAAAGCAGGAGATGAGATTGAAAGATGATTGGAAAGGGAGGCTGGATGTGTGATGTGTTGTTACTAGACTAGTGCCAGGATTTTGGCACAGCAGATTTTGCCAGGAAGCGATGATATCTGTGCTTATTATTAAACTTGAGCCTCCTGGCCATCGTAAGAGCTATGAAAATGTTTCTTACCACAGGGAATATGGTGCAGAGGGTAATTCACAGGGAGAGCAGAGCAGTTCTGCCACTGCATCACTCTCAGACCACCTTGCATCTAGCAGTTGTGGTCCTCTGCTCAACTTCTCACAGAAGGTCACTTCCCAGAGAAGAATGCTGAATGTGTAGATAATGGATGAAAAGGAAAGGGCTTCCTGAGTATCCAAGAGCACATGGAGGTAGTATCTGTTGGAGTGCCTGGGAAGAACACTCATTTCAGTGTAGTCACTGAGGGCAGGAAAGGCAGATGGCTGGAGTTATCAAGAAAATGACAAGTCATATGACTCACTCAGTACCTGTAGCTCACTCATGGGCTAATGTTGTGGATTTAAGTCCTACAGTGGGACTTGGGGTCATTTCCCTTAAAATTAGGCAGATTCAGGGACCTGAGGATATATCATGGCCTGTGAGCTAAAACTGAGGTAGAGGGATCTCTTTGGTAGTGGTAGCCATGCAAATGGGGTCCCAGAAGGGTGGTTTGACCATATCAGAACCTGTGCTTCCAAAGACTTGAGTGATCCATGAGGCCCACCTGCCTGGTGGGGATGCTGGAAGCCCTGATTGCAAGGATCACAGTAAGTCAGCTGCTAGGGCAAGATCATCAAAAGCTTAATTGCAACACATAATTTTTTGCCTGAAGGTGTTGTCCAGCCCTGTCACAGGCTGCTCAGGGCAATGGTGAAGTCCCCCTCCCTGGAGGGATTTAAAAGCTGTGATTCCATGATTCTATGATGGTTTCTGTTCAGTAGGTAGGTGTCCATCTCTAGGAGCATGGAGGTTGTCAATACAGGTCCCACAAAACAACAGGACAGAACCTGCCCTGCCGTCTTCCATCCTGCACCTCCTGTTTTCATGGGGACCTCCTCTTCAAGGTCTTTGGTGCAGTTCTCTTGATGACTGGGTTGACCACAGTAGCACCAAGTACTGGAGATGCAGGATGTTTCCAGAGGAGTCCAGCACTGGATCTTCCAGAAGAACTTTGCACAGATCAGTGACCTGTGCTAGAGCTTTCCCAGCTAGAAAGACTGGATGTGGCACATCTCCCTGTGTTCCACAGTCTTTGGCAGATGGCACAGTGCCAGACAGATGCCGAAGATAGGTCTGACCTACCTAATGACCAGAGGTGGGAGAGCCTGGGCTGGTGGCCTGTAACTGCATCTATTCTGGATGCCCAAGGCCATGCACTTGGCCTCGCAGGGCTTTTCTTGCAGCCAGACCGCTCCCTTGCTTTGCATTTTGCTGCAGCCATAGAGGGCAGTGGTAAAGGTCCGAGTTCTGAAGCAGAGGTGGGACTGGAGGTAGGCATGGAGCAGCCCTTCCTAGAGGTGCTGAAGGAATTTCAGGATACATTTTGTGCCCCATGCCTTATCAGTGCTCCTAAGGTGGTCCAGAAGGATCTACATATAAGCTTGTTGTGGCACTCCTACGTGGTATGTCCTCACTGATGTGGCCTTAAGGAGCAGTGTAGCAAGAGAGTGTAGACATATCTCTTCTGAACATGGATCAGATAATTAGATCAGTGTCTTTTCCCTGGTATCACGTTGTCTGTTCTCAGACCATAGTGTGGCCTGGGGGCAGAGGATGCACCACCACAGAGGCCTGAGGATGAGACAGGGAGGTTATGTCTCACTGGAACTGTACTGAAGATGATGAGTTATCTCACACACTTGAAACAAGATCAAAACTACTTAGTGAACTGAGAGAAAACTCAGGCTCATTGAAGAGATTTGGGTGGTAGAGAGTGAGCACATCTGTGATGAGAGGCTGCTCTGGGCTTCATGGCTTCCACCGCTGATGTCTGAAAGTAGGTGAGGTGATCCACCATCAAGAAAGATGTCGACCTGTTGGAGCAAGTACACAGGAAGCCATGGAGATGCTCCAAGGCCTGGAGACAGGCTGAGAGAGGTGGGCCTGTTCAGCCTGGAGAAGAGAAGGCTCCAGGGAGAACTTAGAGCCCCTGCCAGTGCCTAAAGGGGCTCCAAGAGAGCTGGAGAGGGACTTCGGACAAGGGTCTGGAGGGACAGGACAAGGGGGAATGACTTCAAAGTGACAGAGGGCAGGGTTAAATGGGATATGGCAAAGAAATTCTTCCTTGTGAGGATGGTGAGGCCCTGGCACAGGTTGCCCAGAGAAGCTGTGGCTGCCCCATTCCTGGAAGTGTTCGAGGCTGGGTTGGATAGGGCTTGGAGCAGCCTGGCCTAGTGGAAGGTGTCCCTTCCCATGGCAGTGGGGGTTGAAATGAGATGAGCTTTAAGGTCCCTTCTAACCCCAAGCATTCCATGTTTTTATGATCCCCAACCTTAGTGCCTGTTCTGAGCCATCAAATATCTGATTTGATCATGGCTGTGCAACTCGATCCATTCAAGAACCTCTGCATTGTAGCATGCTCTTGATGACTGAAAAGGGGAAGGGTCATAACTGGAAATTGCTGTTTGCAGAATAAGAGCCAGAACTTCTCAACCTAAATACTATAGAACAAATGACATTGTTGAAATATGGATATAAATGAAATATGGATATAAATGGAGTACAGATGGAAATGAGCTCTGTATGCTCATAGGGATTGCCTGAAAGGAGAGTGGAGCCAGGTGAGGGTCAGTCTCTTCTCACAGGTAACAAGTGACAGGACAAGAGGAAACAGCCTCAAGTTGCACCAAGGGAAGTTTATGTTGTATATTGGGAAAATTTCTTCCCCAAAAGGGTTGTTCAGCTCTGGTACAGTCTGCCCAAGGCAGTGGTGGAGTTCCCATTCCTGGAGGGATTAAAAATATTTGCATGTTTGACATGGGGATGTAGTTTAGGGGAGAATGATACCTAAGGTTTTTAGCTTTTTATATTTTTCATATATTTGTAGCTTTGTAGATTGCTAAAGCATAGCTGTAGCTTCTAGTACTTTTCCTGTCTTTCCTCCCTACATTTAGGAACAATAAGCTAACCTTATAAACACATTCCTAAATATTGTTTAGTCTTATTCCAAGAAGAGAACCGGATACCAGGAGGTTCTCTTTTCCAACCAGAATCTGGACCAGACATAACAAAAGTGGGGCAAAAGAAACCTCAGGATTGCTTCCAGTGGAGCAAGACCCCAGGAATTATTACCTAACCAGCTAACCTCTTAATTGGACAGTATATGATAAGTATACTAATCAACTAACCTTATAAAAATTGTAGAATTACTATAGCATGTGCAATTTTCACCAAATTGTGTACCTGAAAGCTTTCAAGTAAAGGTTTGCTTTTATATTCACTCTAACATTGTTGGGAAGTTCTATTCTATTTTCTAGGCAACAGCGGGCTTGGCAGTTCTGGGGGAACAGTCGGACTCAGTGGTCTTAGAGGGCTTTTCCAACCTAAACAATTCCATGATTCTGTCTCCTGCCCCCGCTCCCAGTCCTGGTGCTGTGCTCACTAGAGGTGATTCTGTACATGGTGAGGAGTGCACCGGTGCCAGTAAGGAGCCGGCCTCTGTTGTACCATGCTCAAATAATAAAATAACCACCTTTGATTCTGCTAATGCATTTATAGGGTAAATGAGAGAGGAGCTTAAGTTAAATTCCAGATGTGACTTGACAAGCCACAGCCTGCAGGTACGTGTCAGTCAGGCTGCGGCACACATCGCTGTCAGCCTGTGAGCCATGTCACTGGTGATGAATGCTAACAAATGAGTTACTGTCTAGTTGTCATGGGAAGCCTGCACGCTGGAAAAAAAATTAAGAATTAACTGGCTTCAAGCTGCTTTCAGAAAGAGTGAGAAATCTAATTCTGACCTGATGATTGTTTGGATTCAGAAGCAGAGAGTGAGAACTTCCACACCAAAACTGCCTGGGCAGTGTGTCCCGTGTGTTCTGTCCTGCCGCAGCATGTTCATAATGTGCAGTATTTGCTGGCAGCCCAAAATCCATGTACTGGACTGATCCCCAGCACCAGGGGCAACAGTGCAAGGGAGAAGATTCTGCTCGACTCCGATGAGACCCCAGCTGCAGAGCTGCATCTGGCTCTGGGGTCCAACATCAGAAGTATGGGAAGCTGCTGGAGCGAGTCCAGCAGATGCTAAGGAGATGCTCCAAGGTCTGGAGCACCTCTGTTTTGGAGACAGGCTGGGAGAGCTGGGGTTGTTCAGCCTGGAGAAGGGAAGGCTTCAGGGACACCTTAGGGCCCCTTCCAGTGTCTAAAAGGGCTGTAAAGTTCAAGTCATAGAATCACAGAATCACAGGATTGTTTGGGCTTAATGGATCTAAAAGCCCATGTCATTCCATCCCCTGCCATGGGCAGGGACACCTTCTGCTAGACCAGGTTGCTTCAAGCCCCATCCAGTCTGGCCTGGAACACTTCCAGGGATGGGACAGCCACAGCTTCTCTGGGAAACCTGTGCCAGGGCCTCACCCCCCTCACAGTAAAGAATTTCTTCCTGACATCGCATCTAACCCTGCCCTCTGTCAGCGGGAAGCCATTCCCCTTGTCCTGGCACTCCAGGCCCTTGTCCAAAGTCCCTCTCCAGCTCTCTTGGAGCCCCTTTAGGCACTGGCAGGGGCTCTAAGTTCTCCCTGGAGCCTTCTCTTCTCCAGGCTGAACACCCCCAACTCTCTTAGCCTGTCTTCCAGAGCAGAGGTGCTCCAGCCCTCTGGTTATCTTCAGAGCCTCCTCTGGACTGCTTGCTGCAGAAGTTGTTTGCACTTCTTGTGGTAGGATGGCACCTTTAGTATCAGAGGTTCAGGTGCTGTACAGTTGCCTCCCAATGTAGTTTTGCATCCCTTAATCTGCAGCGTGTTACAACAGTCTTCCTTTTTGCAGGGACAGGGGTGACCTTGGAGCCAAGGTCTGTGTCTAGGAACATGCCTTGTGCTAGGAGCATGTTCTGTGCACATCTCCTCAGGAGGATTGTATATCTCTACAGTGTCACCCCTTCCTCCAGTGCCTTCCCCATCTCATTAATTTTACCATATGCTGGTGGAGCTCTACTTGTTGAAATGTTCAGTTAGGGTTGTGCGTTAACTTCCCTGGAATGTTAACATTCCCAGGAATATTTGAGGAAGGCTTTCTGAGCACTTCTCAGTCTCTGAAGGGCTTCAATTCCTCATCTACTACTTCTGCCTTACTTTCCTTCTGTTTTGTGACAGTGTGGTAAAGGCCCTGCTCACAGCTAATGCAGATCCAAACCTTGGGGATGATTTCAGCAGTGTGTATGAGATTGCCAAAGAAAAAGGCCTCCATTCCTTGGAAGGTAAGACGGTTTGTGTGTAGCTACTGACATTTGCTTTTCAGGTCCCAAAATTTTGTTTCCTGATCTGACCTCATGGGGTTTTTTTAGAGCTCGTTTCATCTTCTTCTATTTAAATGCAAAGTAATTGATGGTCCTTGGGTGAGTGTGTGTCTGAAGAGGAAAGAAACCTTATGTAGATACTATATAGAAGCAATCATTCAATTTACCAGAGATAAACTGGTTTTATATAGCCAGAGCATAATACAAAGTCATAGATAGGAATGTCATTCCATTGACCCACATGCAGCCACATCCTGGGGAAGGAGAAGGGTTCAAGGCAGTGTATTCCACCGCATTCCTATTAAGCAGCCTTAATCCAGATCTTATGAGGAGCTGTGAAATGCAGAAGGACTTGGCCAATTGAAATAAAGCTGAATGATGTAAGTGGTTGCAGTGACTGCTGCCGGGTTTGGGCAGGCATCAGTACCAGCTCTCAGCCCTAGAAGCCTTTCCATGGAAACAAGGTCATTTTCTGCAGAGTCACGTCATCTCATTATGGATATTCTTGGCAGATCTCAGGTTCCACTCTCGCCCCTTCATTATCCTCATCACTGGGATGTTGATGCAGACTCAGAATCATAGAATCATGGGATGGTTTGGGTGGGAAGGGACCTTTAAAGCCCATCCAGTCCAACCCTGTGCCACGGCATGGATGCCTTCCACTAGGCCAGGTTTCTCAGACACCTGCTTTGTTTATTCAGACCTATTTAAATTTCCCAGACTGTTTCTACTTTTTATGACAATAAATGGTGGTAAAATTTTCTTGGGTTTGTGATTATCGGGATATGTCTGTATTCTTGGTGCCCAGCTGTGCGTCGGAGCAGCCAGCTGCATGTTCATTCTTCTGTTCCCCACACTGGCAGGAATGCTGGTAGGACTCAATCCCCCTGTCTTTCCTTCCCCATTCCAGAAGCCTTTTCCCCATCCAAGCACTGTGCTGACCTGCCAACCTCACCTCTGAGCTAGCAGGCCATGGGATGTTTCCCAGACATCCCCCTTGCCCTGCCAGAGCCCAGCCAGCCGTTGGGGCTTGCATTCCCGAGTACAGCTACATTTGTATGTGCATCCACAGTGGCTGCATTTGTGTGCTCTGACCTGCTTGGAAGTTAAACCTGTCCCAGCTGCTCTGAGTGGAAAATGGAAGGAAGCTACACAGTTTGTCCAGAGCGTCACCCCGCACAGCATGGTTTGCAGAGCCTGAGTCATAAAGTCTTAGAATAGAATCATGGAATCATTTCAGTTGAAAAAGCCCTTCCAGACTGTAGAGTCCAACCACTCTCCCAGCACTGCTGAGGCAACCATTAAACCATGTCTCCAAGTGCCACATCCACATGACTTTTAAATCCCTCCAGGGATGGGGACTCCAACACTGCCCTGGGCAGATGGTGCCAGGGCTTAACAACCTTTCCATGAAGAAATTTTTCACAATATCCATCCTGAACCTCCCCTGGCACAGCTTGAGGTCATTTCCTCTTGTCCTGTCCCTTGTTCCCTGGGGGAAGAGCCTGACCCCCACCTGCCTCGACTGTCCTGTCAGGGAGTTTTAGAGAGTGAGGAAGCGTCCCCTGAGCTTCCTTTTCTCCAGGCTGAGCCCCCTCAGCTCCCTCAGCCACTCCTCACCAGACTTGTGCTCCACACCATTCCACATCTCCATTGCCCTTCTCTGGACATGCTCCAGCGCCCCAATGTCCTTCTGGGAGTGAGGGACCCAAAACTGAGCCCAGGTGTGGCCTCAGCAGCACCGAGCACGGAGTCACTTCCCTCGTCCTGCAGCCACACCATGGATGCTGTTGAGACACAGTGACATTATCCACGGGCCTGTCTGTGCTTCTGGCTCAGTGCTAAGAGGCAAAAGCTCTGCGAAAGCCTAATGAAGGTGTAATATTTGAACCTTTCATAAAGCACGGGTTGAGTTAAGAAGATGGAACAGTGAAGTGACAGCTTTGACAGGGCGTTATTCTGTATTTGTAAAAGCTCCCTGCTCTCATCCCTCACTGTGACCCACCCGTGCAGCAGACCTACTCCTTGATGGGAGAGAGAGCATACATAGATCACATCCCTATAGCAGGGAATGCAAAATGTATGAAACTACATTAAAAAATGAGCAATAGAATGCCAATACATAATGCATGTACATAGACTTTATTTAAGATAAAGTATATCAACCAAGAAAGTTAATTGTTTTTGTCTGCATTCATCCCTCTATAATGTTATATATTTGGGGTGAAGAAAAGATAAGGCCACTCCATGAGAAGTTGCATTAATTCTTTGGTTGACATGTTTTATTAAAAAGAATAAATTCAGTTGCGTTTTTAAAAAGAGAGAGAGAAACTGCCTTTGTTTTTTCCTTTTTTTTTTTAGACATTTACATATTTCGTGTATAAATATTTTTTCATAAAAACATCCAAATAGAGAGGGTGTGCTCCACAACCACTGCACAAAATATATTACAGACATTTATATGGATGGCAGGAAGGGAGACAGAGGGCTGAAAATTTCCAGGCACCCAGTGATGGATGGTGGACGAGGCTTCCCCTGACGCTTTATTGAGTTTCCGATGATTATCTCTCTCTGAGACATTTTTTACAGATGACGGCCGAGCTGTCACAACGGACCATGGGGGAAAAAAACCAACAATAATAACACTTTAATCTCTTTACTGCACTGCTCCCTAGTATCTCAGATTCATCTTCCCTGACGCACGCAGTTCATTATCCTGCTCCTCCCTGGGTAGGAAATGACGACAAATAAATAAATATACATACTCACCCTGTGTGCTTAGAGAAAGGACCCAGGGAAGGAAAGGAGCCAGGGCATTAATTGATCTTCCTGGAGGGACTGTGGTTCATTAGTGGACTTGCTGGGCTCGGACAGCATCAGGTATTCATCACAGCGTTTCTCTCTTCTGAACTTTTCAAATCTCCTGAAAATCTTTTGATGGCTCTTGGGAGGGACCGTGAAGAAGTCCCTGCAGCACATCCGTTTTCCAGCTCTGCTTGCTTTGCCATAGCACAGAATAAGGTGCTCAGAGCACTTGGAAGCTCTCCCTGTCCCTGAATCTGGGTCTGCTGAGTTTTAGGTACAGACCCTTTCACCAAGGAGCTGGAAACACCTCCAGGAGCAGAATTTGGCCCACTACGTGGGTGGTGTTCATTTGAATGGAGACAGCACACACCAGTACCACCATCACTCATGCTCCATGGTGGGGCAGGGTATTTATGGGGCTTCCTCTGGGCAACCTGTGCCATTGCCTCACCACCCTCACAGGGAAGAATTTCTTCCAAATATTTAATCTTACCCTGCCCACTGCCAGTTTGAAGCCATTCCTACTTGTCCTGTCACTATCTGCCCCTGTAAAAAGTGACTGTCTCTTATTTTTTTTTGCTGACTAAAGCAAAGAGTTTAAAATCTAAGTTTTCTAAAGCCTGATCCTTAGACCAGCTACAGGAGAGCAGGGGTGCTGCAGACCCTTCCTGCAAAGCCATGCCCTGCTGAGACACTTGGACTTATGTGCTGGAGACTCCCAAAATCAGGAATTTGCTTGAAGATCAAGCCATAGCAGGGCAGCATTCTTTCCTGTCATAGCTTTCTTTCTGTTTGCTAAAAACATTATTTAGATTAGATATTGGGAAGAAATTCTGCCCTGTGAGGGTGGCAAGGCCCTGGCACAGGTTGCCCCGAGAAGCTGTGGCTGCCCCATCCCTGGAAGTGCTGGACAGAGCTTGGAGCAGCCTGGTCTTGTGGAAGGTGTCTCTGCCCATGGCAGGGGGGTAGAACCAGATGAGCTTTAAGGTCCCTTCCAAGTCAAACCATCCTGTTATCCTACAATAAATGGTTGGAAAAAGGCTGAGGTATTTGGTCAGGTGTTCTCCACCCACCTCCTCCCCTGCCTGGACACTGTGTAGGCAGTCACTGGGATACATGGAAACCATGTTGTCTTTATCTCTGCTGCTCAATGGAGTGGGGACAATGGCCACCAGAAATCCCCACTGGGGTCCTGGTGGTCCTAGAAAAAGCCACGAAGCCCTTAAGAAGCTTCCTGCCTGTTGAGGGGTGGTGGGTCCATGCTGCTGCATTTATCTCAATGAGCTGAGCTTTCACTCTTTGTCCCCTGCAGTCCTTGTCACCCGGGAGGATGACTTCAACAACCGTCTCAACATCCGAGCCAACTTCAAGGGCTGCACAGCTCTACACTATGCAGTTCTGGCTGATGACTACTTGACAGTCAAACTGCTGCTGGATGCAGGTGAGTTTTGTAGTTCCACCCAGCTCATGGGCAAGGAGCACTTCTGAGTCAGCCCATCCACAGAACTGTCAGGTTCAGACACAGGCCACGCTCTGTCACTGTCACAATTTGGTGTGATTTGCTGTCTGCTTTCATCTCTTTACTTTTTGGTTTCTGTGTTCCCATTCATCTCCAGTATTTTTTCTCATGTGCTTTTGGTGGCTCTTCTCACCTAAGTCATTGAGTTTTCCCTTTCTTCCTGCAGTTCAGCAGCCAGAGAATCATAGAATCCTGGAATGGTTTGGGTTGGAGGGACCCTTGAAGATCATCCAATTCCAACCCACTGCCATTGGCAGGGACACCTTCTGCTAGACCAGGTTGCTCCAAGCCACATCCAATCTGGCCTGGAACACTTCCAGGGATGGGCAGTCACAGCTTCTCTGGGCAACCTGTGCCAGGGCCTCACCACCCTCACAGGGAAGAATTTCTTCCCAATATCCAATCTAACCCTGCCCTCTGTCAATGGGAAGCCATTCCCCCTTGTTCTGTCCTTCCAGGCCCTTGTCCAAAGTCCCTCTCCAGCTCTCTTGCAGCCCCTTTAGGCCCTGGCAGAGACTCTAAGTTCTCCCTGGAGCCTTCTCCTCCAGGCTGAACACCCCCCCCACTCTCTCAGCCTGTCTCCAGAGCAGAAGGACTTCAGCCCATAGAGAGCTTCTGTGACCTCCTCTGGCCTTGCTCCAGCATCTCCACACTCTTCTGATGTTGAGGGCCCCATAGCTGAACTGGATGTCCCAGATGCCTCCATTGGTCTCTTCTTAGTATTTTGATAATTTCCCTCTTGCAGTATTTACTCAGGTCATCTGTCATATCCCTGATGTCCCTTTGTGGAATGGAAGAGTCCCCGCTGTGCCAGGAACAGATCTGTTCTGTGGACAAGGCACAGGATAGGTGCTGGTACCCAGACGAAATGGTGGACACTCAAGTACAGTTGGCACTGGGACAATGCAGCTCTTGTGAGAATTGGTAGGAATTAGCTTATGCAGCTACTGGTCCTCCTGGCTAAATCACAGAGCCCTTCTCCTTATGGAGCCTGCTTCACTCATCTCTTATATACTCACCTGGGCAGCCTGTTCAGTGCTCAACTGTCTTCATGGGGAAAAAGCTTATCAGCACTAGTGGAGTAGAATGAGATGCATTTAGCCAACAGAATAGGAATGTGCTGCCATGACAACGGTTTTTATATGTACCCTCCTGCTGCTCCTTCTGGGATGATATTTGTGACTGTTGTGCTGTTCTCCAGAGCTGGCATCTGCTTAGTGTGTACCTGCACCTGCACAGTGCTTTTACCTTGTTCCTCAGACCACCAACCGGGTCCGTAGTTCTGGTCCATAGATGTGAAGCTGGTCCGTAGTTCTGGTCCATAGATGTGACATCCTTTGTCCCCAGCATTCCTTCTCCTCCAGCAATTTCAACAGCTCTCCTCCCTGCGATGTCCCCAAGGTCACCTGGAGATAAGCCAGCTGCAGCAATGCTGTGCCTGCCTCAGGTGCTGCCAGCAGCCTCTGCCAGGTGGAACATCAAGTGGCCACCTGTCCCAGACTGGCCCTGCCAGAGACAGGCTCACTAGGGTCTGGCTGGCCAGATGATGATTTTTGCAAAAATTTGAGGAATGTTGTAGTCTTCGTGTTGTGGGCATCTCAGAAGTTAATTCTAGGGAAGCAAACAAGTATGTAATGGTATGACGTGCTCACATAAGGCTCATTCCTTAAGAAAGCAGCTAAAAAGATAATGGAAAGTAGCATCTGTGGTGGCTTCATCCCCAGATGGGATGAAGAAAAATAATTGTGGCAACATTGAACTTTGATACTCATCTGCACTATGTGCTTATTATCTTTCACAAACAGACAAATAAGAGTGAAAGGGTGAGATTCTGTAGCACTGAACTCCAGGTCAGGGTTTCTCTGGGAGCCTTACAGATACCAGAACTCCAGCTTCTGGCCATAAATAAACCCAAAAACAAAGGAGCCGGTGAAAGAAAATCTATTGCAAAGGGAGGGTTCCATGGGACTACTTGCAGGGAAGAGAGCTGAAAAAGCAGGCAGCTGCTCAGGAAGCTGTGGGGCTGTGTGTACATGATGGCTGGGAAGTCCTCAGACAAAAATACTGGCCCAAGTAGGGTCCATCACATTTTTCTGACATAGAAGCCCCCCTCCATGTTCGCAGCACATGTGGGCATTGTGTGAACACAGAACCTGGCATGGTCCCAGAGCATATGACTAACTGCATGTCTGTTGCATGGGCCAACAGCACCTGCTCAGCGGTCACCTGGCCATGGGCACTGGCGGTCAGAAGGAACTGCTCCAATGAGACCTCTGGGATCCCACAGTTGTGGGCAGGGATGCCCACAGGAGGAGTGGAGTGGAGTGCAGAGGACTTTACCTGCTTGAGCAATGAGTTGTGAATGCACAGGCCTGGAAGGGCTTTGCAAGAGAGTGCAAGGGGCCCTGGGGTGTTACAGAGAGCACCCCAGGGCAGTGGGGTTGAAGTGCTGGAAAAGTCACAGCAGTATTGGGAACAGATATGTGCAGACAGAGTCTGTACTTCTTGAGGCTGGAGAGTGTTTCACATATGTCATGGTGTGAATCATAGAATCACAGAATGGTTTGGACTAAACACCCCCAGCTCTCCCAGCCTGTCTCCAGAGCAGAGGGTCTTCAGCCCTCGAAGCACCTCTGTGGCCTCCTCTGGACTCACTCCAGCAGTTCCCGGTCCTTCTGATGTTGGACCCCAGAGCTGGAGGCAGCACTGCAGGTGGGGTGTCACCAGAGTGGGGCAGAGAGGCAGAATCACCTGGAATAGCATTTTCTACAAAGATACCTGCTTCTCTTTTCTGTCTTGGAAAGCCTCCTTGCATGACACATATCAGTTGATTGTAAGTACCAAGGCAGCTCCTTGGTTACCCTAAGTACAGGTAAAAGATGGGTGCAAATAAGTGAAGTTGGCACTAAAGAATTTTTCCATCCTGAATAAGTAATTGTAAGGAGTAAATCCAGCTTATTTCTCCAGTTGTGCCCTGCTTAGCTCTCTGAGTGCTGTTCTAATCCAGGCCTCACTTCACAGAGGCGACTGTTCTTTTTGTTCCAGAGATGTTTCTGTATCTCTGTATCCTGGAGCCACTGCCATCCTTGTGAATGGCCCTTCCTCTGCCTGGTGCCCACAGAGAGTTCTTTGTTTGTAGCAAAGTGTCTCAGCTCAAAAGAACTCACTTGGATCTCAGAAAAAAAAAGCATTTAACAATCTGTGGGACTGTGTTTGTTTGGGTACAAATGGAAGGATTGTGTTAAATCAAAGTGAAAATTCAGAACTTAGCCAGAAAATGTGACAGTCACTCATCACTGCTCCGTTCTTAATCCAGCCCTACAGAAATCCTTCTGGATCCGGTTCAAGAGCCTACACTAAGAGTTCATTTCCAAGTGGAAGTCCTTGTCTTGCAGAGCATGTCCCAGTGCTCAGATCCTGGAGACAGCAACCCACCAGTGGGAATTTCCATTCGGTGATGGTGTGAAAGATCCCGTTGGAGCCCTGGTAGAACCCCAAGGCTGAGTTCACGGTGTTCCTCAGATTAATCCCTGTTCACCATCCACAATACCCACTTACCCTTTGCAGTCATGGTTAGGATGAGGATTTATGAGGATTATTTGCTAAATGTAATAAGCTTCTCCTTTCTGTCAAGTGGACTCTGAGCTGCTGGGGTGATAGCAGACCCTTTCCTGCCCTTTTAGCAAGTTTTGGGTGCTGGAGTTGGATTTCCTGATGGGCAGATGATAGGAGGATTTCATGGCATTCAGTGGGAGCGTTCCTCTCCTCCTGGTTCCATGCAGTAACAAAGCAGGGGATCCCTGCCTCCTTGTCAGTGTAATCTGGGATGAATACATGGCCAAGCGTCTTGGCGGGGAGATTGAACACCGTTCAGCCCTTTGTGAGGGTAATGTCCCTGTGCTGCCATTGACATCCATGCACAGGGTGGCTCCTGGTTGTTGACATGGAACAGGCTCCCCTTGCTCCCTCCCTACACCTGCCTTTTACTAACTCTCCATTTACTCTCCCTCTAATTTCCCTCGCTGGTGCCCTGCCCTCGGGCCAAAGCCATTAACCGCCCAGCCCCTCTCTGCTCCAACCACTTCCCTACCCCGCTGTTGTTTTTTAAGGGAAGCCCCCTGCACTTGCCCCTCACCCCACGTCCCTAGCTTTTGTGGCCCATTCAGTGACTCACTTGACCCCTCCAGGACCTTATAGCCCTGTGGTCAGCATGTGTGTGCCCAGCAGACCGCGAGACGAAGTGGCGGCTCTGTTGTCCTTTCAGGCAGTTGTTGGTGACATTTCACAGTCCCCTGACCTGAGGTGACACCATAAATATCGGTGTTTGGGGAAGGGGTGGGTGAGCACTCGCATCCACAGAGTGCACCGGTTGCTACTGCAGGCACAATCGATTCCAGGGACTTTGTGTGTGGCTCAGAGGAAGGCAGGCAGGGTCACCAGCTCGCTGGTGACAAAAGTCTCCTTGTTTTAGAGGGAGCTTTTATTATGTCAGTATTTAAGTGAAATCCACAGTGTTAAAAGGTGCAGCTTTCTGGCAATGGTGTAACCCTGCCATGGAGCACAGCCAACATCTACCACCCTTCTACAAATGGTTCTGCTCCAGAACCTGTCTCTGAAATGCAGGGAGCCAGAGGAGCTCAGGCAGTCACTGATTCATGTGTCCAGAGCAAGTCACGGAGATTGTCCAAGGGCTGGAGCCCCTCTGCTCTGGAGACAGGCTGAGAGACCTGGGGGTGTTCAGCCTGGAGAAGGGAAGTCTCCGGGGAGACCTTAGAGCCCCTGTCAGTGCCTAAAGGGGCTGCAAGAGTGCTGGAGAGGGACTCTGGATAAGTGCATGGAGTCACAGGACAAGGGAAGGATGGCTTCCCACTGACAGAGGGCAGGGTTAGGTGGGATATTGAGAAGAAATTCTTTACTGTGAGGGTGGTGAGGCCCAGGGAAGCTGTGGCTGTCTCATCCCTGGAAATGTTCAAGGCCAGGTAGGATGGGGCTTGGAGCAAGCAGGTCTAGTGGAAGGTGTCCCTGCCCATGGCAGGGGAGTGAAATGAGGTGGGCTTTAAGGTCTGTTCAGCCCAAACAATTTTGTGACTCTGTGATTCAGAGCTAGGGACAGCACTGCTGCTGCTCAGGGATTTGCTCTGCAGGTAAATGACCCCTCTCCCAGCATGAGACACTGTTCCCCTTTCACAGCCTTATGCTGGGAAGAGTTGTCATAGCTGTGGTAACCTTTCAGTAAACTAAATTACACTAGACAGGGCACAGAAGAAGATGCTGCAGGAACTGTCTTCGGTTGGAGCTTACAAAATGCAAAATCAGAGTATTATGAGCACTTCCTTCTGTATACACCTGAGAAACAAGGCACAGGAAGAAGCGTAGAAGCAAGGTTTCCCTGGTGTGTAGCAGCTCAGCTGCCGTTTTTCTGGGATCTCAAAATTCGTTTCCAAGTGCTTTTCCAAGGTGTGTTTGTTGTGTGTGTGTGTGTCCATGCAGCAAGGGGTTGTCTGAACTGTCATCTGCTGACATGTGGAAGTGTTATTTTCTCATGGTTGTGTGGCAGTGCACTACTCTGCTGCTGCACGTAGGTGAGTAGGAGCTTGTATTTCCTATCCTTGCCTAAAAGTAGAACAGTTCCTTCCCTCAGAGACTGACCCGTGCCAGGTGGTGGGACTTCCCCTCTCTCTATCCCCACTGCAGAAACTGACACATGCCCTCCTGCCAAACCTGAGCAGGATCCATATATGTCCCATTCTCCCCAGTGCTCTCCTCATCCCTGACTGCCCTGCTTTCTACTTCCCATCTTCAGAAATCATTCTCTCTGCTCCCAGCTCCTCCTAGAGCCATCACACAGGCTGACCAGGCTGTTACTGCATTGGAAATGCCTCCTGCAATACATCCTTAGTGGAATCACAGGATCACAAAATGGTTTGGGTTGTAAGAAACCTTAAAGCTCATCTCATTCCACTGCACTGCCATGGGCAGGGACACCTTCCACTAGACCAGGTTGCTCCAAGCCCTGCCCAACCTGGCCTTGAACACTTCCAGGGATGGGGCAGCCACAGCTTCTCTGGACAACCTGTGCCAAGGCCTCACCACCCTCACAGCCAAGAATTTCTTTCTAATACCCAATCTAACCCTGCTCTCTGTCAATGGGAAGCCATTCCCCCTTGTTCTATCACTCCTTGCCCTTGTCCAAAGGTCCTCTTCAGCAATCTTGGAGTCCCTCATCTCTAATTAAATGGGAAAGAGAGAGAGGAAGAAACGAACATACATTTGTGAAAACATTTTAGCTGAAGCTGCAATAACCTGGTCTGCTGAACTCGATTTGCCGGTAAATTTAGCCCAGTGCATTTGTTCGTAATGTTGCGCACTCCTCTCCTCAGTCCAATATAATTGCAGGTCTTGTGAGTAGGGTGAGTGATGGGTAAACAGATTACGGAGCCAGCATTGCAAGGGATGGGCTTTGGACATCAGAAAGCAAAAGTGCTTATAGTATTCTCTGGAAAAATCAGGTTCTAGTCAGGTTTTTCTAACCCAATTAATTTCTAATTAGTTACTGCATAATATGTCTTGGAGTGTTTTCTGTTGCATCCCAGGTGAAAAGGGTCCATTCTTCCAGAGGGAGAGTAAAGGATATCCCTAGAGAGTAGTGGGCTTTCAGGTCCCCAGCAGCCAGTTCCTGGTGACAGAGAGGAGCTACCGTTGGTTTTAACACATCTGAGAAAGTGACATTGAGGTTTTGCTGCAGTCACCAGTTACCAGAGTAAACAAGAGCTCAGGGCAGAACTCCTCCCTCTCTACAAGTCCCGGAAAGGAGGGTGGAGCCAGGTGGGGGTCAGGCTCTTCTTCCAGGTGACAAGCAACAGGATGAGAGGAAACTGCCTCAAGTTGTGCCAGAGGAGGTTTCCCCAAAAAGGTTGTTCAGCCTTGGCACAGGCTGCCCAGGGCAGTGTTGGAGTCCCCATCCCTGGAGGGATTTAAAAGCCTTGTGGGTGTGGCACTTGGGGACATGGGTTGGTGGTGGCCTTGGCAGTGCTGAGGGAGTGGTTGGACTTGGTGGTCTGGCAGGGCTTCTCCAACCCAGAAAATTCTGTGAAAGTATTCTATGACTCTATGACTCAGGCTCTACAAACCACACTGTGCAGAGTAAGGCTCTGCACAACCTGCGTGGCTTCCTCCCATTTTTCCTTTAGAGTAGCTGGGACAAGGTTTAGCTTGCAAGCAGGTCAGAGCACACAAATGCAGCCACTGTGGATGCAGCTGTCCCCAGGAATATAAGTCCCAGCAGCTGGCTGGGCCCTTTTTGGCGAGTCACAGGCATGGTAGCTGTCCTGGGTGGTCTGTTGTGTAGGTTTGCTACCCAGGCCAGCTGTCATGCCAGAGTGCCTGACATCCTTTCTCCCTCTCCATGCTCACATTTACAAGGGAATGTGATAAATTCCGTATTGATTCCTTCTGTTGCACTGTAAATTTTGCAAAAGATGATTAAATAGTGCAATAGCATCTGCGAGTGCTGAGGCTCAATATGTTCTGGGCTGGCGTATCGATCCTTCGTCTGACCACAGTCAGTTCCACTCCCCACCATGCCAGACCAATAATTAAAATCCTATGAAACTGGGATTTAGAAACCAATCATCTCCCAGCATCGAGGCATCCAGCATCCCACCACAGTGAGAGCAATAAGAGTCCAAAGTGCCAGCACATTTCTGTCTGTGTTGGAGCACTTAGGAATAGTTTTCCCTTAGGGCAGGGGAGTAAATAGATCCCTCTTGAAGTGTTTTTGGGGACAGACTTGACAGTGACATTATGTTTGGCATGAACTTAAGAGCTCTGCACACATGGGTATAAGGAGAGAGGGTGAGGGATATATGGGAAGAGTATGATTCTATAGTTTCCTCTCTTACCTTACAAAACAAGAGTCTGAAGTCAGGTGGATTGTTTTCATACACAGTTGTCAAGTAGGCATAGACCAATTTACACTCAGGTTCCAATAAAGCTACAGTGAAAGGTGCACGCATTCAAGACGTTCATTCATTCATTCTTTCCCTATTTCTTCTATTGCAGCTTTCCCATTTGCCGTTGAATCAGAAAATAGTTTTGGGTTGGAAGCAACCTTCAGGGTCATCTTGTTGCAAACCCTTGCCATGGACAGGGACTAGTCTCGCTAGATCACATTGCTCCAAGTCCTGTCCAGCCTGGCCTTGATCTTTATCACTTATGGAAACTCACCCCCTCAGGCTGACTTCCAGCTTCTGATAAGGCTCAGAGGTCCTAGCTTTCATTCCTAAAACAGGGGCTTCTTTTAAATCCTTTATTACCTGTGGTTTTTTTACATTTGACTTGCCAGACCAAACACTTCATTGTGTTTTCTTCATCTCCCCTGGGCTTGGAAGGATGATGGTGTGGTTTATTCCTAAGATCCTAACTCTTCTTATGGTAAGGACTTCAGTAAATATCACGGGTTTCTTCAGTCTTTAACATCCATGTTTCTGACAGTTACCTGCTGCTTTGTTTCTAGCAAGATCTGTGTTTTTCCCTTGTGGAACGAAGTTCCTTGACCATGGATTTTTTGCTGGATTTTCTGGTGAGGAAGTTTGGCATGAACATGTGTCCCATTGCAGTGTGGTGCTTAGGAGCTGAGGTTTGGAGAAAGCCTTTTGCTTTGTCCAAGGCTGAATTAAGGCTTGTGCCTTGTCTTGGGAGCTTTCTGACTGCCAGAGCTCTTAGTCTCTGGTTTTTGCCAGTTTAACAATTTATTGGTGTTGTGCTCCTTACCCTTGCAGTCCCTGGGCTAGTTTTCAGTGTGTTGCAGTGCCCTTCAGTCTCTCAGAGGGGTGAACCTTGTGCTGTATTTTCCCTGTTCGGTCAGGGCTTTTCATTCTGTACAAATCCTGTGTCACTGGCTCATACAATTGCCTTTCTTACCTTCTTTTTGTTTCCAGTCTTTAATACCTGACCTCACCGCTCCACCAGTGGGGCTCAGTCCTTACCTGCAGTCCTGTTTACATGCTGCTCAGACCAGCCTCCTCCTCTGCCTCTGTTCCAGCTTGCACATCCTGGTCCTGAACATTACACATGACTGTTGTGTCTGTCCAAGTACATAAAAATTTGTGTTCAGTCTGGTTCACAAGGTTTCGGAGCACTGGTTAAGCTGTACCTCCAAGAGGACCTCTCCTTGCTGGTTGTTACCTGCCCTTGTCAGCATCTGACCTTCATCTCAGAGCTGTGGGTGTCTGCTTTTCCATGTAAACTCTACTCCAGAAACATCTAATTCTTAGTTAAGTCTAAATCATTCCGTCATAGAATCACAGAATGATTTGAATTGGAAGGGACCGTAAGCTCATCCAGTTCCAACTCCCTGCCACAGGCCGGGACACCTTCCACTACACCAGGTTGTTCTAAGCCCCATCCGACCTGCTGGACAAATTTAGGTTGGAAAGGCTTCTTGTGCATTGAGAGTGAGACCACTGGACCAAGGAAGCACAGATCCTGCTCCCCTAGACCTCTCTGAAGGCTGCTCCCAGCCCAGGGCTGTGCATTAGGCAGCGCTTGATGTGGTGGAACTGGAGCTGGTGCAGGTGCAATGTGTGTGCCCAGGTGGGCAATAAAACCAAGGGCATCTTGGTTTGTGTCACCAGTAGTGTGGCCAGCCGGACCAGGACAGTGACTGATTCCTGTACTGGGCACTGGTGAGGTCACACCTCAAATCTTGGGGTCAGTGTTGTGCCCCTCACGGGAGAAAAAGAGGTTCAGGGGGAACCTTCTCACTCTCTACTGCTACTCGAAAAGAGGTTGTAGCCAGGTTCTCCCAGGCAGCAAGTGACAGGACAAGAAGAAACGGCCTCACATTGCACCAGGGGAAGTTTAGGTTGAATATTACAGAAAATTGCTTCCCTGAAGGTGTTGTCCAGCCCCGACACAGGCTGCCCAGGGCAGTGGTGGAGTCCCCATCCCTGGAGGGATTTAACAGATGTGTAGATGTGGCACATGGGGACATCGTGGTCTGGGGTGATGGCCATGCAACGTGTCCACTTCCAGCACCCTCAGCAGCCACCACCATGGGCTTTGACACTTCCAGGCTCCTCTTTCTGGGATTTAGTTCCCTTCAGCAGAAAAATTAGTTTATTTCCCACCCAATTCCAGGTTATTGGATCCAGCAGAGTCTGCTGCAGGGAAAGGGATGCTCCCCAAGTCCCCCCAGTGTGCTGGAGCGCAGGATGGGTCCAGGGTTGTGACCTAGCAGAAGGGGTGCTCACAGACTGCTGAAAGATCTTGAGGTACTCCTGGGTGCAGTGCCATGAGGAGCAGAGAGAAGTACCCTCAGATTCATCCCTGCTGCCTGTGCTCAGGCCTTGCCTGTACCTGTCCTGCCCAGGGGCCAAGTGTGCTCAGACCCTCCACTCAGGACAGACTCGGTGCTGGGGTGTTATACTGGAGAGAATGGCTTTATACTGGAGAGAATGGCTTTGTACTGGTTCAATGGCTTTATATTGGGGAGAATGGCATCCCTGTTCATGGCAAGAGGGTTGGAAATAAATGGTCTTCATGGTCCATTTGGACCCAAACCAGTCGGTGATTCTGTGATTCTATGAATGGTTTTATAGCGGGGAGAATTACTTCATACTGGGAGAATAGTTTTATACTGGGGAGAGTGGCTTAATGCAATGGCTGTATTATATAGGTGGGGGTTGGTATCTTCTGCCAGGTAACAAGTGATAGACAGCACAAGAAGAAATGGCCTCAAGTTGTGCCAGGGGGGGTTTAGGTTGGATATAGGAAAAATTCCTTCCCTGAAAGGGTTGTCCAGCCCTGGCACAGGCTGCCCAGGGCAGTGGTGGAGTCCCTATCCCTGAAGGGATTTAAAAGCCACGTTGTTGTGGCACCTGGGGACCTGGGCTAGTGGTGGCCTTGGCAGTGCTGGGGGAATGGTTGGACTCAATGGTCTCAGAGGGCTTTTCATACCTAAAATGTTCTGTGATTCTGTCCTTGGCTTTATACTGAGAGAATGGCTTTCCCTGACTTTCCTGACTGAAGTACTGATGTTTTCTGTGCTGGAGATGTGCCCAAGCACTCGGTTGCCACCTCCACCATATTGTACCTTCTGGGCACCAAAGAAGGAAGATAGGAGACGTTGAACATTTTGGGGTCTTGTCTTTTTGTACCACAGATCACCACAAGCCACTGCTGCTGCCCAGCTCATTTGTAGGCAGGACCTTCGGAGCAGCACCAGGACAGGGACTGTCTCGTGCCAGTTCTCTGTCCCCACACCCACTCCTGGGAACAGCTCAGGACCCAAACAGTCAGCTGGAGGCTACCTCTGGGTTTGCCTGGGAGCAGGAGATTTCACACCATCTGGCTGGGCTATGAAACAAGGTCCTCAAAAGTGGTTTCCTTGTCCCAGTGCTCAGGGCTTTCTCAAGCTGTGATCTGTCCACTCTTTGGAGCAATGGCATTCTCTGGTTGTCCATATGAAGCTCCAATGCCACTGTGTGCCCTGTCCTGTCTGTGAGAAGTGTAAACCTTGCTCTGGCTGCAGCAGGCTCAGATCTGCTGCTCTTCTGCCCTGACAGGATGGAGTGACAGGAGCAGGGTCTCGGGGCTGCTGAGGACACAGGGAGCATTACTGGGATGTTCCTCCAAGTTCTGTCTGTGCCCTTTGGCATTCTCCTTTCCCTCCTGCCATCTCTCCCTCCTCTTGCCATCCCCATCCCTATCCTGACAGCAGTGGGGGACCCAAGTACCAGTATCCACTATGTTGCCAGCTCTATTGACAGTTATCCAGAATCTGAAGGAATTCAAGACAAATTGTTAAGAGGATGGAGTTAATAAAATTTGAAAAATTGAGGCCTGTCACTCCACTAAACTTTTTTCGATCCCTCTGACAGAAACATATTTCCCCAATGAGTGACCTTCTGCAGCTGCTACAGCGCCACAACGCTGGGCGGGTGCAGGGAGAGAACCTCCACGCTATTTATCAAATATTATCAGCCAGGGCCTTCTAATATGAGCATGGAGGGCGGGAGGAGGCAACGGGCTCGCACAGCCTGAGGTGCTGCCCAGGTGTCCATCTCCAGCTACAGACAGCGAGTGGGAGGTGACAAATTGCCTTCTATTAAGTCGTGGAAGGTTGACGTCCCCTTGGATACTGCTGCAGCCTGTGGCACAGGGTGGGAGAGGGCAGGAGAGGAGGTGGGGATGTGGAGTGGGGTCAGCCGGGGTGCCGACGGACCAGTGGCCACTTTTACCTTCTATTAGCAAGCCAAGTGATACCGTTATTTATGGCAGCATAATATTTTATTGCTGCCGGTACTCGAGGTTGGAATCGACCAGTTATAGGAGTCGGGTTCTATCAATTATTGCAGCAATTAGTCAAGTCGTCAAAGCCGTTAACAGGGGGATTAGGCCAATATTGGAGAGCCATTATTGATAGATCCAGGGCAAAGCCAAACAAACCCTCCATCAGACATGAGAGCAGGCCTAGCCTCGAGGATGTCATCATTTGGAGAAGTCAGGAACATGCCCCACTGCTCACTGCACAGACCCAGGTGGGTTTTGGCGGTGGGGGGGGTTCATGGGAGCACTGTCTCTTTAACGTATATGGAGCAGCCAGCCCCAGCAGTGTGTAATCTCACCTGTCTTGATCATATTCTTTATTTGTGAAGACAAGGCTTGCCACAGAAATTAGTCCATGTCGAATGTTTATGGAGCACATTTTTCATTCTGTAAGCAAATATAGTTCCCTGATGCCAATGCCTAGGAATGGCTAATCTCTCCGGCTCCGCTCCCACAGACTCCCCTTACTTCATTCATCTATTCTGATTGCTGCTCGCTGTTACTGAGCACTCCTGGTGCTTTGCGCTGTCTCACAGCACAGGAGCAGCTTGGCCTGCCTCTGCCAAGGTACTTGTCTCACTCCCATGTTTACATCAGGATCACAGAATGGTTCAGGCTGGAAGGGACACCAGTGGATTCATCTGGACCAACTCCCCTGTGCAGGCAGGAGCACATTGCACAGAATTGCAGTGGAAGAATTGGGATGGAAGACATCCTGGACCTGCTAAGCACGGTTATGGGCTCTTCCTCCACCGGGCTGCTTTCCAAGGCTTGATAACTGGTGGGATGGTCAGTTTCAGCACCAGTTTTGGGGGTTTGGAACCAATTTGAAGGTTCATTCTCATAACTCTCAGGATTAGGAGCTGTTCTGGGGTCATGGAGTGCACCAGTGTTAGTGACAAGTCTCTGCCCTAGAGAGAGCTCCTGAGATGCTGAGAGTCAGAGATGAATCCCAAGACCTTGTTTGCCCCTCTGGCTATTGCCCATTACCCCTGGCTCCTGATCACCAAGTTTCCCTCCATATACTTCCCATCACTGCAACTGGACCAGTTTGACATGGAATGCTCTTCTGCAATCCAGTGTATCTTGGAGGGAGAGCTCTCTCCATGTGCATGTGTTCCTGTGGGGTGCCCATCCGACTCATTCCACTTCAGTCCTTGGGATTTGTTTGGGTTTTTTTAAATTAAACTCCACAGAAGGGTGTGGTTTCCCTCCAGAAGTGCTCCAGGGGCTCAGTGGGGCAGCTGGCCTGCAGACGACAGCCAGCACCAGCTTCAGCTCCAGCTTCAGCTCCAGCTTGCACGGGCAGTGTGTCCCATTGGAGCTGTAATGGTCCCATGTGGCTCCCACAGGACTGAGAGTGGGTGCTTTTGTGAGACTGTATTTCCTTCTGGTGACCATGTGCTTTCATCCCCCCTCAGCAGCTCTTCCCTGCCAGTTGTTAGCAGTGACAATCTCTTTTCTTCCTCCCTGGAGACCCGCACTTGTAACCGCTGGTTGTACGTTCTCTCTTTCTGATCCAGACACCCTCCAGGGCAAAGGTTAGGAGGGGACACAGACAGGATGTGCTTCCTGCTCCTTCTGCCCCAAGACTGAACTCTGAGCCCCTGATCTAAATCATTTCTTGTGCCATCAGGTGCCAGCCCCCTGCAGAAGAATGAAATGGGACACACACCGCTGGATTACGCCCGTGAAGGGGAGGTCATGAACCTTCTGAGAGCATCAGAGGCAAAGGTGAGCCTGAGATTCTGGCCAATTTGGGTTTCCTTTCCCACTACAAGAACAATTGCAAAGAAGATGTGGTGTGGATGTGGCACGTGGGGACATGGGTTAATGGTGGCCTTGGCAGTGCTGGGTGAGCAGTCATATTCAATGATCTGAAAAGCTCTTTTCCAGTCCAAATCATTCTATGATTTTATGGTGCAAGTGATGGAGGACCACCTTAGCACCCCTACAGCTCCATCCTATTCCAAAAGAAGTCTGTAAAAATTAACAACATGATGCATAAGGAAAAAAACCCGCTTCTGTAGTATTTTAACTGTGGCTGTGGCTGTGCCCTCATCTTCCAAGTTACCATTTCCCACTCAGCGGTGACCTGCCCAGGACCAGTAATGCTGCTCTGTAACCCCTGGATGCAGTAAAATCCAGAGCCTGTTTTTACTGTATTTTCTGAAATTATCTGTCAAACAAGCAGGGCTGAGAATCCAGAGTCCAGCTGTAGCCTGGGATCCAGGTGTTCATGTGCACTAGTCTAAGGCAAAAGACACCCATTTTCATGGTGGGGTCTCATCCCGTCAGCCTCACTGTCTCCTTGAGCAGCTGGAGCACACCATGTCCCATTTGCTTTAAAGAAGGAAAAGAAACACATTTGCCGTTGTGGTTCCAATAAAAATGCCGGGAATCAGTACATTTGCAGAGCAGTGGGCTACTAGATAATGAGGGATCTGCAGCTAGATTTCAGGGATATTTTTATTTAAAATTCCTGGGCAGAGGCCTTGTTTGGTGAATTATCAATGGGTAGGACAGGCCATCACAGCAGTGATGAGTGATGCATCATCCCTGGAAGTGTTCAAGGCCAGATTAGATGGGGTTTGGAGCAAGCTGGTCTGGTGGAAGGTGTCTTCAAAAGGTGTCTCTGCAAAGTTCCTCTGACATTGTGCACGTCAGTGTTTGTTCTATGGGTTTGGAATTTAAACTTGCATGCCATAAGCCTGAGGTTAAGAACTTACCCACAAGTGGAGGATGAAGGTAATTAAAACTGTGTCAATTACTGCACTTAGGAGGTATTACCATGAATTAAACCTGCCGGGTGTCAACTGCTGCACTGTCTGTGCTCACCTCTGAAAGTCATCGCTCAGGCAGGAGTTCAAAACCACATTCCCCAGTGCTAAACCTCTGTCCTAAGTAGGGACAGAATGATCTTTCCTCTGGGGCTCTCCATACTCCTTCCTGGCAAAGGAAATGCTGCCATGGCTGTCCTCTGTAGCCCTGCAGCCTGCTTTTGTAGCCAGCAGCACTATGTGGTCACTTGGGCAGCTCTGAGAGCAGGTTTTCATAAAATCACGAAGGAAGGGACATTAAAGCTCATCTCATTCTGCCCTACTGCCATGGGCAGGGACACCTTCCACTAGACCAGGTTGCTCCAAACCCCATCCAACCTGGCCTTGAACACCTCCAGGCATGGAACAGCCACAGCTTCTCTGGGCAGTCTGTGCAAGGGTCTCACCACCCTCACAGGGAAGAATTTCTTCCCAATATCCCATCTAACCCTGCCCTTTTGCAGTTTGAAGCCATCCCCCCTTAACCTATTACTCCAGGCCCTTGTCCCAAGTCCCTCTCCAGCTCTCTTGCAGCCCCTCTAGGCCCTGGCAGGGGCTCTATGGTCTCCCCGGAGCCTTCCCTTCTCCAGGTATACACCCCTAGCTCTCAGCCTGTCTCCAGAGCAGAGGTGATCCAGCCCTTGGAGTACCTCTGTGTTCATCAGCTTCTTTATCCATTATCCCTCTGGCATCCCTCCCAAGTATGGTTGCATTTATGGGAAAGCACTCCAAGGGAGGAGGTCCATGAGCACAACACCAGCAGAACCAAACCTTGGCATAAAACCTGCAAAGGGTGACAGTGTCTTCCACCTTACAGGAAAAAGAATTTGAGAGATTAAAGGAAAACAGGATATAAACTGATCAGCTCGGAAGATGTCAGGGAAATGAGCTGTGATAGCTTTGTGGAGGTCTGGAGAGGGGTTCTTCCATAGGAAGGGCAAAATAAATCTTGAGGTAATTCTTGTGGGTTTAAGGAAAGATTAAAATGAGCTTTCACTGCCCCAAACTCCACATAGAAGGTTGTGCCCAGATTAACCAACAACCAGTTTGCAAATAACCAGAAGAGACATTTTTCTCATTAAATATGCTTAAATCAGCAACCTGAGGATGTTCAGGATGGAAAAAGAAGCACATGAGTCACAGCTGGAGGCTTGTTTTCTTGGAAAGGTCTATCAAAGGTGACTCACTGGGATGAAGCGGACACCGGCTCCTGGTCAGGAGGTCTCACACTGCTGCTTCCAGAAGGGGGTTAGGGAAAGGGCAACTGTGTGCTCTTCCTGGCTGAAGTATTCTTTAAAAATCCTTCAGCAGACACTGATGAAGACAGGGGAGGTCACCAGATGGGTCTGACAGGGTGCAAAGAGGAGTTGAATGGCAAAGACAGATTTGCAAGAGCCAAGCTCAGTCCAGAGGCTGCTACACCTCCAGTGACAGAGGAAAGACACCAGTTTCAAGGGCTTCTCCCTCCCTTTTAGTCATAGATACATGAGTGCTTATTTAAATTTCTTCAGACTGTTCAGCACTGGGAACCAGCTCAAGAGTCCTCAACACCAGGCAAGTGTGGTCTAAGCTCAGGGAAAGCACACACAGAGTTGTGGTTTGATTTTTTTTTAAAGAATAAAGGAAATCAAAATAAATTAAAAATACATATGAAAACTGCTTGTTATTCTGTCACAAGGATATGTAAATAAAATCTATGGGATATGTCCATCCCGTAATAGTTCTGCCTATTCATTCTCTAGCAGTGATTAAAATGAGCAATAAATTCTCAAAGACTCTCGGTGGAATGCGGCTGCTGGGGAGGATGAAACCCTGGGAGCACCAGTTCCCCCCCAGCTGAATATTCATCACAGGCTGGCTTGGCAGTCTGGTGGTTTATATACAAGTACAATCATCTTCCTCAGGAACAGCTCCAGAGATATATTTCCTTTCCCTCCTCCAACTATTACTTAAGCATAAAAACCAAGGCAAGTTTCAAACTGTTCAGGGCAGCTTTCCTTTCTGGTGCTGGGCTCAAGAGAGCATTTACCCAGCAGATAATTCTACCCCTCCTGCTCTTAAAGAGTTCAGTTTTTTATTCTCCACTTTTCTTCCTTAAAACAACATGTGCTGGCAGCCCAGAAGCCCCCTGTGTCCTGAGGTGATCCCACAGTGTGGGCAGAAGGGGAGGTGGGGATTCTTCCCCTCTGCTCCACTCAGGTGAGACCCCACCTACAGAGTTGCCTCCAGCCCTGCGACTTCCAACATCAGAAGGGTGTGGAGCTGCTGGACCGAATTCAGAGGAGGCCACAGAGATGCTCCAAGTGCTGGAGCCCCTCTGCTCTGTAGACAGACTGGTAGAGCTGGGGGTGTTCAGCCTGGAGAAGAGAAGGCTCCAGGGAGACCTTAAAACCCCTGCCAGTGCCTAAAGGAGATGCAAGAGAGCTGGAGAGGGACTTTGGACAAGGGCCTGGAGGGACAGGACAAGGGACAACGGCTTTCCCATTGACAGAGGGCAGGGTTAGATGGGATATTGACAAGAAGTTCTTTGCTGTGAAGGTGGTGAGGCTCTGACACAGATTGCCCAGAGAACCTGTGGCAGTCCCATGCCTGAAAGCATTCAAGGCCAGTTTGGTTGGACCTGGAGCAACCTGGTCTAGTGGAAGGTGACCCTGCCCATGGCAGTAGGGTTGGAATGGGATGGTCTGTAGGGTTTCTTAAGCTCACCCTTCTGTGAGTCCATGACTGCCATGCCCACCCCAGTGACAGGCAGACAGCTGTTACCACCTGCCGAAGCACAGACTGAGTCCTTCTCTTTTTAAAAATTAAGATTTCTGATGCTTTTGGTCTCACATCAGGAGAAGCTCTTAACCCAGGTGAGTGCAGAAGTCCAGTTGCCTCCAACATAAGAGCACAGCACTGGTCCCTGCGTTGCTCTCCAAGCAGGTAACACCACTATGCTCCATTTAAGTGCTTGTGCTGAGCCAGACAAGTTTCATCAGGACAATGGAAGATTAGCTGCCAGAGGGTGAGGACATGGTCCCCACCAACACCATTGCACACCACAAAGCGAGGAAGTGGGAACAGCTAGATGTGTATGGAGAGGGGAATGAATGAGAAAGGAGTGCAAGTTTGTGTCTTGTGTAAAGTCCAGGATTAGTGGGGCTTTTTTTTTGGAGGTTCTGTCACGGATGGATCTAAAATACGTTTTTCTTGGTGGGTTTTCTTGTCCTGGTGTCCACTGCACAGTGTGAGCTAAGGCAGAGGCTCAGGATGCTCCAGGCCAGCAGCATGACCCAGATAGGAGCTGTCTGATAGCACTTCAGGCCCACTGAGTAGCTGGCATTAAGAGCAGGGCTCTCCAGAACAGATCCTGAGCAGAAAAGCATAGTGGGACGCATGTAAAAAGCTCTAACACTGGTCTTTTACCCGTGAAAGGGACTTTCTTCCTACCCAGGACTTGTACTGTGTCAGTTTTCCAAGGAGGGAGGGAGAGGGCATTGCAGAGGAGGGGTGTCCTTTCCTTCTCTTGCTGCACATCTTCCCCACTCTCCGTGAACCCATGGGAATCGCTGGGTGTCCTAACATCACTGATCACATCCCTGCACCTTCCAAAAGGCCAGAGAGGAGGGAGAGAGAAAAGATTTGTCAGGATCCTACAGACAGACACAGATGTATGGTGAGATCATACCCAGCGCCGGCGGGGATCAGCGCAGGCAGAAATGTCTGTCCCAGAGCTGCTCCACTGGGATATGCAGGGAAGTTATTGCTCTGTGTGAGGATCAGGGCTGATGGCATCTCTGTTACACGTGAGACTGATAGCACTGGCCAAAATTGGATTGTTTGCTATTTATTATTTTTTAACTTCTGTCAGAATCGCTGCTAGCCCAGGAGACGTCAGCAGCCTGGCTGGGGGTTATCCGCTCTGGCTCCAGCAGCTGGATCCTGTTGCAACTTTGGCACCTGCCTTCTGGCTTTGTTAGAGGGTGTTTCCCCTTAGTGAGGTGGGTTCAATGGCAGGGACTGTTCTGTGGGTGCAGTTACTCACTTGGCAAACCCCATGGGCTCTTGTGTTCTGCCCTCATCTCAGTCTGGCTTTGGGGGATGAATCTTCCCAAGGCAATGGTCTCAGTGGGGAATGGCCAAGCTCAGCTTGTGGCGGGAAGGGTGCTCAGCAGCATTTTCTAAAGATCTTAGAATCGCAGAAGGTTTTGGGTTGGAAGGGACTTTACAGCTCACCTAATTTCAACCCCCTGGCATGGGTAGGGACACCTTCCACTAGACCAAGTTGATCCAAACTCCATCCAGCCTGGCCTTGGACACTTCCAGGCATGGAACAGCCACAGCTTCTCTGGGCAGCCTGTGCCAGGGCCTCACCACGCTCACAGGGAAGAATTTCTTCCCAATATCCCATCTAACCCTGCCCTCTGGCAGTGGGAAGCCATTGTCCCTTGTCTTGTCCCTCCATGCCCTCGTCCAAAGTCCCACTCCAGCTCTCTTGGATGTAAGGCATGGTGATACTCTGCCATCCCTGCAGGATCTGGTTGGAGTCTTTGAACAGGAGATGCATGGAGGGTAGGAAGACGAATATAGGTAGAACAGTCATGGCTTTATTTCCCAAAATAAATAGCTCCTAATGGTTAAGAGCCGTTGAGCAGTGCCATTGTTGCCTCCGTGTCACCAGCACAGAGGCAGTAGCACAGATCTGGTTTCCCATCAGCAGAGCAGGATCCCCATTCCCACTCACCCCAACCTCCATCCACGACAGATCCAGAAATTTCCCCTTGCTAGGGCTGGTGCATCCAGACCAAACTGCATTTGCCCTGGGGATGCTCTGGCTCCATGTCAGAGAGATCCCCATACAGGGCTCTGACATCTGTGTACTGACCCAATGCTTCATAAAGCCTCTGATCCCTATGTTTTCTTCCCTCCACAGTTCCAGGAGGAGCAGCGCAGGAGGGAGGTGGAGGAACGGCGGAGATTCCCACTGGAACAGCGGCTAAAAGAGCACATCATTGGTCAGGAGAGTGCCATAGCCACAGTGGGGGCAGGTAGGACCCTTCACATGCTGGTGACTCTGCCCTCCCACACCTGGTCCACAGGGAAGACAAGCTGTTCCCTCAAGCCTTGATCTGAGGCTGCATCTGGGCAGGTCTGCAAAGTTGCTGGGGGACTCACAGTGGATGCCCCATCCCTGGAAGTGTTTGAAGTCAGGTTGGATGGGGCTTGGAGCAACACGGTTTAGTGGAAGGTGTCCCTGCCGATGGCAGAGGGTTGGAATGAGATGAGCTTGAAGCTCCCTCCCAATACAAACCATTCTGTGATTCTATGAAATCAAGGCTCCAGCAAGCTGAGCTGCATTTGATTTGCCAGTCCAAAGCCTCTGGATCGTGTCAATAATTCCTGACCCATCCGTGCATCCCAGTTAATGCCTGAAAATGGGGCAGCAAAATAAGAGCTGTTGAGGCCAGGGCAGAACCACAAGGAACATACTGTCAGAAACACAAACCCATTGCCTTTAGTTAACAAAGAGGAGCCCAGTGTGAGCTGGGAGCTGGGAAGGAGCCGGGAAGGAGCTGGGAAGGAGTCTATACTCCTGCAAAGACAACAGCCACCCTGTGTGTTCAGAGAGCGGCTGTGCCTGGGGGCAGCAGCCCCAGCTAATTGGGGAGCTGTGATTAATGGGCAGTGCCTGTTCCTGACACAGGTGGTGTTTCTCCGCATTAACGTCCCTGCCTTTATGGAGGTTTTTCTTATTGAATTATAGGGAATGTGCTTGATACCCCTGCAGCCTCGGGATATTGGACCAAAAGGTAGCGGGAGACTCTCTGTCCCCTCCTCCCTCCTTCCCTTCTGCCCTGTTTTTCTTTCTGTTTTCTTTTCTTTCTGTTTTTTGTCCAGAAGGATGAATTTCGAGACAGGACTTTCTCTCTCAAGCACTTCCTCACTATCTTTGTTATTTATTTTGTGCCCAGCTGGTTTTCCTGCCACTTTGTGGACCCTGCATCCGTCCACTCTGCCCTTGCCACTGCCATTTGCTGGTGAGCAGACCTGCCACACGCCATATCTTCAGATCCACTGAGCCTAGCTGATATGTTTAATTTATAACTGGTGCCTTAATTGAATAATTGGATTTAATTCGTCACTCAGTGCATGATCCAAACAGTCTCCAGAGGGGCTTAGCCAGGCATACAAAGAGAACGTGTGATCTGGGGTTAGAAGCACAGGTCTGGAGCGATGGGGATAGAATGGAATCACAGAATTATGGAATCATTTAGAAAAACCCTCTAAGATCACCAAGTCCAGCTGTTATCCCAGCAACCCCGTGCAAGGGGATGCACCGGGAATGCTGGTGGGAAGCTCGCTGCAGCCACAGCCCCGACAGCATGGCATCACTGCCACAGAGGGAAAATCCTTCCCCGTTGCCTCCATGGGATATATCCAAGCCCTGCATCACTCTTTTCTGCTGTGTGGAGCAGGACAGGACTGGGAGAAGGTGGATGAGGGTTAACTGATGGTAACCCTGACTGGGTGATGGTGGGAGGCAGCTTGGCCGCCCCCCTCGATGGGTGTAGATGTTGAGTTCATCTTAACAAAATCCCCATGAAATATTCCATCTCCTGACATCAGAAACAGGCAAGTCATTGCTGCCGGCTCAGGAGCTGCTGGGATTCTCTAACTGATAAATGCAAATGAGCAGCTAAAAGGCTTAGGGTTGTGTTTCCAGGCACTTCCATAAATGGTTGAGCTTTGGATCTGGTTAGAGCTGATTTGCCTTTTCACTGGAAGATGCGGAGGCAGAAGGGATCAGCAGGATCTCCTCTCTGAGATTATAAGATAAAGGAGGCATTTTTCCCAAGTGTGTATATATATGTGTATTTGTTTTGTGGTCTAATATCCTAAATATTATGCCAGGTAAAGAATACCTTTTTTATATGGACATACCCTGTTTTCCAGTCAGTGCTTACTTAGAGGTAGAGTGGTTCAAACCCACCACTTCCCCCTTTCAGAGGGAATAAACTTTGAGGATTGAAGCAATCTGTTCAGCTCTTCCTGAAGTTGAGGAGGGAGGAAGGAAAAGTGTTGTTTATTTTTTAGCGATTTTGAAGAAAGGGTAGTGCAGAAAAATCTGTGTTTTAATGATAAAATTCCAAATTTTGAGCAGCTATGATGTTGAAATCAGTCACTGTTTCAAAGCTGTAGGAAAATGGATGAGCAGGACTATCATCCTGCTCTGGTCCAAAGGAAATTTGGGTTATTTTGGACAATATAGGATCCTTTACGAGGACTGTTTTTTGATGTGTGTATTGCTGCCTGTAGGTCAGGTGAAACTTTGCAAGAACACAGCTTTGCTCTAATTTGGGGTTCCATAACCCTGAGCCGCCAGCAGCAGGGCGGGGAGAGTACTTCTTTGGGAATGCTGCGGACCCTGGAGCATCAATGCAGAACCTGGATGGAGGCAATGATCCCACAGCGAGTTTGGCCCCAGAGCCTTCACCCTGCGGTACCCCAAACCCGGACGGGCCGAGGAGCCCCACAGAATGAATTGATTTGATAAATGGACATTTATTACACTCACAAATTGGCTGAAACCAATTTCAGTCACATCAAGTGCTGATAACTGCTGGGGTATTGATTTGTGTAAAGTAATACAGTGAATTTATCAGTTCAATAGCGGGCTGAAGGGCCTCTCGGAGACACAGGGCTGCAGTCACACCGTTACAGATGGACGAAATAAAGAGAGAGCACGGCAGCAATGCCAGGAACAGCTCCACAGAAGAAGGCCCCAGCGTCATCATCATCAGGCTCTTGTTTTGGACATTGGGACTGAATGTCATAATGAGATTTCAGCACAGCAGTGTGACCTCCCTCCTGGTATTTATTTATTTATTTATTTGTTTGTTTATTTATTTATTTATTTATTGCTGCCAGGAGGAAGGAAGGGGGCAGCTTTCCCAGAGGCAGAGCGTGGATTTCATGCTTGGGTGACAATGAAGAGCAGTCAGCATGGCCAGCAGCTGCTTTGGGAGTGCAAACTCCAAGGAGAAGAGTGCTCCTGGGGCTTTCCTAGCTGAGATTTTCATCCTTGGAACTGGTACTGATGTTCTGCTCTGGCCCGGGATGGGGCTTTTGTTGCTGCTGCTGAAGCTGAACACTGCTCTGGCCTGGGATGGAGCTTTTGCTCCTATTGCTGAAGATGAACACTGCACTGGACAGCCTGGGAGAGTCTCCTCCAGCCCCAGTCATGGAACCTAGGGAGTGGTGTCCCTTCCCTAGGGATATCCAGATTTTTTCAGTTTTTCTAAACCTCAAGAGTGCTGTGTGCTGGAATAGCTCATCATTTTAAGGCTGCTTATAGAAAAGCATTCACACCTTACCACTCTGTTGATCTGACTAACCTGCTGACTAGTGATCAGGGAATGGTTTGGGTTAGAAGGGACCTTAAAGCCCATCTCATTCCAACACCTTCCACTAGACCAGGTTGCTCTAAGCCCAGTTTCGGCCTGGCCTTCCAGGGATGGGTCAGGCACAACTTCTCTTGGCAGCCTGTGCCAGTGCCTCACCAGCCTCATAGGGAAGAATTTCTTCCTAAATGTGATGCTCAGCATCTTCTGACAGAGATCACATGCTGAATCTCAAGCTCTAACTTTATGGTAGTTTTTGAAGGGGTGCTTTATATCCCTGGAGTTGCTTTGAGCATTTATCCATAAACTCTGGCATCCTGCTGCAGAGGGGAGGGAAAGAAGGCGGCACTTAACCCCACTGTCTTTGGACCCTGAACATGCTGACCCTGTGAGTGGTCACTCCATGCCCCAAAGCAGAAGTTTATTACCTTTATTACCTTTATTACCATTATTATCTTAGCTGAGATAGCTGCAGGAATTCTCGGCGGTTGTGTTACTCCCCATCAATTTTTATGAAATATCCCCACCCCAGGTGTTTGACCTCCCGTTCACTGCTGTAAAGGGTTGAGAAGGAGCATGTGCAGCATTGGGAAGGGCACACAGAGGGTTGCAGCACAGACCCTTCTCTGCACCTCCCTGCCAGTGGCAGAGCATTTTCTCCTCTTCATCTCCTGCGGTGGCTGTTTTCAGGGGTGACATGGCCAGTGAGCAGCTGAAGGGCAGGACGGGATTCCCACCAGGCTTTGGCCAGGATTTGGGGCAGAACCAGATTACTGACTGCAGCCAAGCTGGTCTGTTGTGCTGATATGCCCAGGCAGGGTGAGATGGAGCCAGACACCATCCAGTGCTGCATCTGGCCCTGTGCCCAAGCTAATTAAGCCTTGGCAGGAGTTAGGACTCATTAACATGGCCAAGGGGACAGGTAATGCATCTGCCTTTGTCCAGGCACGGAATGGCAAGTTCTTGCGGCACTGGGGTCCAGCTCCCACTAAATGCACAATCCCAGCGCTCAGTCTCATTTCCAAAGGGGTTGGAACTGATGGTTTTTAAAGGTCCCTTCCAATCCACACCCCTCTACAATTACATGATTCTGCATGCCTTGGGTTTAAGGTTAAATTGGGGGTCTTTCTTCTATTTGGGCAGCGATGCAAACCTTCATCTTCATCCTGAGCTACCACTGCCTTTTGGGAAGCCCTCTTGGCTTTCCCTGCAGACTTTACAGGGATTAGGAATTCAGTCCCACTCTCTTCCTAAGTGGCTGCAGTGGTTAATCACCCTCGTTATTAAAACTGTTCTGCTTTATTTGTAGTTTGATCCTCTCACTCCAGCCCCTGGAGCACCTTAATTTTCTCTGTAGCTGAGCGAGTTCGGTGCCTTCTTGGGGAGATCCTTAATGACTGTGGTCAGGTCACTCCTCACACCCCTCGTCATTAACCTCAGCTCATTGATTTGTTCTTGCAGTGAGGCTTTGCTCTTGTTTTCCTAATCCTCACCAGGTGTGCTGGCTCCCATGCTACCTGGGTCTCCTGGAATACAAACACAAACTCTGAGGAGCTCGGTTTCATGCAGGTCTTGCAGCTGCAAATTCCCATGAGACCTCTCCGTGCAGCTATACAATCCAGCTGCTGGAATATCTCACTTGAGCTGCTGCTGTTTAACATCATCCCAGAGTGTCCCTGCTGGCAGAGGCAGCATTTCCCTGTCAGGCTGTAGGCTGTGACATTCCATTTATTTTTATATGCAAAACAGAAATATTGTTTAAATATTTTTATATGCAAATCTTTTTACATGCAAAATGGCACTATTTATTTCCCATGTCAGTTTGCTCTCCCCTGCAGGAAGAGCTCTTGGCATGCCCTGCCTAGGATGTCTTGTCTGAGGTGTCTTCTATTTACCATACCCCATCAATAAAAGGGTTTTATGGACTGACTTTTGAGATTGAATTGAAGAATTCCCCAGTTTTAAAGGCCACTCTCGTGCTCTCCTGCCAGCTCCGGGAAGAAAACAAACCCACAGCTCCACACAGAGCCAGCCAGTGCCTCGTTCCAGGGAGACACGGGACTGAGGCACAGGGACAGAGGCTGGGACCCAGGATGGTGGCCAGAAGGAGATGAGTGAGCTGTGTTTTGAGGATGACAGTCACAAAGAGAAGTGGGTTTATTCTTTCTTAGCTTTATTCCTGCTTTTGCTGTGGGCATCACTGAAAGGCAGCAGAGGCCGAGCTTTGCCATGCCTGCGTGCAGCAGCATTCCAAAACCTTTAAGCGACAGCTCTCCCAGTGTTTTCCTTCTGCTCATCCCACCTCCAGTGCTGCTATTTTCCCCCGTTACCTTCAAATTCCTGTTAGTTATAATTTTTGGGCATCTTGCCGTTTTCATGCCCTGCTTCCTGATGTGCCACATTCTGGGTCCGGCTGGATCTGGGAGCACCATGCGCCAATCATGAGACCCTGCTGGCTCTGAGGGGTCCTGAGTCTGTACAGTGCATGTTCTCTCTTACAAAACACCTTACAAGATTTCATAGGGAAGGAATAACTGTGTAAGAGCTGTAATACAGGCTGGATTGAAATACTGTGGATAAAGCAGTAAGGCTGGGATGTCAATTAATCTCTCACATTGAACTAGAAGCTGGTCTGATCCATGGGAACCACTTCTGAGTTCCAGAGACCAGATCCAGCCAGTGGAGGATGAGATTTGATCTTTTGGCCTCAAAAGCAGTTCCTCCTTCTTTAACTAAGCCCAGTGCAATGATGTTACTGGTTTGGTGAGCATGCTCACAGAGCCTGAGGCTGCTCTGGGAGCTGAAGAGCACCTTGGGGAGCTGTGGGCACCCATGGGGGTAGGAGCCATCACCCACTCTGCACAGCAGATCCATGTCTGTCCTGAGAAAGGGCTGTGCTGGCTGGACTAGGAGTTTAGGAGGGAATCAGGGTTCTTGCCTTTTGTAAAATTTTCCACTGGTATCTCACCCAGGATGCACTTGGATGCTGCTGTCCAGAGAGGCACTGAGATATATCACCACACTTTTCCCAATCCTTGCACCAATTCAGAGCGTTTGTGACCTTCAGCCACCTCCCTCTTCCCATTCCATGCCAGAAATAACCTATAAGCCTCTTCAAAACTGCTGTTTTTTCCTCACAGAAAGGTTGCACTTGGGAGCTGGCAAGGCAGCGTGCCTCTCCATCCCTCTGTCCATCCATCCATCCTTGTCCCCCACTCCGCCGTCTCCCTGGCAACGCTGAGTGCACATCCTGGAAAACTTTATCCGAAATCTGCTCTGGGCAGCTTTCCAAATCCATGCTAACCTTATTAGGTGTCTCTGGGGCCTTGGCTGGCTAATCAAATTAGAGAGCACTAATGGCAGGGAGGACTGGGAGTGGGTAGAGAGCAGTAAAACATAGTGTATACTTAGTGATAATTACACTTGCTTTGTGGCATTGATTTATATGCTTCCCCCCCTCTTTTTTGTTTTCATTGTCTTCAAATACAGCTATTCGGAGGAAGGAAAATGGCTGGTATGATGAGGAGCACCCGCTGGTGTTTCTTTTCTTGGGATCATCTGGAATAGGTAACGTTTGGGTTGTGGTGAGGGGGATGGAGAGCCCCGAGGAGAGTGGGTGGGAGCTGTTGCAGGGCTGCAGGGTCTGAATAAAATATCAGTTAAACACACTGTCAGCTTTCAGCGGGTCACACATCATCCAGCAGGGTGACCACAGCTGGACACCAGCACACACAGCCACATCCAGCCTCATGCTGAGTTATCCCAGAGGACAACCCCCACTCTGAATCTCAAAAAGGGGCAGTTTTCAGAGTAAAAGTGTTACTTTAACAACTTTCCGGTGAAAACCCCTCCATTCCAGTGGGAATGGTGGGATAATAGTGAAAATTTGCTGCCTGCAAACTGAATCTCTGTTCGTCTGCTCCTGTGGGCACAGATTGCTTTGGAACGACAGGATTTTATTGACGCCGATAAGATTTGTCCTCCAGCCCAATCAAATGCCACATGACAGCTGATCAGTTCGTGAAATGGTCCAAATGACTTTCAGTTGTGGAAAAAAACCCCAACAAAACAGCTTAAAGTAACTGATCTGTGACATTTGGAACAACCTCAGGGCTTCTCCTGCCTCCACTGCCTCCCACAGGGCTCAAGAAGGTGCTGATGCTCCAGTGCTGGAGGGGTTAAGGGGCACAGGCGAGACCATGCTCCTGACACAGAACAGTGCCAGGCCAAGCATTAACTCCAAATAAGTTGCTATAAAACTGTATAAAATCAGGATAAAATATTTTTGATACTTCGTTGCCCTGGTACAGCAGATNCTTTTCTTTTCTTTTCTTTTCTTTTCTTTTCTTTTCTTTTCTTTTCTTTTCTTTTCTTTTCTTTTCTTTTTTCTCTCTTTCTTTTCTATAGGAAGCATAGTTTCTTGCATCCTTACACATCAGGAGCTCTGATCAAGCATCATCCAAAGTCAGCAGAGCTCAAACTGAAATCAAATGCAAAGTTTTGGCAGAGGTTTATCAGGTGGAGTAGAATGAATTCCCCATGAATTCCCATTTTTTTAGCCCTTTTCTTGGTGATTTGCTGATCTGACCCACCAGATCTGTTGTCTCTGCAGTACAGCTGTGGGCAGATGTACAATACTCCAGCAAGAATGTACTTTTTAATCTAATTTCCTTATAAAAACACATGTTTTTTTCCTTCAGAATAGTTATTTCTGTGCCTGCTCATTTCTTTTTCAGTGTGCAGGTAAATTCCACAGGCATCTATGTTCAGTGCACTGCTGATGGGTGTGCGAGGGACAAGTGTGAACCCCCAGAGCATCCATCCTCCAATGGGGTGACAGGCTTCACCTCAGCTTTGCTGGTCACCCCAGGAGCCAAAATCAGCCCAATCCTTCCCCTGATCAACCTGACCAAGTCAGCAGTGTCATGCTGGGGGGTAGCAGCAGGGAAGAGAAGTTTTCTGGCACCCACACTTCAATAAAACTGCCTCTTTAATGAAGTTTTTTTCCCAGATGGATGGGCTGGGAGCACAGGACATGGCCTGCCATGAGCTGGTGCATGTGTTCACCCTCATCAGGGTGGATTTTCTCCATTACTGATTGTTCCTAATCCCAGAATTTTTTGACCATCATCTTATATAAAGCAAAGAAAAAACACCCCATTTCCCTGAAATTCTTTGTTTGGAGATTACAAGGCATTGCACGAGGAACTTGGAATATTGAGGGTAAATATAGCAAAAATCTGATCTATCCAATATAGCAAAACTCTGATCTATCCATATCTTTTTGTGGGAAAAAATCAAGAGCTTTGTTCCCATCATGTGAGAATCAATTAAAGCTGAAGGAGCCAATGCAGAGATGCTGCTGTTCCAATGAACCAGTTCACCCTCCCCAGGCTGGGAACCCCAGTGGGGTGTGATCCTGGAGATAAAACAGCAATACCCACTTCCCAAGAAAAATACATGTATTGGTTGCAGGAAGTTCCAGCCCTGGTGTTAGCAGAGCTGATGAACAGACAGAAGATGGACAGACCTGGTTTAATGCAAGTTTTTCTTTCCCTCTCCGGAACAGGTAAAACAGAGTTGGCCAAGCAAACAGCCAAGTACATCCATAAGGACGTCAAAAAGGTAATGGCTCATCCCAGCTTTGTGTTGGCAGTAATGGGGCAGGGGGTGCTCATCAGGGGGTTCACTGTGTGGCTCTGCTGTCCTGAAAAGGGCTTCTGCTGCACTGAGAGGGACTTGTGAAGGTCATGGAGTCACAGACAGGTCTGGCTTGAAAAGGTCTTTTAAGCTCATCCAGTTCCACCCCTCTTATCAAATGCAGGGGCACCTTCCACTAGACCAGGTTGCTCCAAGCCCCATCCAAACTGGCCTTGGACACTTCCAGGGATGGGGCAGCCACAGCTTCTCTGAGCAGTCTGTGCCAGGGCCTCAGCACCCTCACAGCAAAGAATTTCGTCAATCTAACCCTGCCCTCTGTCAGTAGGAAGCCATTCCCCCTTGTCCTGTCCCTCCATGCCCTTGTCTTGAGCCCCTTTAGGAACTGAAAAGATCTCTAAGGTCTTCTGGGAGCCTTCTCTTCTCCGGGTGAACACCCCCAGCTCTCCAAGCCTGTCTCCAGAGCAGAGAGGCTCCAGCTCTCGGGACATCTTCATGGCCTCTTCTGGACTCTCTCCAACAATTCCACACCCCTTTGATGGACCCCAGAGCTGAAGGCAGCTCTGCAGGTGGGGTCTCACCTGACCAGAGCAGAGGGGCAAAATCCCCACTTCAGCTGCTGCCCACACTGTGGGATCCGCCCAGGACACTGTCTACGCTTCTGTCTATGTCACCAGAATATTTGAATTGTAAAAATTTAAGTGGATGTAACATTTGTGCTCCCTGTTGGCTCTTGCTCCCATTTTGACATCCTATGTTGTGAACATATTTTTTTGCCTCTATTACTAATATCACTGTAAATTGTTAGAAGGTAAAATTCCAGAAATCTGTTTTCCATGTTCCCAGCTCCACCACTTGTCACATCCTGCCGGTATGGACTGTAGCAATGCAACATTGATTTCCTGCTCAGAATTTTAAGTGCTGAAGTGTTTGGTATCCAGAAGCAGTTTGAATTATTTAGTTTGTTACCCAGTGGGCAGCTTTTAGAGAAGATGGGTTGGAATTATTTCATGGAGGTGGTGGCTTTGCAGGAGGACACTTCAGTGGTGTCTGGGGTTTCCATTCCATTCCAGTCTATCCCGTCCTGTTCCATTCTGTTCCGTTCCTTTCCAATCTGTTCTGTTCTTTCTAATCTATTTCATTGCAATCTATTTCAGTCTATTCCATTCCATTCTGTCTATTCTATTCCATTACAATTATTTCAATCCATTCAATTCCAATCTACTCTGTGCTGTTCTATTCCATGCCATTCCAATATTCTGTTCTATTCCATTCAAATCCATTCCATGCCAGTCTTCCATTCTATTCTGTTCCGTTCCATTCCGTTCCATTCCATTCCGTTCCGTTCCGTTCCGTTCCATTCCAATCTTCTTTAGCATTCCATTCCATTCTGTTCCAATCTGTTCCATTCCATGCTCTTCCATGTTTCACATTTAAGCCTCTGCCTACCTATAAGAGGTGCTTAGCTCTCTCCTACATGGAGCCAGGGAAAAGGAGGAAAGACAAGCAGAGCTGTGCGTAGATGAATCCCTCTTCCCCTCATCCTCCAGCAGTGAATGGACGCACAATACAGCGACACATGTAGAAAGAAGACCAAACTGGAACCAACACTGTAAGAACAGCTGTTCTGGTTTCTTTTCCTCATCCCTCTATAACTGCCTTCCAGAAGCCACAAATCCTGGATCTCAAGCACCTTCATCCCTAATCCCGTGCATGGAACTGCTCCATGGCCAGACATATAGTGGGGAAATCAGTTAAACCCTAAGTGTTGTGTTACTTTGATAGCAGCAGGAATCTGGGATTTATTGGTAATAAACCAGCTCAGCCATTGGTGCCCTAGTGAGGGATGAGAGGGGGTCATACATCCCACAGGCTCTGATGAGGGGCAGCAATTCACAGGAACTGATGGATTAAGAAAGGAAAACCTGGAACTGTCCCCTTTTCACCTGAAAGACGGAGTCAATTTTTTCCATCTCGCTCTGCCCTGGGCACTTTGTAGATATTTTAATAATTTTCAGGGAAATTATTGCATGGGAATATTTTTCCCAGAGAACCTGTGGCTGTCACATCCCTGAAAGTGTTCAGAACCAGGTTGAATGGGGCTTGGAGCCACTTGGTCTAGTGGAAGGTGTCCCTACCCATGGCAGGGGGGTTGGAATGGGATAGTCCTAAAGGTCCCTTCCAACTCAAACCACTCTCTGATTCCATTATTTTCCCAGGTAAGAAATGACAGGACTAGAGGAAACTGCCTCAAGTTGGAACAAGGGAGGTTTAGGTTGGATATTAGGGAAAATTTTTTCTGTTCAGCTCTGGCACAGGCTGCCCAGGGCAGTGGTGGAGTTCCCACCCCTGAAGAGAGCTGTGTGGATGTGGCACTTGGGGACACGGGTTAGTGGTGGGATTGGCAGTGCTGGGAATTGGATCTGTTGTCTCAGAGAGCTTTTTCAACCCAAACAGTTCAGTGATTCTGTTCTGTAATTCTGGGATCCCCATGTAATGGGGTCCATGCGTGTGCCATGTACACATGTCCGGATGAGATGTATTCCCAGACATATGTCTCCTTCTCTACCACGGACAGTGCTTATGCCCGGCTGACCATGTCCAGGGTGATGCTGGGAAGTTCAGGCTTGGCTTCTTCTTGAGTCAGCTGCATGAGATGATCACTGTAGGTCCTTTCCAACTGAAATATTCCTCTTCCCTCCCCTTCCCTGTCCTTCCCTTATTTTCCTTTCCCCTCTAGGATGTGGATTACAGCTCCATGATCAGGACATTCAGTACCTGCAGTGAATCATCAGCTTTTCATATGCAAAATGGAAGCTTGGGTGGAAGCTATAAACTCTCTAACACTATTCTCTGTTTCAGGTGATCACCTACAAGCCCAGTTCACCTCAGCTTTATGACTTTTGTTGGATTTTTGTGGAGGGGTGTTGCATTCTTCTTGTGATTGATTTCTAAAAGGCTGAACCACAAAAATTTTCTATTTTATTTAGAAAATTTCACCCCTGTCAATACCACTCCAGCTCTGGCAGTGAGCAGATTGATCAAATCTCATCTTAAGTCTCTTGCAGGGTTTCATCAGGCTGGACATGTCGGAGTTCCAGGAGAGGCATGAGGTCAGTAAATGGGCTCTGAAGGGAGCAGCTTCAAATTTAATCCAGAAAAAATGGGCATTTTGGGGTGTCAAGGTGAGAGTACAGCAGAACAACAGGAGTTGATCCAAGTTGTGATTTAAATTGCAAGTAAATTGCCAGAAAGCAACTTTAGTTGAGTGCCGTGGATTAGGCATGGTACTCCCCAGTTTAGTGCTCCCACTGAGACATTCCAAACCACGAGGCACTCACACACTCCCCACCTCCCCTTGTCCCTCCCCACGGCAGTGGGCCGGAGAGGAGAACTGGAGGCTCAAAAGGTAAAGACCATGGGTTGAGATAAGAACAATTTACTGGAAACAGAAATTAAATAAGAAAACAAACAAGCAACAATATTAATTACATAAGTATGTAAAAGAGAGAGAGAGAGAGAGAGAGAGAGAATGTGATTCACATGCAAAATGCTCACTGACCCAACCCAGCCATGCCCTCCAGCTCAGAGCCAGCGTTACTCCTCCTTTCTTCTGTCATTCTTATTTGACCAGAAGGAACCTGTTCTCCCCAGAAGAGACTCCTTGCCCCTCCTGGCTACTGCAAAAATTAACCCTATCCTGGCTGGAACCAAGACATTGAGGCAAATTAGGAAGAGAGACCAAGGAGCAAGGAAAACTTTAAGAAAATGTGTCCAGTGCTGTGGGTTCCCTTGGGGTGGGGTCTGCCCTTGGGGAGAGAGCAGCTGAGAAGAGATGGTGGAATCCAGAGGATCTTCTTGTGCATGAAAACCTGCAGCCACATGCTGTTTATCACCTACCAATGCCCAGGCAGGCACAGCTTACCCCAAGCCCCTTATCCCCAAAACATTGCTAAGTCCAGTGTGGGATCATTGCCTCAGCCTACCTTCCATGGAGGAAAGAGGGAGAATCCAGCAGAAGACAGGACAGTGGTGCCAAGTCCACCCCTCCCATCACAACTCTTGCCCAATTCTGGTGCCACAGGAGGGGTGGAACATCTCACCAGGGTCACCCCTGGAGCTGAGGGGGTCCTAAAGCCCTTTGGAGGGCTCTGTCTTCCCAAAAAGCATCAAGCTCCTAGCAATCAGAGTGGTAAAACACTGGCACAGGTTGCCCAGAGAAGCTGTGGCTGCCCCATCCTTGGAAGTGTTCAAGGCCAGAATGGATGGGGCCTGGAGCAACCTGGTGCAGTGAAAGGTGCCCCTGTGTGTGGCAGCAGGGCTGACACTACGTGGTCCCTTGCAACCCAAACTATTCTATGATTCTGTGATAACGGACTGCGACCTCGGATGACACTCAGACATGGGTAGATGTAAGATGCACCAAGCTATATGTCAAAAATTGTAATTTTGCCAAAACCTTCCTGTTGTCAGAAATATTATTTTATATAACCTTCTAAATTTCTAAACTTCATTTTAAAAAAACACCATGTCAAGAAGTGATGACATAGGAAAAGTATTTTACTTGTGGCCTCTTCCCACAAAGGCTACCTGTGGCTTTGATTCTGCACCAGAACCACCTGCCACTCATAATCCTTTGAATCCTTGCTCTTAAAAAGGCTAAAAGGGATGAAACCAAGTCTTGGACATCTGGGACAGGTTGCTCAGACCCTGCATAGCAAAGCAGGGCTGGTGCCTTCCCACTTGCCCATGCTCTGCTGGTTCAAGATCTGGGCAGGGAATTGCTCAATCTTTATTTTGCTTAATTGTTGCTTATTAAGCTGATTTTGGGATACCTGGGGTGCAGTAGGTTTCACAAAGAACATAGAACTTGTTTTGTCAGCAGCAAAGAGCAGTGGCGGCCTGATGAGCTACCAGAAGGGTTTCATTCACAGTGTCCATGGATCACCCTTCACCTTTCCTGTTCCTTCCTCCCAGGTGGCAAAATTCATCGGCTCGCCACCCGGCTATGTGGGCCATGAAGAGGGTGGACAGCTCACCAAAAAGCTGAGGCAGTGCCCAAATGCTGTGGTACTCTTTGACGAGGTGGACAAAGCCCACCCCGATGTGCTCACCATCATGCTGCAGTTGTTTGATGAGGTAAATCCACATTTTGGGTTAGAGTCGACACAAGGGACATGCAGAAGGTGACAATGAGGGGTGAGAGGGATGACAGATAGAGGAGTCAGATGATTTGGGTTGGGAGGGACCTTAAAAGCTCATCTAGTCCACCTCTCCTGCCATTGGCAGGGACACTTTCCACTAGACTGGGTTGCTTCAAGCCCCATCCAGCCTGGCCTTGAACACCTCCAGGCATGGGGCAGCCACAGCTTCTCTGGGCAACCTGTGCCAGGGCCTTGCCACCCTCACAGGGAAGAATTCCTTCCCAATATCCCATATAACCCTGCCCTCTGGCAGTGGGAAGCCATTCCCCCTCATCCTGTCACTCCAGGCCTTTGTCCAGAGTCACTCTTTAGCTCTCTGGTTGATTTTGAAGGTCCCAGTCTGTCCTCAGAGGCCACCAAACTCCAGGGCAACATGCTGGAAGGTTTTGGAGGTTTTTTTTGTTTTTCTTTTAAGGATTAATAACACCATTTTTCTTGCATAGATCATCACAGTAGCAGTTCAATGTGAAATCAATTCCTGTACCAGGCACTTGACAGGGCAATAACCCAAATGTTAATCTCAAGCACCCAACAAGGATTTGTGTCATTGTGCTGGATCTCTGCTGTTGGAGATGGATTGAGGAAAGAAACGGCCTGAGGAGATGCTGCTTTTTTCCTTATTTCCCTCTCTTTTTTATATTATTACTCAAGAGCACTGGTACTTTGGAAAGGTTCCTAGGTTGGTCTGGGGGGCTGAGGGTTGATGTCACCGCAGCAGTGGTGGTACTGGGCAGCCCTGGTTTGCCAGGTGATCCCACAGGGATGAGGAGCTCTGCTGCTCAGGTCACCCTGTTACAGCCATAACATGGTTATTTGTGGGCTCTGTCCAGCCTAAACCACAGCCACAGGCAAGGTTAGGGTCAGGCCTAGGGTTAGCATTAGCATTAGTCCTGAGCTAAGCCTGGGACTTATGTCAGACCTAAAACCACCACGGCGAGGTAGGCAGAGGGTCAAAGGCTGGGGAGTTACATATGGGCAGCCACACAGTCATGGAATCATTGAGGTTGGAAAAGCCCTCTGAGACCATCAAGTCTAACCCTTCCCCCAGCACTGCTAAGCCCACTACTAAACCTAAATGCCACATTCACATGGCTTTTAAATCCCTCCAGGGATGGGGCTCCAGCACTGCCCTGGGTAGACTGTGCCAAGGCTGGACAACACTTTCAGGGAAGAAATGTTTCCTGATACCCAACCTATACCTTCCCTGGTGCAACTTGAGCCCTTTTATTCTTGTCCTATCCCTTGTTACCTGGGAGGAGACCAAGACTCCCATCCCAGATCCAACCTCCTGTCAGGGAGCTGTAGAGAGCGAGAAGGTCTTCCCTGAGCCTCCTTCTCTCCAGGCTGAACAAGGACATGGACTGGTCCAACCCTCCTCCTGGCAAGGCATCTCCCAGCGCTTCCATCAATTCTGTCCTGGATGGGGCACACTGGGACCATATGCAGGACAAGTTCCTGCCATTCCTGGGAGAGACAAGGACTTCTCCAGCCTCATCCTTGCTTCCTTCCACCTCAATCCTTGGGCATCCCTTCTAAATTAAATCCACTCTGGGCAAAAACAGGACCCATGTTCTCTTTCCTGGTGTTTTGGCCATGTCCTCCAGCACCTGCTGACACGGCTGGTGTCATCTTGCTGTTGTTGCAGGGCAGGCTGACAGATGGGAAGGGGAAGACCATTGACTGCAAGGATGCCATCTTCATCATGACCTCCAATGTGGCCAGTGAGGAGATTGCACAGCATGCACTGCAGCTCCGGCAAGAAGCCATGGAGATGAGCAAGAAAAGGATTGCAGAAAACTTAGGTACTGGAGTTTCAATCTTCAAATCCCTAAAGAATCTCCCTCCTTCCTAACACAACTTTGTTTGACACCAGCTCAGCCATCCCTTGGCAGGGGGCACACCCAGACCCTTCAATCCCCTCTCCACTGGTCCTAAACTGGTCCACATGACTTGGGAATGCTCCTTTGCCAGGAAGTCATAAAATCCCAGAAGGGTTTGGGTTGGAAGGGACCTCAAAGCCCACCCAGTTCCAACCCCCTGCCATGGGCCGGGACACCTTCCACTAGACCAGGTTGCTCCAAGCCCCATCCAACCTCACCTGAAACACTTCCAGAGAAGTGAGTACAGGATGAGAAAGGTTGAGAGGTTGGACAGAGCCTTAAAGACACAATCTCCCTCTGAAGGATGCAATGTCAAATAACGAGGATTTCAGAGCAGGTGGATTGAAACTGGATGATCTTTATGGTCCCTCTCAACCCATGATTCCATGATTTTCTTTATCAAATCACCCTTCTCTTTCTTTTGGGACCCTTCCAAATGCTTCCTGTAAAAGACTGTGGCTGGTTCAGGTGCTCATATTAAAGAGGAAAAGTTGTGTTTCCTCTCAGTCCTTCCCAAAAGGACTGAGCTTAATGAATTTTACTTCCCCATGGAATGGGAGCCCTGGCCTCACATATCAGGCTGCTGGAGAAAAATTTCCCAAAATGTGAATTAGGTAATAAAAGGGGAATGAGGAGATCAAGGGCAGTCTCTGAGACTGGAAATTAACAACTTGATGTGCAACCTCCAGTGCCTTTGCTGGTAACTCTGAGGATGGACAGATGAACAGTGATGCTAGCACCAGGGACTGTCCCTTTTAGGCTTTCCCTCTGCTCTGTCACACAGAGCAGAGGGAAAGCCTGTTTCCATCAGGTGCTGCTGTGCCTGGATAACCAGGCAGCCATGGACAGTGACTGCATCCCTTCTTTTCTCATCAATCTTAAAAAACTTACTTTGGAGTTTTTAAGATCCTTTTATGATCTTAATTGTCTGGACACCACATCTTTCTCAAGATATCCAGCAGCCTGTGCTATCTCAGATACACCATATTCCTGCATCAGCTCCATAGGAGCAGGAAAAAATGTTGGATTTTGGCATCAAATCTATTTTCCAGCTTCTTTGTCCCTGTCTCTTCCTTTTACTTTGGAGAAGTGGCTGTCGACGCTGACTTAATTCAGAATCTTTAAACTTCAATCAGGCTGGGTAAAGGACAAAACACATCGTCAACTGAACTTTCCAGAATAACATTTGAAAATGCCAAACGTTTCCCTGCTCAATGAGGAGAGCATTGAATTTTAATTTCTGGGACAGTACAGCTGCAGCAGGAGAGGAGCTGGGGAGGGCATTTGGGCACAGCAGCTGCCCTCAGTTGGGTTTCGAGGAGCTCCTGCCCATTTCCTGAGCTCTCAGTGTGGAGGTGCCATGGCAGGAGGTCACTAAAGTGCCTGGCAGGCAGATAAATGGGAAGATAAAGGGGAAGAGCTGCTTCCCCAGTGGGCTCTGCATCCACCAGTGGCAGCAGCAGATATTACATGTGGGAATGCTGGTAGCAGTGCTGGCTCCTCTGCCTTTCCAGCTCTCCTCTGCCAAAACACTGGGACAGACCTACTGGCATCCATGCCTATGAGAGAGGGGTTGGAACTGTATCAGGTGATTCCAGAGCACCCTGCACCACTGTGGGCATTAGGGGGAACCTCCTCACTGCCTACAACTGCCTGAACAGAGGATGTAGCCAGGTGGGCATCAGTCTCTTCTCCCAGGTAACAAGTGACAGGACAAGAGGAAACAGTCTCAATTTATGCCAGGAGAGGTTTAGGTTGGATATTGGGAAACTTCTTCCCCCAAAAGGTTTGTTCAGCCCTGGCACAGGCTTCCCTGGGCAGTGGTGGAGTTTCCATCCCTGGAGGGATTTAAAAGATGTGTGGATGCGGAACGTGGGGACATGGTTTAGTGGTGGGCTTGGCAGTGCTGGGGTAACGCTTGGACTTAATGGTCTCAGAGGGCTTTTCCAACGTAAACCACCTATCCCGTGGGGCCTGAGAACCCCTTCTGCCACTGCTGGTGAGGGGCAGCTATCTTCATCAGGGCTGCATAGCTGGGACAGGCTCCCAGCACCCAGCATGGGTCTGTGTCCCCTCCCCTGCCCTGCATGCCAGGATCCAATCAAGAGCACAGGAATCTGTCTTGCTGTGAGCATCCAGGTGTCAAACAGCACATGGAGGCGAATGGGTGCAGAATGGGTGAAGCTGTGGGAAGACCTGGGATGATGAAGACAAACAGGAAGGTGGCACTGGGAGGAAGATGGGTGATGCTGCAGCCAAGCATCCAGAGTGGCTGGGAGCCAGGATTTGAGAGTAGCCAGACCCTGGCTCCATCTGCAGTCAGCAGAGGGAAATAGACTGCAGCCAGAGCGGTGCCGCAGGCACCCTGAACATGAGTTCGGTGTTTGCTGGAGAGACCGTAGACTCTTCCAGTGCTCACAGCCCCAGAGGGCCACTGTGCTCTGTGTGTCAGGTCATCGGCAGCTGTGGAGCCCAACTGGGCACTTCAGCTGCCCAAAACCTCTGGGAGCAGCTCCCGTGGGCACAGAGCAGGGAGCAGAGGCAGAGCCAGGGCTCTTTGGCCATTCAAGGGAGCCACATCAGCATAGGATGTTCCCCTGGAGCACCACAGGACACCCAGAACTGCTGTCCACAATGCCAAGTGCAGGGACACCACACTGCCAAAGCAAACTGCTGGCACATGTGGACGTCCCAGGTCTGTCCTGCAGTACCCCCCAGACCCTTCCTTGCCCTCAGCTCTAGCTCATGAAGCCATTGTCCCACTGTCCCTACTGACACCCCCCATCCACCTCTCTTCCAGAGGATGTCCAGATGACTGACAAGATCACCATTTCCAAGCAGTTCAAGGAAAAGGTTATTCGCCCCATCTTGAAGGTATGGATGGTGTTTTCCTGGCTGATGTTTCAGGTGTCCTGAGCTTTGGTCCCAGACTCCTTCCCTGTGTTTCTCTCCCAGCTATGAGAGAAGGGATGTAACCCCACTAAAAATGTTGGAGGGACCTTTCAGCAAGGTCAGAGCCCAGCAGAAATAAAGCACAGCTTCTTTACTCTTGGAGTGGAGCCACAACGCGTGGTGGGAAGGGGACACAGGAGGTGCTGCGGTGCGATTTGGGGGTTCTCTGCTCTCCCAAGGTCAGGAAATCCTGACTGCAGTGACATCCCTGTGACATTCAGTTTCTTTAAGATGTTTCTGAAGCACTTCTGGGTGCTGTCCAGCTCCATGGCATGGGGGTTGGGTGGCTGCTGGGAGCTGTGGGAGGTGGGATGATCCCTGGGGAGCTCCTTCTGCAATGCCACTCTCACTGCTGTTCCCATCGGGGTCACCATCCCTTTCCTTGCTGACCTCCTCCCTTGTCCCTGCAGGCTCACTTCAGACGGGACGAATTCCTGGGGAGGATCAATGAAATTGTCTATTTTCTCCCTTTTTGCCACTCGGAGCTCATCCAGCTGGTCAACAAGGAGCTCAATTTTTGGGCCAAAAAGGTAAAAAAAACATCAATGGCTTTAGAGGGGACTTCTCAGAATAACTCTGGAATAAATCCCTGCCAGAGCATCTATCCTGGGGTAGACACAATAATGTGTATCTTTACCATCATCATACAATCTGTTGAACTTGGGGTGCTGGGGAGAATCAGGACCTCTGGGAGCAGCAGAGGTGGTTCCTCTTGGACTGGAACAGGGGTGAGCTCCAGGCCGCCTTCCGAGATGTCATTTGTCTATTGGTCTTTGCACGTCCGAGCTCTCTGGGGGCCAAATGGGATTTTGGGGTCCCTTTGTTGTGGTGGAAGTGGCCTGGTGGAGCTCAGCCCTTCTCAGCACCGCAGTGCAGCGTCCTCGCTGCTCAAGGAGAAGGGTGCCAGGCTTGCTGGGAGGCATCCATAATTCTTCCTCCTCTTTCTCCCCTCTCCCCGGCAGGCCAAGGCAAGACACAACATCACACTGCTGTGGGACAGGGAGGTCATGGATGTGCTGGCTGATGGCTACAACCTTCACTATGGTGCCCGCTCCATCAAACACGAGGTGAAGGCAAGAGGGAAGTTGGGGTGAAGTTCATGTTGTTACCTCCAGCCCCACTGCCCAGGGAGAGCCAGGATTGGAAAGGCATCAAAAGAGAGATGGAGTCACTGGAGCAAATCCAGAGGATATCATGGAGATGCTCTGAGGGCTGGAGCCCCTCTGCTCTGGAGACAGGCTGGGAGGGCTGGGGGTGTTCAAACTGGACAAGAGAAGGCTCCGTGGAGACTTTAGAGCTCCTTCCCAGTGCCTAAAAGGGCTGCAAGAGAGCTGGAGAGGGACTTTGGACAAGGGCCTGGAGTAATAGGTTAAGGGGGGATGGCTTCAGACTGCAAGAGGGCAGGGTTAGATGGGATATTGGGAAGAAATTCTTGTCTCTGAAGGTGGTGAGGCTCTGACACAGATTGCCCAGAGAAGCTGTGGCTGCCCCATCCCTGGAAGTGTTCAAGGCCAGGTTGGACAGGGCTTGGAACAACCAGGTCTAGTGGAAGGTGTCCCTGCCCATGGCAGAGGGGGTATGAAATGTTAACGAACTTTAAAAAAGTCCTTTTCAACCCAAACCCTTCTGGGATTTCATGACTGTGTGGGTCTGACCCTCCTCATCTCTGGGGAGATGTCAGTGGTCTGGGGGAGGAGGTGGCACACCCACACTCCAGAGACAGGGCATAAGTGGGATGAAGAGAAGGCTGCATGATTCTGCACTACCTGAGGGTGGGAAGGAGCTGGCCATCTCCATGGGAGGTTTTGCACAGGGTTTTCCTGTCAGGATCTGGTCTGTCCCTCAGGTGGAGCGGCGTGTGGTGAACCAGCTGGCAGCTGCCTATGAACAGGACCTGCTGCCGCGGGGCTGCACCCTCAGGATCACTGTGGAGGACTCGGACAAGCAGCTGCTGAAAACCACAGAGGGGTCTTCCTCCAGCACAGAAAAATCCAAGGTGCCGACCCTGCGGCTGGAGATTGTAGAGAAGGACAGCAAGGCCCGAAAACTGGAGATCCAGGCACCGCTGAACCCCGAAAACATCACTTATTTCTTGTAGGCAGTGCTGGGCGCTCACAGTGGCAATGAAATACCCCAAGAGTTGGAGGGAGCGGTGCCAGAGAGGGCAGAGCCAGAGTCCTGCCACCGCTGGGCATGGACACAGGCACGGACACGGATATGGGCAGGAGCTGCCCCGGGGTGGGCATGAAGGGCTCTGGGGGTGCAGCCGTGGGTGACAAGGTGCCCTGGTGCCATTCAGGGATGGGTCAGTGGAGGGTCCTGGGGTTTCACAGGGTGTTGGAGTTTTTTAAGGAAGGGGGAAGCAAATTGTGGACCATGCAGGAGCTGGGATGAATTTGTCATTCCCATGGGAGGGGGCTTGCTGGGATAGCTGGGCTGGCAAGGTGGGGGATGGGAACTGAGTGTGAGTATAAAAGCCACCAGGCACTTGCTCTGTATCGTCCCTGTTTATTTATGGCAATAAACGTGCTATGCGCATCCAACCCTTTGTGTCCCCAGAAGGAGCGGCCATTGGGACCACCATCCTCATCTTAGGGCACTCCCAGGTCTCCTGCTCATCACCAGGAGCCAGGAATGTCACCAAGAGTGGGGAACACCACTGAGAGCTGGGACCCACTGTCACATCTCCCCAGCCCAGCCAGGCGACATCCTGGTGCAAACCCCTCACTGAAACTTTTTCTCATGACCTTCTTCCAGGAAATATTTAACAGGTGGAACTGAGCTGTCCAAGTTGTCCCCATGGGGACATGGAGGCTGTGGCCCCCCCAAGTGGGCTCCTTCAGGGAGCTGCTCTTGGTGGAATAGGAGACACCTAGGGGTGGAATAGGGGCCACCCTGGCCGTGGGTTTTGAAGAGTAGAACATGAAATTCACATGGAAATCAAACCCCCTCAGGATTAATGAGCCCCAAGTCACTGTCCCTTGGGATGCAGCCAGGATCCACTGTTACCTCCTACCCCCATGTCCCCACGGGCATGTGGTTCTGGTGCTGGTTCTTGTCTCCCAGGGATACAAGGAGGTTTGGTGGGGGATGCCTTGAACCCCCTTCCTATCCCAGTAGCTTTTTCCTGGCTTAATGCTGGGGCCTAGAGCGGGATCCCATCCCTGGAGGGTTTGGGAGTGTCACCAGGCTCTGCTGGAGCCTCCCAAGGTCCGATTCACTTCCACAGGCACACACAGGTGTGCACTGAGGTGTGCAGTGAGGTCTGCATGCGTGTGCATCTGTGGGCATGGGAGCAGCAAGGTGTGACGTACCTGTGTGCATGGGTGTGCAGCTCTGGGCACAGCTGTTCCTGGGGCGTGCCCTCGGTGTGTCCTCAGCTGTGCACAGGGGTACAGGTGTGCCCTGCCGTGCCACGCTGTGCTGGGTCGTGTCGCACCTTGCTGTGCCATCACACTGTGCCGTGCCATATTGTGCCATGTCATGCTGTGCCAGGTCACATCATCCTGTTCCATGCCATGCCATTCCATTCCACACTGTGCCACGCTCTACGGTGCCACGTCACACTGTGCCAAGCTGTGCCAGCCCCATGGATTGTAGCCCCACAGGCAGGAGCCAGGGCCACATGGGCCCTCCTCAACCCTTTGAGGTGGTTTTCTTGGTGCCAACACAGGTGCCACTGCCAGGAATAGTGCCTGGGAGCACAGGATCTGGAGGAAAAACCACTGGGCTGTGCCAGACACACATTCAATTCCCAGCATCAGAACCTCATGCTGGCTCCTGATCCGGTCAGGAGGGTGCAGAGGGTGCCGCCAGTGGGGGCTCGGGACACCCTGGAGCACCCCAGCTTTGTCCCCAAGAACTGTGTGGCAGTGGACAGAGGCCTCCAGCACCACTGGGAGCAGCTGTGGGGCTGGGGGACCCACCAGGACCCCCTGACATAACCTGGGGGACTCCATGGGGCGATGAAGACTGGAAAGTGTGGGAGATACGGGCATGATGAGATGGGTGCTGTCATTCCAACCAAGCTGGGGCTAGAGCTGGGGGAATCTGGGGTGTGACCAGAGGGGATACTGCAGAGGGCTCCCCATCAGAGAAGGTCCCATCGGCATGGGATTCATTGGAGGGGTTCCATCAGAGGGGGTCCACCCATCAGAGGGGTCCCACTCGAGGAGTCCCATTGGAAGGAGTCCCCCATCAGACAGGGGTCCCATCAGAATGGTCCCTTTGGAGCAGTCCTATCAGCGGGGTTCCATTGGAGAGGGTCCTATCAGCCCCCCCCCACCAGCTCTGGAAGGACCCCAACCCAGCCAGGCACATGGACATAGCTCCAAGCCCACAGGCAGCCCCCAGCACATAAAGGGATGGAGTGACAGGGGTTCCTGTCCCCATCTCCCCCACTGTGCCCAGCCCTCCCCGCTGCCCCATTTTGGGGGCAGGGGGCACCAGCCTTCACCCCCCTCCCCATTCGGCAGCACTGGGGACAGCTGGGCACCCTGCTGCCAGCACCCATCTCCCTTCATCCACCACAATTCGCAGGGATCACCCACGTCCACATCCCACGGGAGCCGCGGGGATGCAGGACAACTCCCTGGCCCTACCCCTCAACTGTGCCCCATCCCACTCCCCTCCGCGTTCCCCTCCCTCTGCTCTCCCCCTGCATCTCCCTCCTCCTCCTCACCCTCCCGGCTCTGGGTAGCACCAGCAGCTCCTTGCGTGGCAGATTGCTGCCTAATTAGTTTAGAGGGAAAACTTAATTGAATTAACTTTTCACAGCTCCAGCAGCCCGACAGTGGGGCCTCGCTCCGCGCCAGCCCCACGCNGGGGGCACCACCAGCACCCACCGGGGGCCCGGGGGCTCGGGCGGGGGAGCGGAGACAGAGATGACCAGCCTGGGGCAGGGGGGGCTGTTCCCAGGGAACGGAGTCTAGGAGGGAGCAGGACCCTTTGTAGCTTGAGACGTGGGGCAGAATGCAGGATGGGCATGGGGCAGCCATAGGGCAGGCCAGATGGCAAGGCACGGGCCAAGAGACAGGGCAGGAAATGGGGCAAGATGTGGGGCAGGACACGAGACAGGATATGGGACAAAACACAGGGCAAGACACGGGGCAGGATGCACGGCAGAAAATGGGGAAGGACACGGGTTAGGACAGGAGATGGGACAGAATATAGGGTAGAAGAGGGGACAGGGTGCGGGGTTGGATAAAGGGCAAGACGTGGGGCAGGACAGGTTCGAACCGATCCCACAGGACCCAACCAGAGTTCGTTCTTCCCCCGCCCTCCTGGCCTCCTGGGGGGCCCAAAGCCCTTCATTGGGCACAATTAGACTTTTAAATCCTCTTTAGTGAAAGTGTTTGTCTTGAAAATGTCCCAAATCCCGCCAAATCCTCCCCAAATCCTCCCGCATCCCCCCTCCCTGCATCCCCCTCTGGTGCCGCTGAAAGGGGTGAAAGCCTTTGCCTTGGTCCCTGCAGGGGGGTGGGGGGATGGGGTGCTTTGAAATTCATCCGGGCTGAAAATTGGGGAGGAGGATTGCAAAGGCCAGAGCCCCCCGAGGAGAGAATCTGGGGGAGTATCCCTCCAAAGCCTCCTGCTCTCCCCATGCACCCAGGGACGGTGGAGGGCACCCAGGGATGGGGCGTGGTGGCGTTGCTGCCCTCCTGCCCCTGGGATGCTCAGCCCCAGAGGCACGGCATGGCATGGTGACAGGGATGGAGATGGGGATCAGGATGGAGATGCACATGGGATGGAATAACATGGGATGGGGACAGGGACGAGACATGGGATGGGATGGGATGGGATGGGATGGGATGGGATGGGATGGGATGGGATGGGATGGGATCCANGGGCGGCAGCCGGGGCCGCACCGGGCTCGCCATGGACTACTCCTACCTCAACTCCTACGAGTCCTGTGTGGCCGCCATGGAGGCGAGCTACGAGTTCAGCCCCTGCAGCCAGGCGGGCTCCTTCCAGTACAGCCCCATGCGGGGGGGCTTCGGGCCCGCGCCCGCCTGCGCCCCCCTCGCCTCCGCCAGCTGCGCCCTGGGCGCCCTCCGCGACCACCAGCCCTCGCCCTACTCGGCAGGTAAGGGACAGGGACCCCCCGGCCCGCCGGGAGCCACCAGGGACACCCCCCCAAGCAGCCCCTGGCCGGGCGTGAGGGAGCGGCCGCGCCGTCGGGGCCGGCGGGGATCGGAACTGGCGGCGACCGGGGCCGCCGGGGCTCGGGACCGGCGGCTGCCGGCGATGTCAGGGCTCGGCGCCATCGGTTGCCGGAGCCGTCGGTCTCCCGTACTGTCAGTGCTCGATGCTGTCGGTGCCCGATACTGTCGGTTCCCGGAGCTGCCGCTGCCCTGTACTGCAGGAGTCGATGCCGACGATGCCCATTACTGCCGGTTCCCGGTAGCGCCGGTGCCCGATCCCACCAATTCTCGGTACCATTGTTGCCCAGTACCGTCAATGCTCGGTGCTGTCGGTGCCCGATACCATCGGTTCTCGGCGCCGACAGTGCCCGTTATTGCCAGTTCCCGATGCCGCTGGTGCCCGGCACTGTCAGGATTCCTAGCCATCGGTTCAAGGTACCGTTGGCGACCGATATCATCGGTTCCCGGTGATCCCAGTGCCCAACACCGTTAGTGCTCGTTGCCGCCTGTTCCCGGAACCGTCTGTTCTCGGTGCCGCCAGTGCCCGTTCCTGCAAGTTCCCGGTACTGTCGGCTCTCGGTACCATGAGTGCACGCTGCCACTAGTGCCCGATGATGCCCGTTCTCGTTGCCGCCGGTGCTCGGCACTCTCGGGCTCGATGCCGTCGGTAACGGCTGCTGTCGGTCCTCGGTGCCGTCAGTTCCCCATGACATCGATTCCTGGTGCTACCGATTCCTGGCACTGTTGGTGCCAGGTCCCGCCGGTTCCTGGTGCTGCCGGTGCCCGCAGCCCAGGCTGGCCCTGCCTGGCTCGGTCCCCTCCGCCCCCCGTCCCGGGTCTCCCCGCTCGCCTCCGCCGGTGGGGGTGAACCCTCCCAAGCACGGCCGCGGATCGCCGGGGATCCCTGGAGCTGTGGCGGCCCCAGAACGGGGCTGGGGAAGGTCCTCGCCGCTGGGACCCCGCTCCCCGCTCCGCATTCGTTGCCACCGCGGAGGCGCTGCCTGTGGTTGTGCCGACAACGAAGGAGCCGCCGATCGGTACCCATTGGTACCGGCCCCATCCGCGCCGGCACCGCATTGCCCCCCCAGCCCCGCTCCTGCCCCGAGGCCCCGAACGGGGCCGGTGCGCAGCGGGGGCAGCGATCCAGCCCTGCCCTCGTTCTTCCCGCCGTGCCCGGTTCATCGTGCCCGGTTCATCGTGCCTGGTCCATCCCCTGATTCATCCTGCCCGGTTCACCCCTCCTCAGTTCACCCCAGCCCAGTTCGTCCTTCCTCGTTCATCTGCCCTTGGCCGGTTCCTCTGCCCAGTGCATCCCCTGCCCGTTTATCTATTCCCGGTCTATTTCTTCCCAGGCGATCCTTGCCCAATCGTTCCCTGTCCTGTCCTTCCTTTCTCGGTGCATCCCTTCCCAGTTCATCCCCACCCAGTTCATCCTCCCCGGTTCATTTACCCTTGGCCAGTGTCCCCTGCCCAGTCCGTCCCTGCCCAGCCCGTCCCTTCCCAATCCATCCCTTTCCGTTTCATCTGTGCCCGATCCATCCCTGCTCAGTCCGTCCTTGACCTGTGCATTCCTTCCCAGTTTACCCCTGCCGAGTTAATCCTCCCTCGTTCATCCATCCCTGGCTGGTGTCGCCTGCCCGGTCCACCCCTTCCCGTTCCTCCCTTCCCAGTCCATTCCTTCCCAATTCATCCCTCCTCGATTCATCCCTGCTCGACTCACCCCTGCCCGATCCATCCCTGCCCCATCCTTCCCTTCCTGGTGCATCCCTTCTCAGTTCACCCGTACCCAGTTCATCCTCCCCGGTTCATCTATCCCTGACCAGTGTCGCCTGCCCAGTCCATCCCTTCCCAGTCCATTCCTTCCTGGTTCATCCTTGCTCGATTCATCCCTGCTCGACCCATCCGTGCCTAGTGTCTCATGCCTGGTGCATCCCTTCCCGGTCCGTTTCTTCCGGGTCCATCCCTTTCTGGTCCATCCCTGCCTGATGCCCCCTGCCCAGTGTGCCCCAGTGTCTGCCACAGCCCTCCCGCTGTACCGGCCGCACTGACTCCCTGTTTCTCTCCCAGTTCCCTACAAATTCTTCTCGGACCCATCGGGGATCAACGAGAAGCGGAAGCAGCGGCGGATCCGGACAACATTCACCAGCTCCCAGCTGAAGGAGCTGGAGAGGGTCTTTGCCGAGACCCACTACCCCGACATCTACACCCGCGAGGAGCTGGCCCTCAAGA
>VXAD01005282.1:105162-122435 GCA_013399195.1 Dicrurus megarhynchus | reverse complement strand
ACCCAGCCACGATGCTTCAGCAAACGGGGAGAGGGAGCAGGGACCGCCCCCGCCTCCTCCCGGACCCTGCGCTGATGGGACGGACCCGGAGTGGGGGCAGCTCCCAGCGTCACCCGTGGGTGCTGCGGGACCGTGGGGTGCCAGGCGGGGGGGCACCACCCCCCCGCTCAGCCAGCGTGCCCCTGGCAGAGCCTTCGGGTTTGGGGGCTCCCGGCGCACGCCAGGTGTGGGGGTAGATGCGGGGCTCCCCACAGCACTGCGGGTGCTCCAGCATCGCCCCAGGAGACCCCCCCCCCTCAATGGGCTGTGCCGCTGGGCTGGGGGCGAGGAAGCACTTTATGGGGGGAGCTCTGGGGGCCACGGGGTGGGCAGTGCCGGGGAGTCCGGCACGGAGACGCCCCTTGGTGTGGGGAGGAGTTGATTTCCCCCAGATCCTGCCTGCTGACATGGATTCGCCCCCAGCAGCACCCTGGCAGGAAGAAGACACACCCCCCACCCCCTCCCGCCCCGAAGACTTTGGGGAGTAAACGCAGGGCTGGGAGGTTCAGCACTCACCTGCATTGCTGCAGGCATTGCCAGTGGGGACGGGGCCCCAGCACTGCTGGGGGTGAGGTGGCCCCCCTGAGGGGGCTGTTGTGGGATGGACCCCCCGGAGCAGCCAGTGGGATGTCTCGTAGTAGCCACGACCCCTTGCCAGCAGCAGGCTGGGTGCTCCCACTGGAGCTGGCACGGGTGCAGCTGGGACCCCCCCGCACATCCCCGTGCCCGCCCGAAGGCTCCCCGAGGGGCGGTGGTGCTGGGGGGCCCCTCGTGCCCGGCCACCCGCTACACCGGTGCTGCCATGCTGGTGGGCTTCATGGTGAGGATGCTGGCAGCCCATCCATGTGTCCCTGCTCCCCCTGTATCCCTCCCAGTCCCCCCGAGGTGGGTTCCCCACTTTTCTTTTTTTGTTTTTTAACCATTCTGTAATTTATTACCCACGTTTGCAAATGCCACTAATCCAAATTAAACTTAATTTATTGACGCTGCTGCCGGCCCTCAGCCCTTGCTGCACCCCACACCCACCAAGGGCTGCAGGGGTGGGGGTGCTGCACAGTCCCCACCCCTGAACCCTCTGAAACCCATCAGAACCCCCCAGGTGATGCCACAGATGCCCAGCACCTTAGGGATTATTTTGGGTGCCCCCCACTCAAAGACCCCAAGCAGCTGCAGGAGGGTGAGGGGGCACCCCACGGGAAGCCCCCTCAAGTGGGTGAGGAGGGGGGTGCCCCACACACCCCCCTGGCCTCTAAGGACCCTTTGGGGGGTGATGATGAACAAGGTCTTGGGGGCATTGGGGTTGGGAGAAGCATGCCAGGCTATTGGGGGAGCAGTCTGAGGTGCACAAGGTGGGCAAGGAGGAGACAAAGAGACCTGGTCCCCACCTTGCTGGGACCAGTACAGTCAGCTTGGGAGGGTCACAGATCATGCTGGAACCCAGTTCTTCACCCTGGTTCCCCATCTTGCCTCCCTCCCCAGACCCTTCCCCACCTCCCCACGCTGAGAGCTCCACCACAGCCATCGCATGAAACATGACAAAAATCACTCCAGATTTACCAAACACTGGGCACAACAAGATGGGGGTTTAGTGGGAGGAAGTTCACACCAAACACCCCAGTTACAAACAGAGGGGCGATGTTGGGGGATGCCAGGGGGGCCTGGCCCATCCTTCATCTCAGCCGGAGTGGGGGGATGGGGGGTCTGGGGGTAGCATCCCCCCCATCCCCCCTGGGGACAGGGAGAGCCTGGGGGGGGCATCCCAGTGGGGAAGGCACAGTGGGAGGACCCCTGTCCTGGGGACCCCCACCCTGGGGGCCCTCCTGGAAGGACACTTGGCAAGGCTGGGGGCTGAGCACCCACAAGGTGAGCCGGCTGCCAGCCCCGCTGCCCCCAAGGGCAACACAAACCCCGGGAGGGATGGACCCAGCAAGTACCTAATGGGCAAACTGGGTGGGAGTGGGGGTATGCCCCGGAGGCACTGGTGGTGTGGGGTGGGCTCTGGGGGAAGGCACTGATCTGGCTCTGCTCTGGCAGAATTCCCGGGCTGGGGATGGGACTCCCAGCACGGCGAGAGGCACTCCCAGAGTGGGGATGGGGACCCCGCCACATAGGAATGGGACCCCCGTGGTGGGGACAGGGACCCCAGGGATGGGGATAACACCCACCCAGGTGGGGACGGAATCCCCAGTATGGGGAAGATAGGACCCCTGGGGACGGAACCTCTGGGTGGGATGGACCCTCAGGGTGGGGGTGGGACCCCGGGGATGGGGGCAGCACCTCCAAAGTGGGGACAGGACCCCCAGTGTGGGAACAGGGACCCCCTGTGGTGGGAATATGACCCTCAGGGATGTGGGACAGGCACTCCTAGGGCAGGGACAGGGTGGGGATGGGACCCCCAGGAATGGCAACAAGGACACCTGGGGTGGAGATGGAACCTCCAAAGGTAGGGGCAGGGACCCATGGGGTGAGGACAGGAACCCCCAAGGATGGGGACAGCACATCCAGGGCAGGGATGGGGATCATCAGGGTGGGGGTAGAACCCCTTGTGTGCAGAGAGGATGTCCAGGGTGGGGACAGGGTCCTGTGGAGTTGGGACAGGGACCTACAGCAAGCAGATGGGACCCCCAGGGATGGTGACAGGCACCCCCTGGTGCCACCTTCCAGGGTGGAAGTGAGACATGGGAACAGGGACCCTTGGGGGGGATAGGTGCCTTGGGGTGGGGACAGGGATGCCCAGGGTGGAGACAGGAACCCTCACAGTGGGGATGGGACCTTCAGGGTGGGAACAGGATCCTTAGAGGTGGGGATGGGGACCCTGAGCTCTGACTAGTGTTGTCTATGAGGGCTGGCTGAGCTCTCTCATCCCATCCCATCCCATCCCAGGCATCATGAAGGCACTTGGGTTGAGATACAACTTTGCTCAGAGCCTCCTCCTCCTAGCTGTGAGGGGCCATGGGGGGAGCCAGGATCCCAGGGTTACCCCCAAACACCCCTCCCCTATCCCTTCTCCCAATAAATAAAAAATAACTTAAATGTGAGGGCACCCCGTAGGGACCCTCATGTGAAATTATCTGACCAGGACCCACCACCCTGCTGTCCCCCCACGCCCCCTTCCCACCCCATTACCCCACATCCAGGGTGGGGGGTGGGCTGTGGAGGTCCTGGGGCTCCCACTGGCTGCTGGTGATGGTGGGATGAATGGATGCAGGATGTGGGACTGTGGGATGAAGGATCCTCAGCTGCAGGACGCACGCCTGCAGGACCTGGGATGCACATCCATGGGACCCAGGATATGTGGCCGCAGGATGCCGGGCTGCGGACGCGTGGCCACAGGATCTAGGGGATCTGGGATGCAAGGCTGCAGGATGCTGGGCCACAGGGTCCGGGATATGTGGCAGCAGGATGCTCAATGCACAGCCATGGGATCCAGAATGTGCATCTGTGGGATGCAGGATGCTGGGCCGCAGGATGCACAACTGCAAGGTCTGGGATGCATGGCTGCAGGATTTGGGATGCTGGGCCATGGGATGCACGGGATGCTGGATGTGCGGTGGCAGCTACTTGCGGAGCTGGAGGCTCTCCAGAAGGACGCGCTTGTGGCCAGGCTCCAGCACTCCAGCCTCCTCCAGGTCCTCCTCTGTGATGTCACTGGGAATGAGGCACAAATGTGGCGCTCTCTGCCCCCGAGGGGCACCCCAGCCTCGGGTGGGGTCCCCACTTGGGGGTGTTAGAGCCCCCACTTGGGTTGCTGGGTGCTCCCCCAGGCTCCATCCTGTCCCTGCTGTGGCGTTTTGTGACCCTCAGGAGGCAGTGGGGATCCCCAGAGGCAAAGGGCACCTTGGGAGCAGTGGGGCCACCTTGGGGCAGCAGCGACCCCTGAGAGCATTGGGCCCCCCCCTCAGGGCAGCACAGAACCTTTGGGGGCAGTGGGGATCTCCAGGGGAAGCAGGGACCCTCAGTGGGTAGCGGGGAACCCCCAGGGACAGTGGGGACCACCAAGGGCAGCACCCCCATGGACCACCCCAGAACCCAGGCATCACTGTGAGCCCCTGGGGAAGACATGGACCCGCTGGGTTGGCCAGGTTGGTGGTGGGAGGGGGTGTGGGTCCCTCCCCACCGTTTTGGGGGGCTGCTCACCTGAGGAACTCCAGGTCATCCCAGCCATTGCGCACCAGCCCCTCCTCGTACCGCTCCAGCCCCAGCGCCCGCAGCCACTCGCCCACACCGGGCACAGCGCCCACGCCATGGCCCAGCGCCTGCACCCCAACAGCCTCAGCACCATGGGGCCCCCCAAAGGGAGCCCCAACTGAGGTGCTGAGGACCCCTGCCCACCCTGTATCACCCACCTCCTCAGCCAGGTCCTCCTGGATGCTCTCCTGGATGGAGTGGGGAGGGAAGGCAAGGGGGCGGCCATAGTCGGGGTGCAGGCAGCGGGGAGGCAGCCCCCCCTTGGCCAGCAATGGTGGTGGGGGGACCACCCTCCCCTTCCCACCCCCGTAGTCCACCTCACTCAGCGTCTTGGCCATCTGCAGCACGGAGCAGGAGCGGTCATCCAGCAGCCCTCCCGGCAGCCCCCCGGGAGCGGGCAGCCCCCCAACTGCAGGCAGCCCCCCGGTAACAGGCGTCCCACCAGTCCCCTCCATCCCAAATCCAGCCCTGGCGGCTGGGGGTGGCCGGGGGTGCAGCTTGGGCAGGGAAGCCTCTCCAAAGGCAGCAGAGTGGGATTTGGGGTCCTCACACCCGGTGGACACCGGCAGCTCCTTGGGGGTGCCAAAGAAGGTGTTTGGGGGGAGCTCCAGCTCCCGCGGCAGTGGTGGCGGGGGAAAATCCGGCGGCGGCAGGTTGAGGGTGCCGAGGTCCTCTTCCTCATCACTCTCGCCACCACGGCCCGCCGAGGGGCACCGGCAGCGCTCCGGCACTGCCAGCTGCACCTTGGCCTTGGGGGGCTTGCCGGGGTCCCCTGGCACCAGCAGCTGGTGGGGGACCCCTTCCAGCACATAGTATGCTGGGTTGTTGAAGCTGTTCTTCAGGGGACCCCCTGACAGCTCTGGCATTGCCTCCGCCTTGGACCTGCGGGCACAGGGGTGAGTGTGGCACCCCCAGAGCTCTCCCCCTCCCTAGCCCTGCCCACACTAACTCACCGGCTCGGGGTGGCCTCGTCCCTGGGGGTGCCGCGGTGTGGGGCAGGGGGCCGCGGTGCTGCTGCAGTGCTGCTCTTCTCAGGCTCCTCCGGGAGCTTTGCCAGGGTGGTGGTGGGGGGCTCAGCACCGGTGGGCTTCCGCCCTGCAGACCTGGCAACAGGAAGGGTTGGGTGCCCCATGGGGCCTGAACCTCCGCAATGGGGTTCAGACCCCCAGGTCAGGGCTCAGATCAGCCAGGACAAGGTTCAGACCCTGTGGGATGAGTCTCAGCAGCCCAGGTCAGGGCTCAGATCCCCAGGATGGGGCTTGGCCCTCCAGCACGGGGTTCAGCCACCAAAACAGCCAGTGCCACATTCGGAGGCTCAGAGCCCCATCCCTGCCCCGTGTGGCACAGAACTGGCACCTGGACTATCCCCAGTCACATCCCACACACCAACCCAGAGGGATGCTCTGAGCAATACCTGTGCTCAGGTAAATCCCTGAGGCCTCCTGACCCGCAGGAACCAGTGCCCCCCACCCTGCCGAGCCCTGTCCCCCATACTTGGCATAGTCCTGGGTGGCCCTGGCACCTGGCGGCACCTTCCCTTTGCTGGCTGTCGTCTCATCCTTATCGACGCTGATCCACTCTGCCGGGGAAAGGGGGCTCAGCAGTGGAGTTCTGTCCCCACCATCCCCCCCGGGGTGAGGGGTCCTCACCATAGAGCCTCTCGCGGGTGCCCAGGCGCTCCGTGGGCACCCGGACCTTCATGGAGCCACGGATGTTGCCCGTCTCCTCACCGCGGTGGGACAGGTAGGTGAGGAACTGCTGCGCTGTGCTGCCAATCATCGACTTGAGGGCAATGACACACTCCCCTGGGGGTGACAGTGGGGGAAGTTGGGGGTCTGGACCCCATGGACCCCCCGGTGCCGGCACAGTGCTGAAGCAGACACTCACCATAGGACTCGTAACCATCAAGGGATTTGACAGTGAGCAGGAGGTGCTGGTCCTGCAGGTACTCAATCTCGGAGAGGATGGGCTTCAGCTGCAGCCAAGAGGATGGGGTGCTGGCACTGAGCGGGAGTCTCCCTGCCTGCGGCTTCCCCCAGCACCCACCCTGCCAGCCCCCAACCCCTCCTCACCGTGGGCAGCTGCCGGGACGACCACTGCACCTTGAGGAAGTTGATGTTGTCACTGCTCTGGCTGTCATTCTCGAAGCTCTTCTTGAACTCTGTGGTGATAGAGGGACATGGCATCACCACATCAGCCTCCCAGGACCCCATGAGCTTCCTGCGACCCCTCTCAAGCCCTTTGGGACCCCGCACTGCCATCCCAGCCCTCACCTTCCAGGCAGGTAGAATAGAACTCGATGAAAAACTTGGTGCGACTGGATGTCTTCACGATGGCCTCTATGCTCTCGAACTCGATGTATGCCTGCTCTGAGGACTTGGAGAGCCCTCCATGGAGAGGCAAGACATTGGAATCCCCCTGGGACCTCCCCATTTAGAGGGAGAGGTTGGACCACAGAGGGGCAGGGGACAGCGAGGTATCCCCTTGGGCATAGGCACCTTTTTTGGAAACGAACTGGGATGTCACTCCCACTTCGAAGGAGCCGAAGACAGGCGAGTGGTCACTGGTGACAATGTCATCTGTGCACCCTGCAGCCGGTGCGGATGGGGAAGCAGTCAGGATGGAGGGGGGACTGTCCCCAGAACAGGGACAAGGGTGCTGAGGGTGGTCACACTGCTCACCATAAGCGTTGCAGTTGACATGAGTCTCGGGGTAAGACTTCCAGAGGATGCGGTCGCACCAGGACGGCACGTTGGTACGCACCTGGCAGGGGTGGGGAGCAGGTGGCGGCTCAGATTGGGGTGTCCTCCACTCCCCTGACTCCCCCTGCCCCAGCACCTACCCCTGTGGGCTTCTGCTTGTGCCAGACGTAGGTGTCCCGGGAGCCCCGCTCATAGCGGTATGTTGGGGGGAAGGTGATCTCCTCCTCACCTGCAGGGACAGCAGTGGGTCAGGACAGTCCCAACAGCAGGGGCTGCACCCCCAGACCCTCCTGGAGCCCCCCAGTCCTCACCGAAGCGCAGGAACACCTTGTGCTTCTCCTTCTCCAGGTTGAGCTGGTCCACCTTCAGCAGCGGCTCCAGCTCCTTGCGGCTGATGTAGTTGAGGATCTCCTGCAGGGACAGAGGGGCTGGCATCGGGCTGGGAGGGAGACCCTGACACCCCCAACTCTCACCCCCTTCCCCGGACCTGGATGTCCATGTCTAGGCGGTAATTGAGGTCCCCGAACCAGAAGAGGTGGGTGAAGCGAAGGGAGATGTCAAAGGAGCTCAGCTGCTTATCCCCCAGTGAGAGCAGGCGCAGGATATCCAGGTAGTTCTGGTTCCTCCTGAAGCAGAGGGTACAGGGATGGGGCATCACAGACATGAGGACAGGGGCAACAGCCCCCTCCTAGCCCGGCCCAGGGTGGGGGTGCTCACCGTGCCGTCTTCTCGTTGCCGGAGGTGAGGTGGCAGTTGACAAAGCCAAAGGAGGTACCATTGAACATGAAGGAGACACCCACAGCGCCCTTGTTCCCTGTGAGGAAATGGGGACACGGGACGGGATCAAGCAACCCCTGATCCTCCCTCGGGGATGGGCACCCAGCCGGCCCCAGGTCACGGTGATGGGGCACAGTCCCCCCCGGCCAGCCAGCATGGGCACGTGCAGCCTGGCCCATGCCCAGAGCCCTCCTCACGAAACACACTCCGCCAGAGTCCCCCTTGTGCCAAGCACACTCATCCAGAGCCTCCTCATGCAACGCAAACATTCCCAGAGCCTTCCCTGTGCACTGCACACAAAGCCCTCCTCGTGAGACACACACACAGGCCCCTCCTCATGCAACACACATGCTCTGGGACCCCTCCCTGTGCATCAACAAGACCCCTCCTTGTGCAACACACACACACTGGGACCCCTCCCCATGCAATGCCCACATACCAGGACTCCTTGTCATGCAAGGTACACATGCTGAGACTCCCTCCTCATGCAACACATGCAACAACAGAACCCCCCCACGAGGCAGATACCCCAGGACCCCCCCAGTGCAGTGCACACTCCCTGTGTCCCTCTAGGCCCTGCTGTGCCCCTACCCAGGGTGTTGGCGATCCCTGTCTTGACGCTGGAGGTGCTGACGTGGCTGATGCGGTTCTCGTGCTCTGGCTTCACCAGCACCACCACCTTGATGTTCCACAGGGACTGCATGGCCACCTGTCGGTGCCAGCACCCTCAGCCCCCTGCCAGCATGCGCTGGGGCCCCCTGGGGCCATGGGGGCCCCTCTGGTGCGTCCACAGGGGATGCTCATTACTGCTTCATCCTAGCCTCTCCCACCAAAGGCTGTTCCCCAGGGAATCCCACCACCATCAATCAGTATCCACAGCTACCCAGCACCAGGAGAGCACCGCAAAATACCTGGTGTCAGCAGACCTGGAGCATCCACAGCCACCCAGCACCAGGAGAGCACCCCGGAACAGCCAGTGTCACAGAGCCAGAGCACAGCGACCCCCAGGACACTGAGCATCACACACCTCCACCACCCACCGGTGCCTGCACCCCACAGCCTCCAGGGTCCCCTGGTCCCCCCGGTTCTTACCGGGCGGTACTCAACCTCTGTGAAGTCCTTGAGGACAGTGCGCAGGAAGTCCACCCACTCCTTGTCTCCCAGGGAATTCTCCTGGGTGCCGAAGACGTAGATGTCATGTGGTATGGCCATTGTCACCTCATCCAGGGTCTTGCCCAACCCCTTGGAGGTGATCCACGAAGTGATGTTCTTGGGGGGGGGAACGCTGCCTGCAGGGGGGATAGCACAGTTAGGGGGGACCCCAGGGCCTTGACACCCCACCGTGGGCTGCCCCTGGCCCCGCTCACCCATGTTCCAGGTGCCAATGAAGACAGAGATCATGTCAGGCTCATCCTGGTGAGAATGCTTGTTCTTCATCAGCTGCAGGAGCTGACAGAAGGCCTCACGTTTCTGCAGGAGGGGGCAGTGAGGGGGGGCAGAGGGGCTACCCACAACCCTCTCCAGCCCCCCTGCTTTGGCTCAGCCAAACTTGGCACCTTCTGGGCATGGAGGACTGCCTCAGGGACATCACCCAGCCATCAGGCACCAGTACCCAGCGCCCGTCCCCGAGCCTTACCAGGGCCCAGGGGTTAAATCCTGCCCCACCCCATCCCCACAAGGGACCCCTTGTCCCCTGCCGCCCCCAGCTGAGCATTACCCACCCGGGCGCTGACAAAAACAAAGTCTTTCCGTTGCGTTTTATCCTTTTCCTTCTCAAAAACGATGCCCAATTTGTTCTGCACGCGCTGCGACTTGATCAGCTGCCGGACTGGGGAGGAGTGGCAAGAGCTGGGAGGGTGCTGGGTGCCAGCTGGGTGCAGCAACCCCCCCAGTCCATGCTTTGGGGGACCCCCAGGATGGGGACACCCCAAGCATGAGGAAATCCCCCAGCTTCCAGCCCCACACTGAGCCCCACAGAGATGCTCCCCAGCACAAAGGCACTCCCACGCGTGCTGGGGCCCCCCCGATGCCTCCCCACTCACTCTTGTCATGGGTGAAGGTGTTCCAGTCCTCCTGGGAGTCCTTCTGCTTCTTCAGCACCACTAGCTTCCCCCCCTCCACATCCACGCTCAGCGTGTACTTCTGTGACTTCCCGATCTTGGTCAGGTCCCCCAGGGTGATATCCAGCTTCACCTGCCAGAGGACACTGGGATGAGGGAGAACACAGGGGACACCCCAGCAACCGATCTGGCATCTGACCTCCCCCAGAGACACCTAGGGGTCTGTGCCCTCAGTGTCACACTGGAGGCACTCAGTTGATGCTGAAATCCCCTCAAAACTCTGAAACTGGGCAGGGCAGGGGGTAGGGTAGGGCTCACCTCGAAGGTCTGCACTGGGATGCTCTTGGCCTTGCGGGAGAGGGGCTGGGGGGCAGTGGTGGGAGTGGCCGAGCTCATCTCCTGCAGGGCCTTCAGTGCCTGCCAGAGCCCCCAGCAGGGTCAGCCAAGAGCCCACCTGTCCCCCCAGCTCCACCAACCCCTCCAGTCCCACCAATGTTCCAAGCCCCATCAGCCCTTGCAGTCCACAAGGCCCCACTGGCCCCCTCAGCCCTACCAGTGCCAGCTCCACTGGCCCTCCCCAGTCCCACTGGTGCCTCAATCCCACAAGCCCATCCCCAGCCCCCCAGCTCCACCAGCCTAGCAATCCCTGTCAGCTGCCCCAGTCCCACCAGTGCCCTCAGCCCCACAGTCACTCCAGTTCATCCAGACCCCTCGGGACACCCTCATCAGGCCATCCACTCCTGCATCCCCAGTCTCACCTTCTTCTCGATGGAGGACAGGAAATCTTTCAGCACAGAGAGTTTCAGCACCAGGCTCTCCAGCTCCTGCTCTCCGCTCTGCCCTGCTGTCTGGAACCCCCAGCAGGTCACCCCAGCACTGGGATATGAACCCCAGACCCACCAGAGCATCCCTCCCCACCTCAAGTGGCAGGGCCCCTGGGATGGGGCAGGATGCAGGGTGTTTCTCCACAGGCTTTCCCACCACCCATGGGTGGTGCCGTGGTGGGGTCTGTGGGTGCAGCCCATGGTGGGGGTTGCCACTGCTGTGTCCCCATATTCCCCTCACCTGCTGCAGGATCTTGGAGACCATGGGGGAGCTCTGCTGGTCAAACACCTTTGAGAGGATCTCCAGCCCTGCCAACACCTTGTCCACCTCACTGGAGGGACAAGAGAAGACAGCTCAGTGGGTGGCACAGATGTCCCTCCATCTGTCCATCTGTCCCAGAGTCTGGCACCCACCTGTGCAGCCGTTTGCAGGAGGTGACGAGGGTCTTGTTGAGGTGGGGGAGGCTGTTGGCCCCTCCCTTCACCGCCTCCAGGTCCAGGGTGTAGCTGCCCTTCAGGTACTCATGGGAGATGCTGCTGAGCCCATTGGTGCTACAGAGAGAGCACCCAGGGGGTGAGAGCCAGCAGGGAGGAGCAGGGCACAGACAAGGGACAGGCAGGAGACAGATAGACCCTCACCTCTCCACCGGCCCCCCTGGCACAGATGGTCCCAGGCCAGTGGGGCTGAGCCCCACTGAGCTGCCAGAGAAACTGGTGGAGCCGGAGCGCGGTGGCAACGGCGGCTTCTCATCCTCTCCATCTGCAACGGGGCAATGAGGGGGCCAGTCACTGCCACCCCAGGGGCCTCAGGACCCTATTCACCCACCCACGTCACCCTGCCATACCCGAGTAGTCCCTGTCCTCCACGGTCTCCTTCTCTTTCTCCCTCTCGACAGGGAAGAGCAGGGTGCAGACCAGCCCCTGGTTGGGCTGCAGGTACAGGGCAATCAGCTCGCTGAGCGTCTTGAAGCGCCGCACCTGCACCCCCTGTGACGTCTGTGGGGACATGGGGACACCAAGGCCATCAGCGCCTGCAGCCAGCATCACCGGACCCCCCAGCTGGAGACACCACCAAGCAGGGAACCCACCACCCAGGAAGGCCACCATGCAGGGACCCCCCGGCAGGGATAACACCTTGCAAGGATCCCCTCATGCAGAGCTGCCACCATGCAGGGATGTTCCCATGAAGGGACCCCCGTGCAGGGACCCCTCCATGCAGAGATCCTCTCACGCAGAGATGCCACCGTGCAGGAACCCCTCCATGCAGGGGCCCCCATGCAGGATGGGGGGCTGACCCTACAGCCCCCCGGTGGGGAGCAGGGCCCGGTGCAATGGGGCCTGCAGGGCTGGTAGGTGGGCTGGCAGGGTGCAGGCAGCAGCCGTCCCTTGGCCTCCTCCCTCCCAAGAGCAGCTTTTCCTGCCCGCCTGGCCAGCACAAAGAGGGTTCTGTTGCTCTAAAAATACCCGGTGCCACAGCCAGCCAAGACAGGCACAGCCAAGCCACCCGGCACAGCCGGGCAAGCATGTGGCACCAGGCCAGGGCTGAGCCCGGCACAGCCACCCAGCACAGCCAGAGAGACAGACAAACTCACGGCACGAGGTCAACACTGAGTACTGCTGAGCTGGAGACCCCCACTGCCTGTGAGCCATAGGGTGTCCCATGCCCGCGCTGCCCACCTGCACAGCCAGGAAATCCTCCTCGTCCGGCAGGATGCGGTAGGTGTGGACATGTTTCTGGAACCTGTGGCAGCAGGGAGGGCATCAGGGTGCTGGGGGTTGGGTGGCATCCTCCCACCTGCCTGCATCATGGCCTCCGCCAGCCCCAAAGGGATGCCCAGTACTCGTCCAGCCAGACCCCTACTTCACCAGCACCCAGTGAGGAGCTCCAATATTGCTATTCCCCATGGCACGCAAGGAGCTGACAGGGAAACCCACGGAAAACCCATGGGAAAATGCTTGCAGGATGGGTACTGGGAGTCCTGGATAGGTGCTGGGAGTCCCAGAGGGACTCCCCCACTTGCTCCGACCCCACAGTCGCTGCCCTGGCCGCACTGCCTGTCTGTGCCAGAGGCACTGTCCCCAGCCCACAGCACAGGCAGGAGCTGGCAGGTGTAGTGTGAGGAGCCAGTTCACTTTTAGTTATGCCTCAACAATGGTTGTCAGACGCATGTGGAGGAGGGGTGCACTTGTGCCACGTGCAGGAGACAACTGGAAGCAGCCTTGTCTCTGGGAGGGCTTCACCTGGCAACACCTCCCATGAGGCAGGCAGTAGGAGACACTGTAGAGGGGCTTCTCCCATCAGGTCACGAAAAGGTCTCTGCCAATGGACGGCAAAGAAAGGTTGGACCGGACCAAAGGTTCCCCGTTAGCGGGCGGACTTTGGGAAGGGCCAGAGTGGTATAAAACCTGACTGCGCCAGGGCTCGCTGGGGTTTGCTCCCTCCTTTGCCCTGGTCCCAGCCTGCCTTCTGGCTCTCCTGCCCTCGCTGGCTCGCCCTCACACCTGCCCTGCCTTCCTGTGTTCCTGACCGCCGCCCTGCCGCTTTGCCCCAGCGTCCTTGCCTGAGCTGCCTGCTTCCAACCCTGCCGCGCCAATCGAGANACGGCAAAGAAAGGTTGGACCGGACCAAAGGTTCCCCGTTAGCGGGCGGACTTTGGGAAGGGCCAGAGTGGTATAAAACCTGACTGCGCCAGGGCTCGCTGGGGTTTGCTCCCTCCTTTGCCCTGGTCCCAGCCTGCCTTCTGGCTCTCCTGCCCTCGCTGGCTCGCCCTCACACCTGCCCTGCCTTCCTGTGTTCCTGACCGCCGCCCTGCCGCTTTGCCCCAGCGTCCTTGCCTGAGCTGCCTGCTTCCAACCCTGCCGCGCCAATCGAGAGCCCACCCTGCTGCCCCGATCCAGCCGGTCGCCATGACCCTGTCCAGGGTCCTGCTCCTCCCGTCCCGAGTGCCCACTCACCGCGTGCCCGCTGCCGTCGCCGCGGGAGCCGCGCCCCTCCGGGCGCCGCGCAGGCTCGGTCAGAGCCAGCCCGGGCACAGGCAGGCAGCGTGCACATCCTCCGCCACCTGGACACCGACAGCACTGCCCCGACTCGCTGGGGGTAACGCCCTCTTTTCCTCTCTGTCCCCTCTCTCTCCTCTCCTCTATTCCTTTTCCATTTTCCTTTCTTCTTTTCTGTCTCTTCTAGCCCTCTTTTGTTTGGGCAACTCCTTTTCCTTCTCCTTTTTGTTACCAATAAATGGTTTTTCAGATACAACGTTTGCCTCGTTTGGCTTAATTTCATTCCCGACCATCCATTTTTAAAAGAACCCTCCACAGTTCCCCACAGCGGAACGCGACACACAGGCAGGAGCTGGCAGGAGCAGGCAGGACCTGGCAGCCAGGACGCCAGGAAACAATATATTTTCCAATGGAAGCTGACAGGAACCAGGGACGTGATCCCGGGGCAGGGGTGACGGGCAGTGCTAAGAGATGGGGTGACAACATCAGGGGCTGCAAGAAGCAGGATTGGGACCCGTCCCCATCCCAGGGACTCCAGGAGACAGGGAGCCTCGGCACTGCCAGACCTCTCCACTCCAGTGCTGTCAGCAGGGATGGTGGCTCCTCGGCTGGCCTGTGGCCACAGAGGTCACCATGAGCATCAAGGTGGCTGTCACCACGTCAGGGCCACTGATCCACTCAGCTGCTGTGCCCCCTGCCCCTGTGGCACCTCGACACAGGGCTGGAGGACCGGGACAAGGCAGCATCCATCCCCCCACGCTGTGCCTGGACAGAGCACCATGCCCCTACATCCTACCCCACAGCGTCAGGTTCCCTGGTGTCACCCCACAATTCTGGTTACCCTGCCACCACCCCACAGCACCAGGTCCCCTGGTGCTACCACACCCCATACAGTGCCAGGCACCCCATTTCTCCTCCCTCCTCTGCAGGTATGACCCACCCCAGCACCACTGGGGTCTTCCCGGGTGCCCCAATGCCCAGTCAGGGGACATTGGGGGGTGGGACCACGGGGAACCCTCCAAGTGGTAGGGTAGCTGAATGGGAATCCACTGTGGGGGGGCTGTATGGAAAACCCCGCTAGTCTGGGTGAGGGCATCAGGGGCTCCTAGCTCAAAGGAGTCAGTGGGAGAATCCCAGCTGGTAGGATGGGGGGGCACAAAGAGACACCCCCAAATGAAGGTAGCATAAGGGGTCTCTGTGGGAAGTCCTAATGTTCCATAGCAGGAACACCAGTGGAGGTGTGATGGAGGGTGCAAGAGGAACCCCAGCACAGCACCAGTATGTGGAACTCCAAATTCAAGAGGCAAGGAGCAGGGCCCATAGAAGGAACCTCAGCTGTGGGGGAAGACAGGGGTTCTCTATGGATAACCAGAAGGGGGCTGGAGGGACACCCAGCACAGGGGGTGGTACGGCAGAGGGGGACTGCAGGGCCCCCCTGGCTGCCCGGTCCCGCACCGTTGGTGGCTGCTATTTTGGTGAGCCATGATGGGGGGGGCAGAGAGCACCGGGCTTGGACACAAAGAGCCTTTATGCGGGAGCAACGGGACTCCCCTGTCGGCTCTGATGCACAGCCAGCACCCTGCCACAGCACAGCAGACACCCCATGTCCCCACTGCCCCGTGGCACACAGAGGGGCACCTACCACCCTACTCCACCAAGAGCAGGGTGTGGGTACTGTGGCGAGGGGGACACCACATGCCCACTGGCAGCACCCTGGCACTTGTGTCCCCATGAACTGGCAGTGAGCCTGGATGGAGGCTCCAAGCCCCCGTGCTCCTGTGGGACACCACACCAGGACTGTCCCCACTGGCACTGCTCACCAACCGGCAACGTCAGCACGCTCTGGGGTGCCACTGCCGTATGCCAGCACTGTGGGTTCCAGTGATGCCCCAATATGCCACAGTGAGGCCACAAGTGTGACACCTCGGTATGCCACAGTGAGACAACCCAGTGTGCCATGGCAAGGGCACAGCAAGATGTCCTGGTGTGCCACATCCAGCCCGGTGAGGCCATGACACACCGGCGGGAGGGTTAAAGGAAGCCGACGCTGCCGGGATCCCGCTGCAGTTCCCTTTCCTCCTCCTGACCCTGCAGCTATTTTTAGGGCTCCAGCAATAGCCGGGGCCAATGGCCCCACAGCCCTGTCCACCCACTCACTGGCAATGGGGGTGCCTGGTGAGATCACACTACCAGGGATTCCCAGTAGTCCTTGTTGGAGTGCAGCCTCCCAGCTTGGCATCCCCATGACGGGCTTTGCCATGCTGAGTGGACCCATCCCACAGCCCAGCCACATGGCACCCATGTCCTCCTCGCCAGACAGTGAGAGACATCAATGACAGACAGCCCTTACCTAGGCACCTGCACCACCATGCTCTCTGCAGCCCTCTGTCACCCACACTGGTGCCACAATGACCCCCAGCCCCATGGCACCATCGGGTGCCGGAATCACGTGCTCTCCCCGTGCTGTGACCGGTGCTGCTCGCCAGCCCAGCTTTGTGGTGGGGAGCCAGTGCCCAGAGCCACGCTGTGCCAACGTGGCTGGGAAACTGCATTTGCCACTGTCCATGGGCAAGGACAACCATGCCACCATGGAGGATGTATGCCTGGCACCTGCACGTGGCACCAGCACGCAGAAACCCCAGGGCAGGCCAGCTCACAGTGCACTCCCAGTTCTCCCACAGGCTCTCAGGGCACAGAAAAGCTTGGAATTGAGGTGCCCTCACCACCACTCCACAACCACATGAAGGTCCAGGTGCTGGCACAGGTAGCCAGCCTCGAGCAAAGCTGGTGGCATGCCCCCATGCTCCCCAGGAGCACCCCAGCACATGGTACATCACCAGCACACCGAGGTGTCAGAGGCCCCAAGTATGGTGGAGTGCTGGGGTGCACCACCAGGCAAGGGCACTTCAGGACCCCCCAGGGCTGTCAGCACTCACATGTGACCTGGCACAAGCTGGGAGCCATGGAGTCTCATGGCACAACTCAAAGGCACAGAGTTGTCCCCCCTCCCCAGGCTGGGGACCCCCAGACATGAGGGCAGGAGCTAGAGCCCCCCAGTGCCATGGGTAGGCTTGGGGACCCCAAGAGTGTGGAGTAGGGGCCAGGCCCCCTATCTCACAGACCCCCATGGTAGCAATGTGGGTGTCACAGTCCCCCTGGAGCCAGCCCAGTATCCCCCCAGTGCCCAGAGATCCCCAGCCCGTCCAGCACTCCCCCCATCTGTTGGTGTCTGGTCTCCCGGGACACCCAGGCCAGAGCGGGTGCCATTCCCCTGGTGCCCTGTGTCCCAGAAGTGCCAGGGTTCCTCTGAACCCCCAGGTCTCCTTGTGTCTGTGTGCCCCCAGCATCCACTGACCAGAGCTGTCCCAGTCTCCCTGTGCCCAAATTCCTAGCAACCTAGTTCCCCAAATTCCTAGCAACCCCTACAGTACTGGTGACCTCCATGTACGCTGTGTTGCCCCAGGTGGGTCCCTGCCTCTGCCTGCTGCCCTCTTGGTGTTGGTACCCCCCAAGTGCTCCCTGCATGCTCCCCTGGATCCGTTCCAGTGGTCCCCACCGCTTCCCCTGCCAGTGCTCCCTTGGAGCCCACCCTCGGTTCCTCTCCCACTGTTCTTCCCGGCCCCCTGCCAATGCTTCCCTGGACACCCACCCTGTGTACCCCAGTGCTCCCCTGAATTCCTGCAGTG
>VXAD01005282.1:92540-104123 GCA_013399195.1 Dicrurus megarhynchus | reverse complement strand
GAGGCGGGGGCACAGTGGTGTGAAGGCACCGGCAGTGTGGGGGTACCGGGAAGCCAGGCACTGGGGAAAGGGGGGCCGCGGTGGGGCAGGGCTGGGGCCGGGCTGGGGCCAGGGGCTGAAAAAGTGCGGGGCACGACCCGGTTTCGCCACCAAAACCAGGGACTTCTCCATGGCCCAGGGATCGGTACGGTGCCACCCCACAGCTGGGATCACAGAGCATGTGGGGAAAGAGACCCCTGTGGTGGGCTCCGGGCCGGCAGAACTCCCTTGACAGCCACGCTCCCACCTTAGGATCCCCGGGATGTCCTCCCCTTTTTCCCCATAATTTTCCCAGTCCCATCCTGTGCACCAGTGAGGTAACGCCCGGTGTCAGCGACTCCCGGAGCCCTGGAGCTGTGTCAAGTGCTGGGACACATTCAGCGATCCCATCCCCTTGGGGCCCAGTGGCAAGCAGCCCTGTGCCTTCTGCTTTGCCCAGCACAGTGGTTCGGGGGAGGCAGTGCCAGGCAGCCAGGTTGGTCGGTACAAATGAATGGGAGTGCTGTCTGCTTCATCTCCCCACCAGAAGCAGGATCAGACAATCAGACACCCCCAGGTCCCTCAACCATCCTATTGCCCCCCCAACCCCCAGCCCCACAGCACCCCAACACCAAGCAGGGCAGGAGCGTTTATTCATGAGCCCCATGCCTGGGGGAGACATAGCTTGGGGACATCCCATGGGGAGGCACAGGGCAGCTTGGTGACCCCCCCTGACCACCTACTGCCTGCTCCTGCCTGCAGCCCCTCCCGCTCAGAGTGGGGCCAGGAGGGTAAGGGGCAGCAGGGCCAGCAGGATGGAGAGGGGGGAGTTTGGGGAAGCATCGCCACGGGCGTAATATTTGGCGACGGCGACATTAGGGTTCTCCTGCGCGGGATCAAACCACATCTGGATGCAGCGACCGCTGCCACGGTGGTGGGACGTGTAGCGGTAGGAGCCAGACCAGATCTGCTCGCAGAGTGCAGCCGCCGTGGGGAACACATACTTGAACTTCTGGCACATGGCACCCTTGGGACACTGGTTGGTGCCTGGGGTGGGGCAGGGGGTGAAGTGGGTGAAGGGCTTTAGGAAAGGGAGGGTGTTGCTCCCCTGCACATGGGGTGCAGATGGGTCCCCACTGGCATTGCTGGGGAAGACAGAGTTGATCGCAAGGTGGCACACGGTCTATCACCACATCACCCCACATCCCACGAGGTCCCTCACATCCCCTGACCCACTCACATGCACAGGGGATTCCCACCTGGCTGCCACCCCCACCCCATGGGGACCCTCACACCCGCAGACCCACTCACAGGCACCAGGGAGGGTGGACACAACCTCCCCTGCAGCAAGATGGAGCATGACTAAAGACCCACCGGAGGGTCAAGGCATGACAGGGGGGGTGCCCTGAAATCCCCACTCACCTGTAGTCCAGTTCCAGCCCTTGTGCCAGTTGACCTTGCAGGTGACAGCGTCCTGGCAATCCTCCCACCACTGCTCGCAGTCCTCCTGGCACAGTGGCACATCCCGGATCCGCTCCTTCCGCCAGCTGTTGTCTGCCTGCAGGGCCCCCAGTTTCCCCCAGTTCACCCCAGGGATCCTGGTAGGTGGGTGGGGGAGGGGTCTGCACCTACCTGGTCGATCCATGGCCCCAGGTTGGGGGAACACTCATAGAGACATGTGTCCTGGATGAAGTGGCGCTTGCACTTCTCCGGCATGGCCCCACAGTGGTTCCAGTTGAATTTGTACAGGTAGGACTGGTCCTGGTGAGCTTCTATACTGGTGTTGGCAGTGCAGCAGGCATTGTCCTTCCAGAGGACACACTGCACCAGGGCAAGCCAGGGCTCAGCTGGGACCCATCAGGACCCACCAGGGCTCAGCTGGAACCTGCTGTGGGTCTGGGGAAAGCACCAGTGCCCACGGGTGGGTGACACTGGGTGATGGAATTCATGTTGGGGCACAGAGCCCCCCAGCCTCCATCCTGGTGACCCCACAGCGAGTTACACCAGTGGGTGCTGGCGCAGTGGGTGAGGACCGTACCTGCCCGTAGAGCTGCCCCTCAGGGCCAGGCTGTGTTTTATGGTGCTTGGCATCCATGCAGACGTTGAGCAGCGAGTCCTGCGCCACCGCCGCTGCTGCGGTGGCAGCTGGCCAGGCCACCAGCACCAGCAGAGCCAACATCGCTGCCATCGCTCTGCCAGGGCGACAGCAGGACAGGACGGCAGCACTGAGAGACTCAGTGACAGCAGGGACAAAGTCCCCCACTGTGCTTGTGCGAGTGTGGCAGCACATGGTCACTGGCCAGGACCACCAACAGTGGGGTCAGGGATCTCCCCTGGGGGGTGCCAGGAATCAGGGCTCTTACCTGGCAGGAAGCTGGGCTCCAGGTGCTGTGGGACGAGTGCAGCTCATCTCAAAGGTCGTGGCGCAGCACAACCCTTGTCCACTGATCATGGGACGTGGGAATGCGATGGATTGGGCAGCACCGAGGGCATGGAGGAGACAGTGCACCCCGCCCTGGCAGCCCGCTGTGTCCTGGATTGACACTCGTGCCTGTCCTGGCTCCCCCAGCCCTGCATGCAGCTGGGATTCGTCCTCCTGGCGCCAGGCTGGGGCCAGCACCAGCCAAAATCCACCTGTGGCTGTTTTTCCTTCCCTCCCGTGGGAGGTGGCCTGATTCCCTAACACCAGCACAAGGGGCAGGACCTAGCCCCCCAACACCACAGGGTGCCTGTGAGTGACCCAGGGGGTAAGAGATGTTGCTGGTGGGGACAGGTACCCCTGTGGGGTCACAGATGGCCACAGGGTAAAGGCAAGTAACCCTCATTGAACTACAGATACTCCACGGGATCACAGATGCCCCGTGGAGGGGGGAGCAGATACCCTGGGGGAGAGCAGTCACCTGTGGATCGGGAGGCACAGAAACCCTCCAGTGTCAGACATGCCTTGGGGCGGGGGGGAAGATACTCTGGCAGGGGCAGACACCTCCAAGATCACACATGATGGGGGGGCCCAGACATGCCCCGGGGGCCACAGATGCTCTGAACAGGGGGAAAGATACCTCCTCACAGGTGACAGATACCCCCACCCATGGACAACAGTTGCCCCCAAAGGAGCAGATACCCCATGAGGATCACAGATACCTCCCCACTGGGATAACCCCTGGGGGTCACATATCCGCCGTTAGTCACAGATACCCCAAGGAGGGCACAGATATTCCGTGGGGATCACAAATACCTCCACACTGGGGTCCCACATAACTCCGGGGGTGGTCACGTACGCCCGGGCCGTCGGACGCGGGGGGGGGACCAGCCCATCACCTGTCAATCAGGCGTCGCCCCGCCCCGGACGGCGCCCAGGCCACGCCCCGCCCATTCTTCCCCCTGTGGAAACCCCCTCCCTCCGCGCATGCTCCGTGCGCTGTAACTGGTTCCGGGTTGGACTCCACTTCCGGCTCGGCGGCGGGCGCCGGCCCGGCGCTGCTCCCGCCATGTCCACGCTGTTCCCCTCACTCCTGCCTCGCCTCACCGAGTCCCTCTGGTTCAACCTCGACCGACCGTGCGTTGACGAGACCGAGCTGCAGCAACAGGAGCAGCAGCACCAGGCCTGGGTGGGCACCGGGGCGGGGGGAGATGTGGGGCCGGGGGTCCGAGTGTCAGGAGACCGGGAACGGGTTCGGGGCTGGGGAAGTGGCCCTTCCTGCTTCAGCGGGCACGGGCGCGGTGCTCGTTGCAGCCCCGAAGCGATGCCCGGGGTGGGGGTTCGCGGGCGTCCCGGGGCACGGGGCTCCTCCGGTGCGTCGCTCCCCCCGCGCGTTCACCGACTGTGCCCGTTTTTCAGCGTCCTGTGCCGGTGTTGCCGGCTCGGGCACCGCTGGTCTCGTCTCCGTGATCCGTGTGTCACACTAGCTCGGTGCGGGCTGTTCCCGGAGCTCCCCGTTTACTGTGTGGGGGTTAATTAACAAGCTGCTGCTGAACTGAGGTTCCTGCACCAGCTCCCAATTAATTAATTAACTAATCTCCCGAGGGAGTCGAGGAGCGATTTCTGATCCTGGTAACTGACAAGTGTTTGTGCTATGAGCGTGGTTTGGTGCTGCAGTGCCCCTGAGTATGGGGGGAAGAACATCTATTTGATTAAAGTTTTAAAAAAACCCTCAGTAATTAAGTTTTTATAATTAAATAAAAAAGTTTAAATCAATTAAAACCCCAGCACTTAGAAGAGGTTCCAAGTCCCTCTGGGTGGGAGGTGCTGATGTATTTTAATTGAGCTTTAATTGTCTGCTATGGCTGTGTTCATCTGGCTGATGAGATGCCTCAAATTTGGTTCTTTTTGATAAAGAAATACATAAGCTTTGTGTTTGAGCTCCTCAAGCCACATATGCGGACCCTCTCAGCCCCAGAGCATCATTGGCACCACCCTGTCTGGTGCCAGGGTGTTCAGGCAGATGTCTGTAGCTGCTCTTCCCTGCCTGGCTGGGGGATGCCAGGGAGACAGCAGGACTCCATGGGCAGCTGCCAGCTGGAAATAGGCATGGTCAGGAAGCGACACAAGCTGGCAGCTGAGATGGAAGGGCCTGTTTGCCAGGGTATCATGGAGCTGTTGGGGTGCTCACCCACCTCTCTCCCTTCCCCAGCTCCAGAGCATCGCTGAGAAGGACAACAACTTGGTGCCCATAGGAAAGCCGGCGTCCGAGGTGGGTGTGTGGGCTGGGAAGTGGGGGGGTTGCCACAGGGCTTGAGGGGCAGATGGGATGCTGGAGCTGTTGTGTCCACAGCATTATGATGAGGAGGAGGAGGAGGATGATGAAGATGATGAAGACAGCGAAGAGGACTCAGAAGATGATGAGGATATGCAGGATATGGACGAGATGAATGATTATAATGAGTCTCCTGATGATGGGGAGATCAATGAGGTAAATAGTGTAAGACCCCAAAGCAGGGGATGTGCAGTGTGTGGGACCCTGAGCATGAGCTCTGGGGGCTGTCTTCTCTCCTTCACTCCCTCTGTTGGGTTCTCACTCTGGTGGGGGATCTCAAACCTCTTTCTTTCCCAGGTGGACATGGAGGGGACAGAGCAGGATCAGGACCAGTGGATGATCTGATTCTGCCATGACCACACCAAACCGGAGGCTGGGGGAGAGCCTTTGCCCACCACAGCTCTGGGGGACAGTTCAGTGAAGCTCCTCCTGCTATGGGTGCTGTGTGGGACAGGGGGCTCAGAGGGAAGCTTCCCAGGGGGGCCAGAGGGGAGACTGGCACATTGGAGCTGACACATCTTTTCTAATAAACTCAATTTTCAAGAAAACAACCCCAAATCTGTGTGAGGCCACCAGGGCAGGCAGGGGCTGCCACCCAGGCAAGTGCAAGGCTGCTCCCCACCATCCACTGGGGTGACTGGCAGACCTCCCTGTGCAGTGCAGGCAGGAGCACTACAGGGAATGAACCACCTCACTACCACCCACTGCACCCCACCACAGACCACAGCAGCCACCGTGTTTCTTCCAGAGCCCATGTTGGGAACCTGGTACTCCCGCGGTAACCGTGGCCACCGTGAGGCAGGAGCTCGCCGCCTTCTCAGCAGGTACCGGTGTAGCGGAGCTCGGCGATACCATCGGGAATGGCGCGGAAGTACTCCAGGCTGGCGCGGTGCACCTTGCAGTGGTATTTGCCGCAGGTCTTGGCGTACTGCAGGAAGTGGGGTGCCCCAGGGAAGAGGACGTTATCGGCCAGGATGGTGGCCCCCTCAGCCAGCAGCTGGTGGCTCTCCAGCAGCCGTAGGTCCCTCAGGTAGCAGCGTTTCCAGTGATCCATGAAGACCAAGTCGGCTTTCATCAGGCCGTGCTTCTCCTGCAGGTGGGGTATCACCTCCTCTGAGGGGCCCACGATCAGCTCCACCTGTGCTGCAGCACCCTCAGTTGCTGGGGCAGCGTGTCAGGGTGCCCACCCACCACCCTGCTTCACAGGGTGGTGACGGGTCCACATGGGACAGGACCTTTCTCTTCCCACATACACTACCCAGCAGGTGCTGCAGTCCCTGCCACAGCAGCAAAGGGCCCCCACCCATCTCCTCCCTGCTTTCTGGTGCAGACCTGGGCTTTCTCCCAGTCCCCGGGTGCTCACCGTCTGCTCACTGAAGCCGGCCAGGCGGATGACCTTCTCGGCCACGGCAGCGTGTCGGGGGTCCCCCTCGATGGTGTAGAGGCGGGCGCCTGGGGGCAGCCCCTGTGCCAGCAGCACGGTGCCATAGCCACAGTACGTGCCCAGCTCCAGCACCCGCAGTGGTGCCCGCTCCAACAGCACCCGCTCCACGATCCGTCCTGACATGGCATGTGCCTCTCAGCACCCACAAACCTGTGCCACCCCAGCCCTGGGCAGGGCGAAGGTGCCAAGCAGTTTCCCAGTGCCCAGAGGGATGGAGGAGAGCCATGCCAAAAATGCCACAGCCAGGTCGATGATGCCATAGCCATAGCAACAGAGCCATGGCTGTGCTGGCATTGCAATGGCCATGCCAATGATACTATGGCTATATCAACAATGCCACCGCCATGCCAATGGTGCCATGACCACACCGACCCTGTCATGGCTATGTCAGCAGTGTCATGGTCGTGGCATTGGTGCCATGGCTGTGCCAGCGGTCCTGTGGCCATGCTGGCAGTGCCACGGCCGTGTCATTGGTGCCATGGCCATGCCCAGTGTCATGCCCAGTGTGGTGTGGGCAAGCAAGGGTGGCACTCACCTTTGTCAGGCCCCACGCAGCTGAGGTGCTCACAGTGGTAGCACCACTGATCGAAGGTCTGGAGGATGTGGTGGGGGTCCCCAGGGATGGCATGGGCCAGCAGGTATTGGAAGGCACGCTGCTCCCGTGAGGTGCCGGTGAGCCGGTCCCGCAGCCAGGCCACCAGCACCGCCCGGTACAGCAGCATCAGGTAGTGCCGGTACCGGATCAGCAGGGTGACAATGAAGGGGAGGAAGGCCAGGGCAATTGCCGGAGACACCATCACAAGTGAGCGAGGCTGTGATTTCAGCACAATTGCTGAGTTGATTTTGTTAGTTTCCTACTTATCTTGGGAGTTCTGCCAAATGGGAAGTTCTGCACCCTTTGTGTCCACTATCAGTAGCATAACCTTGGGCCCAGGCTTTGAAAATCTCCCCTGGGCAGAGATTGTTGAAGCATGTGAGCCCTAAACCATAATGAGGCAAATCTATCTCCTCACAGGGGATGCTGTGGTGGGGCGTCCTCCCAGGGTGCCAGCCTCACAGCTCCCACTCATGCCATGAGTTGGCTGTGCTGTGCACACCCTGGAAGTACCTCTCCCTGGGCTCCAGTGCTGCTGGGCCTGCAGGGTTGGGGCACCCCAGGATGCTGTGGGGGTCCCCTGTGCTAGGGCTGGGGAGTGCTGGGGACACATCTGCTGGGGTCCTGATATTGGGGTGGCAGGGCTGGCATCTCAGGGGGTTGGGCTGCTCTGAGGGGCACTGTACAGCACAACCCCTTGCACCCCCCTTGGTCCAGCTTTTCTGCTCCCACCCTCCATATCCTGCACCTCACACCCTGGTCCCCACACCCTGGTCCCCACACCCTGAGCAGTTGGGGGTCCCCAGCCATGGCAACAGGATAGGGCAATGGGATTGGCACCTACCTGTCCCCACACTCCAGGCAGGCAGAGGCAGGCAGTCCTGCGTGGAACCCTGCTGCCACTCAATTATTGATGGTGTCACCTCATCTGCAGTTGCTATCGGAGCTCCGGTTACCAGCTCAGTGGGGCTGCCAACGGAGACGGGGCCAGGCTGGGGCAGGGAGGTGGTCCTGGGCTGCAGAAAGGGGCCTGGGGCTGGGGTGCTGATACTGGAGCTTGGGGTACCAGTACTGGGGCTGGGGTCCCAATACTGGTGTGTAGTACTAGGAGCTGTGGTCCTGATACTGGAGCTGGAGTCCTGTCACTGTGCACTGAGAACACCGGGTACTGGAAACACTGGGCAACAGGAGCACAGGGAGCCAGGAGCACCGGGAGGACTGGAGCCAGAATCAGTGGAGTCTGGGGACACTGTGGGCCCTGGGACCATGGGGCTATTGGGAGCACTGGGGGTGTGGAGGGTTGGGGCACTGGGATCTGTTGTGGTTTAGGAATGGTACTCCCCTGTTCAGTGCCCCCACCGAGACCCTCCAAACCATGCCCACTCTCTCTCTCCCCCCCTTTCCTCTCCCTCTTCCCGGCAGGGTGGACAGGAGAATTGGAGGCACAAAAGGTAAAGATCTCAGGTTGAGATAAGAATAATCTACTGGATAGAAGAAAATGAACAGTAACAGCAACAATACTAATGGCAGGGGGTACAAGAAAAGAAACAATTCACATGGAAGACCCCCCCCTCCTGACAACAGACAATACCAGATGGTTCCCTTGCCAATTTACTTGACAATGAGTTGGTGTACGACAGCGACAGCGGTGTGCTCTGTACAAAGTTGTGCCACAAGGATTGTGTACATGGGACATCTGGGCCTACAGGGGACTGCTCATTATCTGAATCCCTACAGTAGATTCAACCTCCAGCACAGTTCATTCTCTCCAAGATACTGGGTACCTTGCTCCATGGTGTTCCACTTGTCTCGGTGCACTACTCGATCATCCTTGAGAGAATGCCTTTCCCTCACACTTTCCCTCGCCTCCAGAGCCTGAGAGTTTCTGTCCTCTTCCCAATCCCCTTGTCAATGTTCACATCCCAGGACAGCGATCCCAGCTGCTTGGCTTCACTACCATCCCCTTCCATATCGAGGGCTGGGATATCCCAGCACTGGAGCAGCCAGGTCACCAGAGGCTCACCTGACTGGCGGCTGAAACCTTTTCACACATCTTACAGCTCACCCAGGGACATGGATTAGGCGATTTTCTCTGGCCCTGCCTCCTCCTCCTCTTCTGAGGGCGCTGATTTTTCATCGCTCACTAACTGAACTGATTTTGTCTTGGATTCCTTCTTCTGTGCAGGGGTGACTGCTTCCAGCACAGGTTGTTCACCGGGTTCAGCTGCAGGTGGTGTGGCCACGGTGCCTGTTGCTCTGTTTCCTCCTCCTCCTCCCCGAGGGTGCTCTCTACTGACCACCAGTGTCCAATAAAGAGTAGCCAGGGCCCAACACACTGCAGTAAGCTGCTCATCTCTGGAGTTGCCATACCATCCTCCTTGCAAATATTCTGTCACTTTATCGGGGTCCTGGAGTTGTTCAGGGGTGAACTCCCAAACCACTGGAGCAGAATTGGCCAATTTTCTTGCACATTCCATGCCACTCATGACTATTCCCCCTCAGGACAGGTCTCTGAATGGCCTTCTTGGAAATCTCTGTTCTGCCTCCAAACACGACTCTAAACATAGTGTGGAGTGCACTGAGACATAGCAGACATAGCAACAAGAACATGCTTTCCTTAACATCCAAAGGGAATTCAAAATTCTCAAAAGCTGTTGTAACAGGCCTGAAGGGGGAAAAGGGGGGAAAATAGGGGGAAAATCATCCTTCCCCCGCTCCCCCCACAGACTGGGTACGAGTATTAATGGACTCCCAAAGGTAGTGCTGAAGTAAGGGCAGCAGGAGAGCAGCACTGAATACACATCCCAAAGTACCCTCATTGCCCTTGATGTTACCATGTCATAAACTCATATCCCACAATACAGCAACAGAGAAACACCGATCCTTGTCCCTGCTCTGTAAAAGGTCACCCCGAGGAGCACATACAGGAATACGGGAATATATCCAGGGTTAGGTACCATACCCATGTGAACGGACCAAGCACCTTTGTGACCAGTGGCTCTGGACCTAACACAGCAAATGCTGAGATCAAGTTTGTTTCCAACCTACTCTGGACAGATCTATTGTTATCTCAACCCTTAGTGCCCCACACTGGGTGACAAATAAGGACAGTCACGGTTTAACCCCAGCCAGCAACCAAGCCTAACACATTCGCTTGCTCACTCCCCCATCAGCAAGATCCGGGAGAGAATTGGAAGAGTAAAAGCTGGAAAACTTGTGGGTTGAGATTGAGATAAAGACAGATTAATAGGGAAAGCAAAGACCATGCACACAAGCAAAGCAAAACAAGGAATTAAGTCACCACTTCGCATGGGCAGGCAGGTGTTCAGCTATTCCAGGAGAGCAGGGCCCCATCACATGTAACAGTTATTTAGGAAGACAAACACCATCACTCCAGATGTCCCCCTCTTCCTCATTCTTCCCCCCACTTTATATTCTGAGCACTGGAAGCACTAGGAACATGGGAGCACTGGGAACACTGGAGCTACCAGGAACAAGGGTGACATGGGGACCACTTGGAACTCTGGGAGCATGGGGAACGTGGGAACACTGGGAGCACTGGGGGCACTGGGGCACTAGGAACATGGGGGCACTGGGAACACTGGGGACACTGGGAGCACTAATGGTGTAGTCCCAAAACAGGTGTGCAAGAGTTGAGGTGTTTGGTTATTTACAGTTGTGCACAGAAAGGGGGTTTGGGGAGCCCATCTACAAAGCCAACACCCCACCTATCAAAACTTTTCACTATTTATACGTTTAGCAAACAAAACCATTTTTTATTGGCTGTGAGTTACCTAGTTCTGTCATTAATTAGTGTTCTACTTTCTATTGGTTATATGATCCCCTTGCTTCATGTATTAATTAGTCTGCATGCACAGTCTTTCTCCCCTTTTGTGTTGGTGGATCTCTTGGGTCAGTGCTTGTGAGTCAGTGGTCCCAGTGCTAGAACTACCTGTCAACCACCTGTCAACCGTCTGAGCTGATTTCAGCACAATTGCTGAGTTGATTTTGTTAGTTTCCTACTTATCTTGGGAGTTCTGCCAAATGGGAAGTTCTGCACCCTTTGTGTCCACTATCAGTAGCATAACCTCAGGCCCAGGCTTTGAAAATCTCCTTTGCCCGGGGATCATTGAAGCATGTGAGCCCTAAACCATAATGAGGCAAACCTATTGACAATGAATTTATCCTTCAAACATCTGGACATCAGGGAGACTGGGAACATGGGGGCACTGGGAACACTGGAAGCTCTCAGAACACTGAGACACTGGGACTACTGGGAGCACTGGGAAAACTGACAACGTGAGGATACTGAGAACAGTGGGGGCACTGGGAACACTCGAAGCTCTCAGAACACTGAGACATTGGGACTACTGGGAGCACTGGGAAAACTGACAACGTGAGGATACTGAGAACAGTGGAGGCACTGGGAACACTAGGAACATGGGAACACCGGAAGCACTGTGGCACAGGGAACTTGACGGAATTTTGGGGACTCTATGAGCACTGGGGACACTGGAAGCACTGGGAGCACTGGTAACACGGGGACTGTTGGGGCACCCGGGAATACGGTGTCTGAGCACGGGAGCGCACCCGGAACACGCCGGGAGCAGGGGCGGGAAGGGGCGGTGCCCCGGGAGCAGGCACGTGACCGCGCGCGCAAGGCCGCGTGACGTAGCCCACGTGCGAGCACCGCCCCGTCCCACGTGACAGCGCCGCGCGCGCCCCCGGCGGCGGGCGCGGCTCTGTGTGTGTCTCTATGTGTGTGTCCCTTC
>VXAD01005282.1:0-92491 GCA_013399195.1 Dicrurus megarhynchus | reverse complement strand
GCCGGGGGGGGGGGGTGTGTGTGTGTGACTCGGCGCTCACGTGACCGCGCGGCGGGGCCGTGCCGGAGCTGGGGCCGCGCTCGCCATGGGCTGCTGCTACAGCAGCGAGGCCGAGGCCTCCGACCAGGTGGGCCTGGCGCNNNNCGTGCCAGACCCTTCCCCCGTCCCGCTGCAGGTGTAAGTCCAAGGCCTCAAGCGGCACCGGCGGGAACAGCGCCAGCTTTTCCTTCTTGGGACAGCCTGACTGCCGCGCAGCTCAGGGGCCGGGGCAGAACTGGGGCTGTCACCTGTCCCGCGAAACTTAATCCGCGGGTGCGGTGAGAGCTCGGCTGTGACAGCCCGTCCCAGGGGAGCCCAGCCGGCTCCCACTTGTGTAGTGAGAAAGGAAGGAGAAGGGCCTGGCCTAGAGTATCGCAGCAGCATTTCCCAGCAGGAGGAAGGGGAGAGGAAGCTTCTGTCTGGGGAGGAGCTGGAGATGCCACCGACGGCGTGTGTGGAGGAGTGGTTGCACTCCCAGCCCACCGTAGGTCACAGCCTGAGCGTCCTCTCAGGACAGGACAGACATGGAAGGACTTGAGCGTGTCCAGAGAAGGGAACGGAGCCGGAGAAGGGGCTGGAGCACAGGGAGTGGCTGAGGAAGCTGAGGGCCTCAGCCTGCAGAAAAGGAGGCTCAGGGATGACCTTCTTACTCTCCACAACTTCTTGACAAGAGGGTGCAGCCAGGTGGGGGTCTGGCTCTCCTCCCAGGGAGCAAGCGACAGGACATGAGGAAAGGGCCTGAGGTTGTGCCATGGATGGTTTAGGTCAGATATTCGGGAAAATTTCCCTAAAAGTGTTGTACAGCCCTGGCACAGGCTGCCCATAGCAGTGTTGGAGTCCCCATCCGTGGAGGGATTTAAGAGCCATGTAGACTTGGCATCTGGGAACGCGGTTTGGTGGTGGGCTCGGCAGTGCTGGGAGAACGGTTGGGCTCAGAGGGCTTTTCCAATTTTATTGATTCTATGATTCTGTTCTCTTGGGTGTTTGTGCCCATGNCGTGCCAGACCCTTCCCCCGTCCCGCTGCAGGTGTAAGTCCAAGGCCTCAAGCGGCACCGGCGGGAACAGCGCCAGCTTTTCCTTCTTGGGACAGCCTGACTGCCGCGCAGCTCAGGGGCCGGGGCAGAACTGGGGCTGTCACCTGTCCCGCGAAACTTAATCCGCGGGTGCGGTGAGAGCTCGGCTGTGACAGCCCGTCCCAGGGGAGCCCAGCCGGCTCCCACTTGTGTAGTGAGAAAGGAAGGAGAAGGGCCTGGCCTAGAGTATCGCAGCAGCATTTCCCAGCAGGAGGAAGGGGAGAGGAAGCTTCTGTCTGGGGAGGAGCTGGAGATGCCACCGACGGCGTGTGTGGAGGAGTGGTTGCACTCCCAGCCCACCGTAGGTCACAGCCTGAGCGTCCTCTCAGGACAGGACAGACATGGAAGGACTTGAGCGTGTCCAGAGAAGGGAACGGAGCCGGAGAAGGGGCTGGAGCACAGGGAGTGGCTGAGGAAGCTGAGGGCCTCAGCCTGCAGAAAAGGAGGCTCAGGGATGACCTTCTTACTCTCCACAACTTCTTGACAAGAGGGTGCAGCCAGGTGGGGGTCTGGCTCTCCTCCCAGGGAGCAAGCGACAGGACATGAGGAAAGGGCCTGAGGTTGTGCCATGGATGGTTTAGGTCAGATATTCGGGAAAATTTCCCTAAAAGTGTTGTACAGCCCTGGCACAGGCTGCCCATAGCAGTGTTGGAGTCCCCATCCGTGGAGGGATTTAAGAGCCATGTAGACTTGGCATCTGGGAACGCGGTTTGGTGGTGGGCTCGGCAGTGCTGGGAGAACGGTTGGGCTCAGAGGGCTTTTCCAATTTTATTGATTCTATGATTCTGTTCTCTTGGGTGTTTGTGCCCATGATCTCCCTGTTGGGCTCTTCTCACAGCCCCTGCAGCACCATTCAGACAAGCCAGAGGATTAAGGGTTGAGCTGCAGCTCTGCACCTCCTGGAGTGAGTCGGGAAACATGCCCTGTGACTCTGGGAACCCCCCACCCCTCACTGTCCCTGGGCTAGGGCAGGTGGGGTTCGCTGGGCTCAGGTGGGCCCCCTGGTATTGCAGGGTGGGGTCTCTGTGGTGCCCAGTCAAGGGTGGGGCCGCGGTAGGTCCTCATTAGCTGCAGGGTTTTCATGCAGATCGATGCTGGCTGCAGACTCCTGCCTGCAGGACTGGCCACTACAAATGTGCTGCCCGATTTCAGCCACGCTTGCTGTCCTTGTGGCTGGAGGGGCTTCAGCTGGGAAAAAGCAAAAGAATTGGGTAAAGAGGTGCCTGGCCATTGCCCCAGCAGCACTGAGGCTGTGCTGGGTTACACTGGGATGCACGGGGAGCCCTCTTGGCAGGTGGAGGGTGAGACTCGTCTCATCCCTTGGGGTTAGTGTTGCTGGTATGGGGAAGCCAGGCCTGATTTTCCTCTTGCTTTTCACTTAGGAGGAAGAGACAAAGCGGCTGCTGGAGCCGGCAGCCAGCCCACCCAACAAGGTGCTGAATGGAGCGGAGCAGAGCTACCACAACCTCCCGTCGGCACGCACTGATGAGCAGGCCATGCTGTCCTCCATCCTTGCCAAAACAGCCATGTAAGCCTCAGGCCGTGCCCATGGGGCAGGCAGCACACCTCGGGGACCAGCGGTGACCCTGGATGTGGCATGCAGCTGGCTGGCTGTCTGGGGGCTGCCTGGCTGTGGGCCCCAGTGATCAGCCATATATACTGAGGGGAAGGGGGGAGCTGTGGCAGAGCCCTCCTTGTCCCTCTGCCCTCAGACAGCCCCTTCCCTCAGCTTTGAGCCCCATGGGGCCACAGAGACAAGACCCCCGATGTGAGGTGACCCCTCAGCTGCTGGGCTGGAAATAGGGGCAGGGTTTGGATAAGAAAGTGAGTCCATGGGGATGTGGAGAGGGTGGCTGGGGGGGGCAGCAGCACCGTATCCCCTTCCGAGGAGGCTTTTCCTCAAACTCAGAGGGGCAATGTGGGGGAGAGGGCTGTGTCCAGCCTGGCTGGGAGGGCTTTGGGATGCTCATAGGCCCCTCTGCTCCCTGCCTGGCATTGGGGAGCTACTGGCCACTGGTGTGCATCCAACATGCGGGGCCACTGCAGCTCTGAGCACTGCTTTGCTGTGGGGTGCACACAATGGGGCTGCGGCAGTGCCCTGGCCAAGAGCCTGGTTCCTGTGAGCCCAGGGCCGGGTACCGGGGCTCTCAGGACATCTGCCAAGTGTACTGTCCTCCCAGCAGTCCCTGCTTTTTTCCTCAGGTGGCTGCATGCCAAGGTCCCCAGAGCCCAGACCAGCCCCCAGCTTCCTGTAGACTCTGCCTGCCTCTGCCCCAGGGCAGCTGTGGGCAAACAGTCCCTGGCAGTTCCCCCCTGGCGAACAGCCACTCCAGCCTGGCGCACTTGTGTCCAGCTGGCAGCATTCACTGGGCGAGTTCGGCCTTGAGATGCTTGTTATGGGGTGCTGGCGGGTGCTGGATTTTGTCTGCCCCGGTCAGAGGATGCTCTGAGGTGGGGAGGGAACTCAGGGGGAGTGATGAGCCTCCAGTGGGAGCCACTGTCTTGTGTCTCTGCAGCAACATCATCGACGTGTCGGCAGCAGATTCCCAGGGCATGGAGCAGCACGAGTACATGGACAGAGCCAGGCAGTACAGGTGGGACCTGCGCTTCTCCCCTGGGGTGCCTGCAGTCCCTTCACAGCCCTGTGTGTCCCTGGGCAGGTCCCAGGGGTTTTGGCCTGGCCTTGGCATGTAGCAGGGCTGCAGCATCTCGGAGAGCAGGGTGCAGCCTGCTCAGGGAAGGCTCATGGCAGTGCAGGCAGCAGAGCCCAGGACAAAGGGTTCTTGTGTCACCCAGCCCTTGGGGGAGATGGTGGGGGGCTGGATATGAATGCTTCTGCTTGACAGGTGCCTGTGTTGGAGAGCTGGGTTCTGGGAGTGCAGCACCACTGCTCTCCCTTTCTCCCCCTGGGGGTGCCGGGTCCCTGGGGGTGCAGCACCCATCCTCTGGGTGTCCCCATATCTTGGCATGGCACTGATGTTCGCTGCTCTCCTCTCACAGCACACGCCTGGCCATGCTCAGCAACAACCTGACGCACTGGAAGAAGCTCCCGCTGCTGCCGTCTCTGACTAACCAACCGCACCAAGTGCTCGCCAGTGACCCTGTCCCCTTCGCAGACCTGCAGCAGGTGAGCAGGGCTGGGGTGAGCCCTGGGCCCCTGTGATGCTCCCCAGAGACACATCCTTATCCTAGAGGAGCAGTGGTGCCCTACTGGCTTGCCCAGAGCCCTGGCAGGACTTGTAAGAGCTGAGGGCAAAGCCTAGGTCAGGTTTAAGGCCTTGTTAGAGCTGGGGGCAAAGCCCAGAACAGGCTTAGGGACTTGTTAGGGCTGGAGGCTAACCTCTTGCGACAGTTTCTTTGGGATAACCGGGAGTTGCAGGAGCCACCGGTGACACAGCCATGTCCTCGTGCCCGCAGGTGTCCCGGATAGCTGCCTACGCCTTCAGTGCGCTCTCACAGATCCGTGTCGACGCCAAAGAAGAACTGGTTGTACAGTTTGGCATCCCCTGAGCCTGCCCCCACCACCTTTGCTTCACCGCTTTGGGTTGTTTTTGGTTTTTCCCCTATTTTTTTCTCTTTATATCCCTTCCCTCCCCATGGTGCTGCCACAGAACTTGGACAGATACCCTGTTTCCTACTAAATGCCAAGGCGCCCATCATTGGCACNGTGTGGGGAGGAGGCTGTGTCAGCTGGACGCTGCCTTGCAGAGGGATGAGCACAAAGGGAACAGCCGGTGCAAGGAGGCCCTGGTGTGGGTCAGCACCGTGTGCCAGGTCACCAGGATGGGTGGGCTGGAACCAGGCAGATGTGATGCTCTGCGTGGGGCCTGGTGGCTCCAACACCATCCCTTCTCATTTTTACATGTTTAGACCTTTATTTTGTTTTTTGTGGTTCTTTTTTTTTTTTTAATTACTATTATTTTTTGCCACAGTAGATAAAGCCACGTTCATCCAGTGCCTGTCTCCACTGTTCTCCGTCAGACACAGCATGGACGTGATGCGGGAGCTGTGCCATGGTGGGGAGGGGTACACACGTCTGTCTGTCCCTTGTCACCTCTTCCATCATGTCCCACAGGGCCAAGAGGACAGGGAATGTATGATGACCCACCCTTAAGGGGAAGGAAGCACCTAAGATTTATAAGTGCTTGTGGTTGAAAGGAATGTCAAATGTTCAGAGGGTTTGCAAATAATCAGAAAGTTGTATTAGTAAATTACACACTTGGCATGGAAATTGCAGGGTACCTTTTTATGGATAGGTTTCTCCATCCTGAAGATGGATTTCTTGTTTTCTATGCAAATTAACTATCATGCACAGTCTGTTCTTTCGGGTCTTCATGGAAATGGGTCGGAGGGGTTTGGGGGTCTTTGGTGGTCTTAATCCCACCCTATAGTCCTTGCCCGCTTCCTGCCACTCGTTCCTGTGCTTATGCTGTACTGTCTTGTGCTTATCAGGAGGAACTACAACAAGGATGTTTTCCCAGTGCTGCCCTACCTCACCTTGCCCCCCTTCTCCAGCCACATCTTGTTCTTTCTCATGGCGTGTTAATATCAACAATCCTTGTTTATTACCAACAGTCCTTGGTTGGCTTCACAGCCATCCAATTATCTATGTTTGAGACATACATGTTAGCTCTCTTATATTCTGGGAAAAGAATGCTCCGTGAGACTTTGGACTGTGGTTTATAGGGTCATTAGAGAGTGGGGTTCAGTATGCATTAGCCCCTTATAATTGAGAGCTCAAAGGGTCTCACGTTGGATTGCTTCTAGAAGGTTGCAAGTGAGTGGGCTTTAGTTATAGTAATTTTCCATCCTGGCCATAATTTGAGTTGGTTGAAGGTTCAATAACAAAAATACTGTTCCACTTGGGTTGTTAACTCAGGCAAGAAAAATAAGTTTCCAAGTTTGTTCATTAAAAAACAGATGCTCGTTAAACATCTGTTAGTTCCTTGGAACAGATTATATCTGATAAGCCCAGATGCTGTTTGTGAAGGCGAAGGCCTAACAAGCATTTCTCAGGTCTTGGTGGGGCCTGGGTGGTGGCGGGGGGATGCGCCACCACAATCCAGTCAATGACTAAACTCGACTTCTCTGGGCCTCTTCCGGATGAAATAGGGCTGTGGGTGTGGGGACAAGCCCAGGACCCCCCAAGTGAAATGAGGCCACACTAGTAGCTCAGGGCAGGTTTGGGGGCTGGTGAGGACCCCTGCCCAGCTGGCACTGCAGGGCAGAGTGGGGTGTCTGCATGTGACACACCCCCAGAGTCCCCACCATGTCCCCAGACTCACTGTGGGCTTCCATGTACTCCTTGCCCTGCATGTGGCCCCACACAACCCTCTCCACAAGCACCCAGGACCCCTCATGTGTCCTCACTGAGTGGGGGCCTGAGACCCACACCCCCGTGGTCCCATGTGTGTCACCATGCCTTCACGGGAGGCCCCACTCTGTGTTCCCCTTGGCCCCATGCAGCCCTATAACCCCCTCACACTAGAGCTTCCCTCGCTTGGATTCTTGCATATGTTCCCCAGGAGCCCATGGCCCTGCGTGTGTCCCGGTGACCCGCAGAGCGCTCCCCACTACAGTCCCACGTGTGTCCCGGTGACCCGCAGAGCGCTCCCCACTACAGTCCCACGTGTGTCCCGGACCTCCGCGTGTGTCCCGGTGACCCGCAGAGCGCTCCCCACTACAGTCCCACGTGTGTCCCGGACCCCGCGATTCGCGGTCCGCCCGCCTGCGTGACGCCCCCCGGCCCGGCGGCGCCCAATGGGCAGCAGCGGGGGCGGGCGCTGCCGTTCGAATAAGAGCGGCCGCGGCCCAAACCCTGGCGGCTCTGCTCTGGTACGCGATCACCAGTACGACTGCAGCCCCGGCGACCCCGGTGACGCCGAGGACGCCGAAGACGGACACGATCCTCAGCCACGGTCACGGTACGAGGAAAGCTGAGGTCACCAGCGGGGAGGGGGGCGGGCCCCGGCGGTTCCCTCGGGGCCGCAGCGCTCAGCGAGGCTGTGCCACAGGAGAGCAAGGCGCGAAACCCTCGGGCCGGCGGGGCACGCATGTGGCACAGCCTCCGTCTCCGGCCAAGCTCAGCGGAGTCCCCCTCCCTAAGGACGGGGGGATCCCGGCCGGAGCCGTCCCGAGCGTTGGGGCTCGGGCGTGTGTGGTCCTTCGTTTCCCGGGGCTTGGCAAAGTCCGAGCCTTCCCCAGCGGCATTCGGCGGCAGCGTTCCTCGCGGGTTCCTCTGCTGCCCCCAGCGCCAGTTTGAAAGAACCTTCTCCTTGTGCCCTTCCTGTGCCGTGCTCGGGGCAGCCCCATCCTGCGGCCCCGAGCCTCCTCAGACAGCCCAGACGCTGCGGGGATGACTTCCGAGGGTTTCCGGAACAGCAGCGAGGGGTGAGCGTTCCTTCCTCGCCCGACCCCTGCCAGGCTCAGCTTGCGGCCCCTAGGGTCCGGTTCTCGTTGAATCCGTGTCCGCGGACTGGGTGCGTATCGGGGGGAATTTTTCAGGGGTCAGCTGGGATGTGACTCCAGTGAGGTTAGAGGGAGACGTAGCATTGGGGGCTATTCTCTGCCGAGCCCCCGGCTTTTCCTGAGGTGCGCTGGGGCCGGGAGCGGGTCTGTGCCGGCCCCACCAGCTCTCCGTCACCCAGGGCCTGGGGAGGGTGACGGCAGTGAGCGCGTCCACGGCCAGAGTCGGACGGCTCCCCTTCCCCATGGCGCGGCGCCGGAGGTTTCTGTGCCGTGCGCCTTTAACGAGCGCGGCCCCGGCGCGGTGACGTGGGGTGGCCCAGGGCCAGGAAGGGGAACCGCCGCCTGCCAGCCCCGCCGAAGAGAAGCTCAACAACTTTTCTTTTGTGCGCGGCCGCTGGCTCCCCGGCCCTCCCCGGCTTGCCAGCGCTCATGGCGGATTAACTCCAGCGCGCCGACGACGGCCGCGCTGTCCCGGTAAGNCGAGGCGGGGGAGGCGAAGCTCAGCTCGCCCAGCCCCGCCGCCCCGCCGCAGCGTACGGCTCCCGGCCCGGCGCCTCGCGAGAGCCCGAGGTGCGGGTCCCCGGGGCCGCGGGTGGCCGCCTCGGGCTCGCCAACATCCGGGCGCTCGGGTCGGCGGCTGCTCTCTCCCTCCGCCTCGCGCCAGCTGCGGGCCCGTCCGTGCGCGGGGGCTGCCGTGGGTCGCTCACCCCGCCTGGGTGCTTCCCGCAGCCGGACCCCTGGCCTGGGACAGCCCGGGGCCCGCGGGTGCGTCCCCCCGGCACGTTGGCACTTCGGGAGCTCCGGAGCGCGGGCTTGCGTAACGCCGTGTTGTGACCGGAGCGGCGCAGGGGAAGGCGGGGAAGGACAATGCCGCCGCGGCCGCCTCCACCTCCGGGGCTCGTCCCCCGGTCCCCACCGACCCCCTGCAGCTGCTCTCTCCGAGGATGCGGCTGGAAGGCGCTCACGGCTGCTGGCGGGCTCCCCAACCACTTCCCGCCTGCCATCACGAATGGCACGTCCTCACGGAGGGTCATGGCGTTGTCTCAGATGTTCAGGGCGGCCAGTGTCACCAGTGACGAACCGGGCTGTGACCGCGGCAGGAGCAGGTAGCCCTGTTCGTCCGGATCTCACGCCAGGCACCAGTGTGTCTCCAGACTGGTTCCAATAAAACCCAGTTTGACGCTGGTGGAACACGGTTTTCTCCGAGGGTCTGCATCCGGTGCTGCACGAGTGCTTCGCCCTGTGCTTTTGGGTGGATTTTTAGGGAGATGTCCTGGCTCTGCCACCGGGTGGAGGGACAGTAGGTGCCGAGTGACCCAGCCATGGGACAAGGAACTGGATTTTAGCCAAATTGGAGGGAGGACCTGTCCTGCTGAGTATCCTATGCTTCCCAGCTGGACTGACAGCAGTGGGAGCTCCGTAGTCCCCAAAGCCACCATGACTGGTTGGCTCTGCTGAGCAGCTGCAGATCCCGACCAGGCTCCTGGCCCGTCATGGTGGGGGTGTCCAGCTGCAATACAGGGTGAGGAGCCCCCTCCTCATCTGGGTGACTTTTTGGCTCCCAGCAGTCCCCTCCCCTGGAAGACTACCAGGGTGGCTCTGGGGCCAGCCAGTGTGGAGGCAAAGGTCGCTGTGAAGGGGAGCTGGCAGTGATCCTGGATCCCGTCAAGGCAGCTCATCCCTGCTCCCACCCAGTGCAGCGATGCCCAGCGAGCTCCCTGTGCCCCCAGCAGGTGATTCTTTCACCAGCAGCAGTGGGAAGGGGAGCTGGCAGCACTTCAGTGGCTTGGCCACTGCCTTGCTGGGCAAGAAATGTTAGTGACATTTGGAGGTGAGAGGGAGGGAAGGAGGCACGGCAGGAGGATGAGGAGCCCAAGCAGCAGTTTTCCATTGACCCCTTGTCAGGATCCTAATCTGTGGGAGTAGACCTGGCTGCTGCTCAGCATTGCTCCCCACTCTGTGCCTGTGGGGAAGCAGGAGGATGCTGGCTGCTCCTGCACAGCTGGCCAGATGCCGGAGCACATCCTCCCTTGGTGGGCACAAGTGCCTGGTGCTGGGTGGAAGTCATTTAGTAACGTAATTACATTACCTTTTTTATTGCCTCTCCACCTTTGTTGGTGTCTTTAGGTCTGGGCAGTGATCTGGCAGGCTGGCCACGATGTCTCTTCACGGCACAAGAGTTGCTGCTCTCCTTGCTTGGGTAAGTCCCCCCCTCCTCTACTGGAGCTCGCTGCATAGGTGGGATGTGCTGCTGGCAGTGTCAGGGCACAAAGCTGGGGCTGGTCACGGGAGGGATTGTGGCTGGGGCAGGTCCTAGGGTAGCCCAGTTCCTACTGTTCCTGGGCAGGTGGGTGTTGGCAGGAGAAACCTTGCTCACCCTTCCTGTTGAGTAACCAGAAATGCTGGAATGGCTTGGTCTGGTCATGGAAACTGCCTGGGAGATGGAGCTGAGCCTGAAGCAGGCAGCAGCTGTACTGTAAAGGGATTACTGGATCTGTTTCACAAAGCACTGCTATGTCCAAGCAAAGAATCATAGAGTGGTTTGGGTTGGAAGAGACTATTAAGCTCATTCAGCTGGAATGCCCTGCCATGGGCAAGGACACCTTCCACTAGACCAAGTTGCTCCAAACCCCATCCAAACCTGGCCTTGAACACATCCAGGGATGGGGCAGCCACAGCTTCTCTGGGCAACCTGTGCCAGGGCCCCACCACCCTTACAGGGAAGAATTTCGTCCTAATATCCAATTTAACCCTGTCCTCTGTCAGTGGGAAGCCATTCCCCCTTGTCCTGTCACACCAGACCCTTTTCCAAAGTCCCTCTCCAGCTCTCTTGGAGCCCCTTTAGGCACTGACAGGGGCTCTAAGGTCTCCCTGGAGCCTTCTCCTCTCCAGGCTAAACACCCCCAGGTCTCTAAGCCTCTCCAGAGCAGAGGGGCTCCAGCAGCGTGATAAATGGGACCTGTGCCAGACTCCCAGATGGGGAGCTGTGGGGATCGTGTTCATCTGTTCCCTGGGCAGGGGTGGTTGGAAGGGGTGTTTTTACTCTTACACCCAGACGAGTCTTGCTGTCCCCTGCCAGGACTGGAGGTGGTGGGTGGCACAGCACAGTGTTGTCTTGGCTTCTGCCTTCTGACCATCCCACCCCATTTCTAGATGAACAGCACAAAGGTTTGTCCCGATCCCCTCAAGGATCTGTCCCAGCTCCAGGACTGTAGTGTCTTCATCAGAATTATCCACAAAATGTGAGTATGAGGAGCTGTGTGCACATTTCAAATGGCCCAGCTGGGTCTGGGCTGCCTCCAGGAGCCATGGCCTTGGCCCCCAGGAGCTAAGGGGCTCTGTTCTTGGGCAGGGTGGGAGTGGGGGTCTTGGGGTATTTATTCCTCCTCTGGCATATGACATACTGTGATCTCCATCTCCTCTGTGCCATTGCGCAGCCGGGGTCTGCCTGCAGAGCCCTGGGCAGAGCTGTTTGGTCCCACAGGGCTGCCCAGGGAGTGTTTTGGTCAGAATTCCTATCATTTGCGACTTGTTATCACATCTGGCACTAACATCTGGGTTTGCTCCTGGGATCAAAGAAAAGACCTGAGTGCTGCTGCCAGTGGCACAGGGGCTCCTGCAGCTGCACAGGAGATTATTCATTTCCGTTGATGCTGCTCTGGTCAGGGAACAGCCCAGCAAGTTTTCCTGAGTGGCAGCCTTGGGATCCTGAGGAAGCCTTGTATCTGGAAAGCGGTGTAAAGAATGACAGTTTCTGCCTCATAAAGTGCTTCTGTTGCCTGGGGATGTCAGGCTGCTGCTGAGAATAGTGTGGTCAGGATGGAGCCTGTTTGCTCCATCCTGGGACCTGAGGTGGCTGGGCAGGGGTGGGAGGAAAGCCTCCTTCAGGAATTGTGTTTGTTGCCTGGGAGCAAGGGGCAACTAAAACCTACAGTCCATAATGGGCATCAGAGGTGGGATGAAGCCTGGTGGTTAAGGAGCTGGCAAAACAAATTAAGAGGGTGTGAAGCTGCCATGCATTGCTTTCGAACCCTTCTGGTGGGAGGCTCACTGGGAGCCCGTCTGCTATAATTACCTCCTGCGCAGGGTAAGGAGAGCCTGCTTGGAGGAGGGATCTGCCTGCAGTGGGTGGGGAGGAAGGAGCTGCCTGCACCGCAGATATATTTAGTCAGACCTGGTTAATCTCCTGGGTCTGTGCTACAGCTCGGATTAGTAGGGATCCCGGTGGCGTGTGCTCTCTAAAGAGGGCTGGCCATTGCTTGATAAAGTGGGGTTGGCAGCAGGGCAGCCACCACAGCAGCTGGCTGAGCTGAGGAGCTCCCGGTGGCACCAGGGGAAGTCCGTGAGGAGGGGCAAATCCTTGTGGCAGCCCCTGTCCTGGGCCAGGTTCCTGGTTTTGGCATCTTGGTAGTAAGTGACAGTACTGAAGCAGTGCTGGTCAAGCATGATTGGTGTGGGTTTTCGGCATGCTGTTTCTGAGCTGCAGTTGGATTCAATGACCCTTGTGGGTCCCTTCCAAGTCAGGATATTCCGTGAACTGGCGGCTGCTCAGGAAGAGCGTAGTTGCAAATAAGTGCAAGGGGAAGCTTCAGCCTCCCCAAAATCCAGCAAGAAAAGCCCGAGGCTCCCTGCATGGACTGGCCCCTGTGGTGCCTCCCGGCTGGTGGGGCCACCACAAGCTCCCTGTGCTGTGCCGGATGCCGGGGCTGGCAGGCAGAGGAGGAAGCAGTGCTGGGGGGGTGTCAGCTGCTCAGCTCCAGCTGCTTTCCCAGCAGGGAGATTCCAGGGCATTCTGCTCCTGTGCATGGCATGGCTAGCCCTGGCTCTGCTGACCCTGGTGTGGGGGTGGAAGGCAGAGCAGTGCCCCAGAGACAGCCCCAGGCTCAGTGAACCTTGTTGCACAAAACTCAGCATTGGTCTAATCCCTCCAGAAAGAGTTAACGCAAACCCTGCACTCTTCCAGCCACGGGAGCAAGGAGGGGGAGTCTGTGCTGGACCGGCCGCTGCCAGAGAGGATCTCCTTCATCCATGGTTTCCTGCAGAGTAAGACCCTCCGCTGGTGCTGGGGAAAGCGACTGCCCCTTTGGTGCCCCTGACCCCTGAGGGGGTCTGGTCTGCTGTCTGCAGCTTCCCCCTCCACAAAGTGACCCCCCCATCCCGCATCAGCAGCTTTGCGAGGTGCCAGCAGCTTTCCTGCAGCAGCCTGTGGAAGGGAAAGCTTCCTGATGGGAAACTTCCAGATGGAAATCCTTGCTAGAGCCCGGGTTCAGAGCAAAGGAGGACCTGGGTGTGAAGGGCTGGGTGCCAGTGGCTGCTCTGGTGATGCTGCCTTGGAGCAGTTTTCCTAGTTGGGTACCTGGACTCAAGCTGTTCAGATCCCAGTGGAAAACCTCTACCCAAGCAGAAATCCTGGGAGGGGAAATGGGAGGTATCTCACACTCTTGCTCAGCCTTTCCTGGAGGGAAGATACCATATCCCAGCTCATATCCCACCCTCCAGAGATAGGACTCTCTGTTTGTGCTGCTGTTGGAGGGGAGATGCCAAGTTGGGGAGGCTGGGATTTAGGGTGGAGTTCAAGGGAGGGGAATAAAAGTCGGTCAGAGTTAATTGCCAAGGCTGACCACTGGGATCTCAGCTCTGAAGCCCATCCTGCCCCATGTCCCTTCTCCTTGGGGATGCATTACAGTGCCCTCCTGGCCATGAGTGTCACCTCAGGGGAGGCAGCGTGCCCAGTGGCACCTGTATGACTGGGAATTCTGCTTCGTGTTGCAGAGCACTGCAGGCACAAATTGGCTGCAGAGAACCTGGTCTCTGCACAGAACCTCCTGGATGGAGAGGAGCTGGCGCTGGCCAAGGTAACTGCGTGGCATGTTTTAGTCCCAGCCGGCACCAATGTGCTTATGACTGGCCTGGGGTCAGTGATGCTTTTCCTGCCTTGCTCAGGTGGCCGTGCTGCTCCTGTATCACACCTCCATGAGCTGCAAGAACCCTGGGGACTGGAATGAATTTGACTACAAGACCCAGGTAATCCCTTTGGGGTTCCTCCTCTGGATCTGGGGTGCAGGGGGAAGCAGCGGTGCCTTTGGGGGCAGGTGGTCCAAGACTTGCCCTCCTGGGTCCCATTGAAAGAGTGTGGAGTGGGCACTGTGGTGCTCGCTGGTTTGGGGCTGTCAAAAGCTTGTGGCAGCAAGTGTGAGCACCGGCACAGGCAGGCGGGGAGCTGCCCACTGCCCCACGCCCCATGCTGTGACCTGCAGCAGAGCTGCTAACTCTGCGGCTCCTCCCAACACAGGTTGAACTGGCATCGATCCTCAAATTTGTGCTGGATAACGAGGAGTGCCTGAATGAGAATCTGGAGCCATTTCTGCAGAAGAAAGGTGAGTGCTGGGCCCTGGCTTTTCCTCCTGTTTGTGCTGCTGTAGCTGCCCAGCCATAAAGGCAGCTGCACCACCCGGATGCCCTCAGCTACAAGACAGCGCCCTGTAAACTCCACGAGCAGGGCTGCCTTAGAACTGCTGGCTCTTCCTACTCAGCAGTACCTCAGCCTTCCCTGGAGGAGTGGAGCAGGTGGGATGCTGACAGTCTCATGGTAGCAGAGTGCTGGAGAAGGGCTGTGGAGCAGGAGGGATGGGGATGTAGGGCAGGTTTATGGCTTCCTCAGCTGGGCTGTTCCACCCCTACTGGAATTTGTGGTTCCCATGCCTCTGAGATTTCAGCTGCTCAGCCCCTCAGATATTAAAAATCTCAGCCTTCTTCTCCCTTTTTATTTTCAGCAGAGCCATCCTCGTCCAGTATGTCCAGCAGCAGCTTTGAGGAGCATTCCCCACTGTCCCCTCTCCTGCACAAGCGAGAGGTGCATTTCCTGGAGCTGCAGAGGATCTCCTCCTTCCCCAGCACCAAGTACGTCCCCTGCCTCCTGGCTGCCAGGGGAAATGAGGAAAGGGAGGAGTGGATAGGGTGGCTTTTGGGACCTGCAGATGTAGCCGGGCTGCATGCTGACTCCCTGGAATGCCCTGTTCTGCCTTGGTGCTGTCCTGCTGCACATTGCTCGGGTGTGATGTGGGGATGGATGGTGGGGGTGAGCTTGGGCTCTAGCTCCTTTTAGAATCATGGAATCATTCATGTGGAAAAACCCTCTGAGACTGTCAAGTCCAGCTGTTCCCCCAGCACTGCCAAGGCCACCACTAAACCATGTCTCCAAAAACCATCTACATGGTTTTTAAATTCCTCCAAGCATGGGAACTCCACCACTGCCCTGGGTAGTGTATGCCATGGCAGGACAACCCTTTCAGGGAAGGAATTTTCCCAATATCCAACCTAAACCTCCCCTGGCAAAACCTGAGACCATTTCCTCTAGTCCTGTCCCTTGTCACCTGGGAAAAGAGACCAACACTCACCTGGCCCTATCCTCCTTTCAGGGAGTTGTAGAGAGTGAGAAGGTCCCCCCAAGCCTTTTCTCCAGTCTGAGGTCCCCCAGCTCCCTCAGCTGCTCCTCATCAGACTCATGTTCCAGACCCTTCCCCACCTCTGTTGCCCTTCTCTGGACACACTCCAGTACCTCAATGTCTTTCTTGTGAGGGGTCCAAGACTGAACCTAGGATTGGAGGTGCCTCAGTACCCAGCACAGGGGGGAAGTCACTGCTTCAACCCTGCTGGGTCACATTATGGGTACTGTGAGGATGCCCTTGGCCACCTGGGCATGCTGGTGGTGGTTTTTGCACAAAAAAACAACCTCTCTTAGAGGTTGGCGTTAGTACAGTCAAGAGGAGCATGGCCTTTCTGCTCAAGTGGTGTGGCATCAAAGTTATTCCTGTAAACCTGATGCCAAAAAGATTTTTGCTTTTATATTTTCTTCAGATATATTCGTAGCTCTCTAGACTAATATTGTATAGTTATATAGTTCCTAGCTGTCTCCAGTATTTTTACTGCCCTCATAGACAGAAAGGCAAAACACATTCCAAAGACCCTATCCTAATCTTGGTTCTTCTGGGAACCAAGGACGAGCCACCCTCCCAAGACACATTTCCATAAACAACTAGCAAAAGGGGGGCTCCAGAAGAGGGTTGAACCAGAAGGGGTAGGAACCGATGCCTTAAAAATCTAGGAACAAAACAACACACATATGAGACCATTTTAATATAGGAGGTAATAAAAAAGCCGGTCTTTAATTGGAGGCCTCCGGGGGCAAATACGGAAAAATGATTTTTAAGGCATCGGTTCCTTGGGGAGCCAGGCAGGAGAACCTGCCCCAGAGACGGAGGTAGCAGAGTGGGTCTGGCTGTGTGGGGCCTGCGCTGGCTCAGGATAATCCAGCTCTGTGTGTGCCTACCTGCAGCCTGCCCAGCACTCCGTCTTCGCCCATGGGGGACATCATGCAGACCCCCCAGTTTCAGCTGCGGCGGCTGAAGGAGCAGCTGGTTTTTGAGAGGGAGAACCGGGAAGAGCTGGAGGTAGAGATGGCGGAGAATCACAAGCTCGTCATGGAGAAGGGTGAGTCGCTAGCAGGACATCCTGGGGTGCAGGTGTCTGTGGGGCACAGATCTCCCCTTATTTCTCTGACTTTTCTGTTTTGACCCCACCACAACTCTGCTCATGCATGGTCCATCCTGCCAGGCCTCAAGTGAGACTCCAGGTTCCTCCTTCCCTCTCGTATTCCCTTATATATCCTGGGCAACAAAAGCCATGACTGAAGCAACACCTATGCTGAGCAGCACCACTGGTAGCCTGGCTCTTTGATCTCCTGCTGCAGAAGGTTTCTGTGCAGAAATGCTGTTGTGGGGGCTTCAGGTGGCATAAAAAGTTGGTAACGTGCCCTTTCTTGCCCCCTTCCCCAGATGCTCAGATCACCATGATGCAGCAGCGGATCGATCGCCTGGTTAAGCTCAACGAGAAGCAAGCTGAAGACCAGCTGGAGCCCAAAGAAATGGAGGAGCTGAGGGAGAAGAACGAAAGGTAATCCTCCAGGAACATCCTCTCCTTCCTGCTGGGTGGGACCTTGTCACTCTCACATCTCCGGACCCCATGCTGTCTGTCTCTTCCCTAGCAGTGCATGAAACGGGGGAGAAAGCAAACCTTCTTTTTGTTCCTCTGCCGCTGTGCCCTGGGAAGAAGACAGTGGGCACAGAATCCAGAAAGGGTCTGGGTCGGAAGCTCATTCAGCTCATTCAGCTGGAATGCCCTGCCATGGGTAGGGACACCTTCCACTAGATCAGGTTGCTCCAAGCCCCATCCAACCTGGCCTTGAACACTCCCAGGGATGGGGCAGCCACAGCTTCTCTGGGCAATCAGTGCCAGGGCCTCACCATTCTCACAAGGAATAATTTCTTCCCAATATCCCATCTAACTCTGCCCTCTATCAGTGGGAAGCCATTCCCTCTTGGTCTGTCACTCCAGACTCTTGTCCAGAATCTCTCTCCAGCTCTCTTGGAGCCCCTTTAGGCGCTGGAAGGTGCTCTGAGGTGTTCCTGAAGCCTTATCTACTCCAGGCTGAACTCCCCCAAGTCTCTCCCAGCCTGTGTCCAGAGCAGAGGGGCTCCAGCAGCCCTTGGAGCATCTCCTGTGGACTTGCTCTAGCAGCTCCACGTCCTTCTGATACTGGAGACCCCAGAGCTGGAGGCAGCTCTGCAGGTGGGGTCCCACCAGAGAGGAGCAGAGGGGCAGACTCCCCTCCTCCCTTGCTGCCCATGCTGTGGGATCAGCCCAGGACACGGCTGTGCCACCATCGCGCTGCCCATGCCCTCAGGGCAGTTATGGCCTGCAGCCCATTTTATTGCAGTGGGCAGGGATCCAGTCCCAAACCATGCAGCCTCTTCTAACAGTCCACTCTTAACCCAAACCCTGCATGGGAGCAGCTATTCCTATTATGTGAAAAGGGTGTGTTGCCCATGTGGCTCTCACTTGCCCTGGAAAAGGGGAAGCTTTCAGGGTGATCCTGGAACTCCTGACTCCAGCCCCTTTCCCATGCCTTCACTTTATCCTATGTACTGGGCTTCGTCACATACTTGAAATCACCTGTCACACTGCGTCCTGGTCTTTGCTCTGTCCCTGTGCCATTGTTTATTCAGGAAAGGTTGCCCAACCTCCACTGGAAGTGCTGTGTCTTTTGTCCTTTCCTCACATGTGTCCCTTTGCACGGGTGTGGCTGGAGTCCCACAGCTGCCTCTGCCCTCAGTTTGGAGTGGTTTGGCTTCTGCAAAGCACAAACATTGCTAATCTCTTCTCTGCTTTGCCACCTGTTGGGACCCAGTTTTAGAGCTGGGTTGATGGTAGAGTCACAGCAAGGCATGGAGATCCCTTGGAACCTTTAGTTTCCCTGGCAATATCTAGGAGCACTGATCCCTGGTGATATCCTTGCCTGCCTCCAGCATGCACCCCCTCCTTAACCACCTCCTTTCCCACAGCCTGGTGGGGCGCCTGCATGAGGCCTTCAGACAGTGCCAGGACCTGAAGACTGAAAAAGCCCAGATGGACCGAAAAATTAACAAGCTCTCCGAGGAAAATGGGGATCTTTCCTTCAAGGTATAGGATGCAGTGTCCTCTCCGTGTCCCCACAGCCCAGATGGTTGTGATGGAACCAGGGGGGAGGATTTGATGGCATTGCTGGATGCTGGGATGTTTATGGTTCTGCTAATGTGATCTTTGACCCAGTGACCAAGCCTGCCTTGGGTGTTGGATCTTGATCCAGAGAGAAACTGTAGTGGGGGAATGGAGACTGGGTGGAGCTGCCTGCAGGTGGTGAGCACCCAGGATGTCCATGTGTGCTGCAGATCTTGGGAATGGGGAGTAGGTAGAGCCCTGGACAGCAAAGGCACTCTCTGACCCTCTTCTGGACTGGGGGGGATTCTCACTTGGCAGCTGCGGGAGATTGCCAGCAATATGGTCCAGCTGCAGCGAGCCCTGAATGAGCTCTCGGAGGAGCACAATACTGCCATGGCACAGTCAGAGGAAAAGCAGCGACAACTGGAGAAGGAGCTGCATGCTGCCCTGCAGGATAAGGTCAGGGGGCCCTGGGAGTCGTGGGTGCCCCCCTGTAGCTCCCCCATAGCCCCCCCAGCTGGGGGCCATGCCAACTGCAAGCAGGCTGCAGCAGCCAGGAGCTTCCTGCCCGTTTGTGACTGCACACGGGGAGAAGCTGTGAAACTGCCAGCTCCTGTGGGAAGCCTCTTCCTGTTCCTAGGAAGGGTTCCCCATGGTGGGACAGGTTGCTATCCTTGCAGTGGGGAGACACAAAGCTGCTGGAAAAGCATGGTGTCATTACTGACTGGGTGACCGTGCCTCTCCTTGCTTGGTTCTTCTGCCTCACACCATGCTCAGTCCTGTCTCTGTTCCCAGAAATGCTCAGAAGAGAAAATCGAGATTCTACAGGGAAAGATTTCTCTACTGGAGGACCAGCTGGCCAAGCTGGAGGAGTGCAGCACCCAGGAGAAGGGAGAAGTCATGGGGGACGTTTTGAAGGTACATTTGGGCTCCTGCAGCAAGAGCTTGAATGGTAAAGTACTCCAGCTGGAGAGAGCAGCAGGTGCCAGGAGATGCATGGCAAAGCCATGTGGGGCAGAGCCTGCTGCTCTCCACTGCTGAATAGGGGATGTGGGGCTGAGCACTCTGTGGGAGCCCCTTTTGGGCTGAATTTGCAAATACTGCTCCCAGGGAGCTGCTGGACTCCACATGACTTGGTTGTGAAGGGAGCATCTCCTGCATTATGAGAAAAAAGTGGTTGGTCCAAGGGAGCAGAGCGGCACAAGGCTGAGGGGAAAGCAAGGTGCACTGGGGGGGTGATGGGAGGGAAGGCAGGCACTGGGCAGCTCCCAGTGGGATGCAGCATGTGGGGCTCAGGTGAGCATGTTGGCTGCAACTTGAGTGACACCTGGGGCTGCATGTTTTGTCCCTGTAGTAGTCTGACCTTGGCTAGGCAGCAGGTGCCCACCAAGTTCCTCTATCACTTCTCTTCCCAGTGGGACAGGGGAGAGAAAAATAAGATGGAAAAGAGCTAGTAGGTTGAGATAAGGCAGTTTACTAAAGCAAAAAAGGAAACGTGAAAGTTTGTGTGTGCCTAAGCAAAGAGAAAAGTTAATCTCTACTTCCCATCAGTGAGTGATGTTCAGACACTTCCTGGGAATCAGGCCTTCAGCACCTGGAGTGGTTGCTCCAGAAGGCAAACACTAAAATAATGAATGGCCCCTGTTCCTCCTACATCTTTTAGCTTTTATAGCTGAGCTGACATCATATGGTATGGAATAGCCCTTTGGTTAATTTGGGTCAGTTGGCCTCATTGTGTCCCCTCCCAGGATCTTGCCCACTCCCAGACCCTTGATGGGGGGGGAATGTTAGAGTTCATTTTCCCTTAGAAACTCTCACAGTGCTGTGCTTTGCACGGGTAGCTGGAAAGGTGTTGATAGCACACCAATGTTTTGGCTACTGCTGAGCAGTGCTATCTCTGTCTCAGTCAGACCCAATACAGTCTCCCTGCTCTTCTCTTTGCCAGCTGGAGGAGCTGAAGCAGGAGGTGTCCAGCCTCACGGCCAAAGGAATGCGGCTGGAGGAGGAGAAGCAGCAGCTGGACAGCCTTGTCACCAGCCTCCAGAACTCCCTCTCTGAGAGCCACCGGGCCCGAGAGAGGCTGAAGCGGGACCTACAGGCACGGGCTGCTGAGGGGCAGGCTGAGCGGCTAGCTGCCCTCAGTGTCCAGCACGAGCAGACCCTGCGGGAAAGGGACTCTGCCCTGCAGCAGCTCCAGCAGGCCAACGCATCCCTGAGCAGCCAGTTGCAGGCCGTGGATGAGGAGAAGGCTGCACTGAGCCGCAAGGTCGGTGAACTGGAAGCCCAGATCCTGGAGCTGGGTGCCCAACGGCAGCAGGGAGTGGCAGCAGAGGCCCTGAAAGCCCAGCTGCAGGAGCTGGAGGGCAGGCTAAAGGAGAGCCAGCAGAGGCTGGCTGAGAGGGAGAAGCTGGCCCGGGAGAACAGCCGCCTGCAGGAGCAGCTGCTCTTCCTGGAGGAATCCCTGCGGAACACCGAGGGTATCTTGGAGGATGAGAAGAGACGGGCAGCTGAGTGCCTGGAGGGCAACCTGGCTAGGATCGCTGAGCTGGAGGCAGAAAGACAGCAGCTGGTTCAGGACCGGGAGCCAGCTCTGCCAGAGCGGGGTGAGGAGCTGGCCACACGCCAGGTACTGGAGGAGAGCCGGGAGCAGCCGCTGGGAGCCTCTCCTTCTGCCCGAGGGGAGGACGAAGAGTGCAGGCGGCTGAAGGAGGAAATGCAGGCACTGAGCCAGGAGCATAGCCGGGCCTGCCAGCAGCTGCAGGCTGAGCAGGAGAAGGTGGCTGCGCTGGAGGCCCAGGCAGAGCGGCTGGCTGGCCTCCAGGCTGACCTGTCCAGCGCTCAGTCATGGGCAAAGGAGAAGGAGAGCGAGGAGCAGAAGCTGAGGGCTGAGATTTCCTCCCTGCAGGAGAAGATGGCTGTGGCAGAGCAAACAGCAGCCCAGCACGTGGCCAAGCTGGAGGCGGATGTCCGGAGAGCCGCTGAGGCACTGGAGGGAGTCTCCCAGCAGCTCTCCCAGGAGAAGCTCAAATCCAAGGAGCTGGAAGGCACCATGGAGCAGCTGCAGATTGCAGAGAAGGAGCTGGTGTCCCTCCGCTCTGCTGTGCAGGAGAAGGAGAGCTGGAAGGAGCAAGTGTCCCAGTGCGTCCAGGAGATGGAGAGGAAGAACAGCCTGATCAGCAGCCTGGAGCATGAGGTCTCCATCCTCCATCGCCAGGTGACTGAGAAGGAAGGGGAGAGCAAGGAGCTGAAACGCCTGATCCTGGCTGAGTCAGAGAAGAGCAAGAAGCTGGAGGAGAGGCTGCGGGTGCTGCAGACAGAGATGGCCACCGCAGCCTCCCGTGCAGCTGAGAGGTGCTCATTGATGAAGGTGGAGGTGCAGAGGTGCCAGGAAGAGATGGAGAAGCAGCGGATGACCATTGAGGCCTTGAAGCGGGACCGCCATTGCCAGAGCGAGCGGGAGGATGAGCTGCGGCAGGAGGCGAAGGTCTGCCAGGACAAGTGCCTACAGAAGGAGCAGCTCCTGGCTGCCCTGCAGCAGGAGCTCGACAGTGCTCGGGCCGAGCGTGCCTCCCTGGAAAGCCAGCACCAGCAGGACCTGGAGCAGAGAGCGAAAGCCGTGTCCACACTGCAAGCCGAGCTAGCGCAGGCCAAGCTGGAGGTGGCTGAGGTGCCGTCACTGCGGGAGCAGTTGGCAGAACAGGACCGAGCCATTCAGCGGCTGCAGGCTGAGGCAGCGGAGGTGGGGGCACAGCTGGCAGGGCTGCAACAGGCCAATGCTCGGCTGGCCGAGGAGAACCAGGGGCTCAGCAAGAGCTGCAGCCAGGGGCAGCAGCAGCTTGAGGCGGAACTGGGCCAGGCCCGGGAGCGGCACATGCAGGAGCTGGAGCAGCTGCGGGCAGCATCTGAGGAGCTGGTGACCAGCAGCAGGCAGGAGGCTAAGGAGGCAGTGCAGAAGCTGGAGAACATGAGTAAGGAATATGAGAGCAGCAAAGCAGCAGCCCTGGAAGAGAGGAAGAAACTCCTGGAAGAGAGGCAAAGACTGACAACTCAGGTAGGGGTTCCACTCCCAGCAGAGGGGCTGTGGGTGGGGGAGCCCTCTGGGAAAAGGGGTGTGTTTGGCCTTCTGCACACCGCTGAATCCATGTCCTGCTCAGCACAGGGACTGAGGGTGTGGGACACATTCCTAGGTGTGAAAGGCACTGTCACATTGAGGTCCTGGAGTGTTTCCAGAGAAGGGCAGCAAAGGTGGGGAATGATCTGGAGCACCAGTCTGATGAGCAGTAGCTAAGGGTGTTGGTGGGGGCTAAACCTGGAGAAAAGGAGGCTTGGGAGGTACCTCTCCCCTGAAAGCGTGAAACAGCTCCCTGAAAAGAGAGTGCAGCCAGATGGGGGTCTCCCAGGTAACTTGTTCTCCCAGTTAACAAGTGACACGACAAGAGGAAATGGTTTCAAGTTGTGCCTGGGGAGGCTTAGGTTGGATATTAGGAAAAAATTCCTTCCCTGAAAGGGTTGTCCAGCCAAAGCACAGTCTGCCCAGGGCAGTGGTAGAATCCCTATCCCTAGAGGGATTTAACAGACATGTGGATGTGGCAGTTGGGGATATGGATTAGTGGTGCTCTTGGCAGTGCTAGGGAAACAGTTGGACTCAATCTCAGAGGGCTTTTCTAACCTAAATGATTCCATGATTCTGTGAAAAACAGCCTATGTGCCAGCTGTGTACTCACCTCTACCTTTTGTGCTTGCAGGTGGAGCAGCTGGAGATAATCCAGAAGGACCAAACGAAGCAGGTAATGCACACAGTGACAGTGCACAGCCCTCCTTGTTGCCGCTTCCCACTGGAACCTCCCTCTCCACTTGTGAACTGTTCACCGTATGGACCCAGCCATGGGGAACTTGGCTCTGGGTCTTGGGGCACCTTCACCCCCTGGGGAGGGGGTAGGAACTGGGGTCCCAACCTGTCACCTGCCCCCTCACATTGGTGCCTGCCACTTGGCATGGCTTCTCACATGCCCCATGGCAGCACACGCAGCAAGTGGCTGCCAGGAGCATCCAGGGCTCCTCAGTGTAGGACTGTCACTCCTGTGATGGCTTCCCCTTCCCCCCCGCCCCCACCATCCCCTTTAACCGAGGCCAAGCTCAAGGCACAGCCTGTAGGAACAGCTGTGCTCAGACAACATGGTCCAGATGTGGCTAAAGCAGCATTGATCTCAGATGTGGTAGGAGTTAGCACTTGGGAAACAATGCTGGATAAGCCCCATTTCCCTGTCCAGTCCCAGCCAGAGTTGCCCAGGACTCTGCAGAGGCCTTGTGGCTGTGACCAGGGGACCAAGGGCTCCTCAAGCATCCCCCGGAGCAGGGAGAGCATGGCCAGACCAGAAGTTGCAGCAGCCATCTACCTTTGTCAATGCTGGATGACCTGTGGGACTCCAGGCTGCAAGCACTGGGGCACTGGGAACTTACACCAGCTTTGCTTCCAGCACGTGGCTGCTCCTTACACTTGGGAAGTTCCAACCAACCTTGCTGTAAGAACTAACACAGGGTGACTGTCACCTTGCCCTGTCCCGGGATCTTCCTTGGCAGTGGGTGGTGCTGAACAGTCACCCCCTGTCAGGAAATTTCCTCGTCACGCCCTAGAGCTGGCTAGAGAGGTGGGGATGTGCTCCTCCACAGAAAGATTGTAGTTTTGTGCTTGGAGCTGGTCTCACCAAGCCATGTTCTTCCAGGTGGAGGAGCTGAGTAAAAAGCTGACTCAGCATGAGAAGGCCACCTGGACCCAGCAGCAGAGAGTTAAGGTAAAGAGGGACCAAAAACCTGGGGGCTGAGCCCTGGAGCTGTTGGTGCTACCACGGGGCTCACCTGGGTTGCCTCTAAGCCAGTCTCTCCCCTGCCCACAGGCGCTCGAAGGGGAGCTGCAGACAGTGGTCACCAGCCATCAGGAGAAGGTGGCAGAGCTGCAGGTGCAGCTCACCCAGAAGGAGCAGGCAGCTGAGTACTACAAAGGGCAGGTATGCTGGGGGCTAGCATGGCCCCACTGTGCCTGACACTGCTGGGAAGCTTGACAGGATTCCTCTGCTTGACATCCTAGATGGAGAAGGCAAAAAGTCATTATGATGCCAAGAAGCAGCAGAACCAGGAGCTAGCAGAGAAGCTGAAGGCCATGGAGCACCTGCAGAAAGAGAACACAGAGCTTCAGAGCAAATCGGAGAGGCTGGCCAAGGAGCTACAGCAGAGCATCCTACAGGCCAAGGAGTCTGAGATGAGCTGCAAGAATCTTACCAGCCAGATCCACAGCCTGGAAGCTCAGGTGGGCATGGCATAGCAGGGCTTTACCCTCCTTGTCCTTGTCTCCATCACCACCTCACTTGGAGGATAGATCCATCCATTCCTCCCTGCTTCCCATCCAGGTGGAGGTTGCCAAACAACAGGTGCGGGAACTTGGCAAGTTCCAGGTGATGACTGCCACAGTAAAGGGACAGGAGACTTTCTGTCAGAATGTGGCTGACCAGAGCACTGATAGCCTCGATGAGGCACAGCTGCTTGACTCCACCAGGTACCAGATTGATCTGCTTCCAGCACCCCAAAAATCCACTGTTCCTGATGGCCTGGTAAGCCTTCTGGTGCTACCCTCATCCTCTGTCTCTGCAGGAAGACTACCAGCTCTCAGTTGGAAGTCTCAGCGGTGCCGTCGGACAGTGAAGAGTCACTGCTGTCTCAGCGGCTGCCCCAGAGGAAGTCGTCCCTGGAGAGTCTCTACTTCACCCCCATCCTCCGTGAGACGCCGTCGCAGCTGGAGAGCAGCGCCAACTCCCCGGGTGACTTCTCGCTCAACTCCGGGTGCAAGACCCGCTCAGCCCGGCGCCGCACTACCATCAACATCACCATGACAGATGTGAGCAGGGGGCCCCTGCTGGGGAATGCGGGGATCGGGAGCAGCACTGCAGAGGGACCCAGCATGCTGGGAACTGAAAAGCTGAACATGACCTGTCAGTGTGCACTGGCAGCCTTAAGTCAAACCTTGGCTGATCCCCAGCACAGCAGCAAGCAGGGCAAGGTGGGAATTCTGCCCCTCTGCCCCACTCTGGTGAGACCCCACCTGCAGAGCTGCCTCCAGCTCTGGGACCCCCAACATCAGAAGGACATGGAGCTGCTGGAGCAAGTCCAGAGACCACAGAGATGCTCTAAGGGCTGGGGCACCTCTGCTCCGGAGACAAGCTGGGACAGCTGGGGATGTTCAGCCTGGAGAAGAGAAGGCTCCAGGGAGACCTTAGAGCCCCTTCCAGTGCCTAAACAGGCTCTAAGAGAGTGGGAGAGGAACTATGGACAAAGGCCTAGAGTGACAGGACAAGAGGGAATGGCTTCCCACTGACAGAGGGCAGGGTTAGGTGGGCAGAAATTCTTGGCTTTGAGGGTGGTGAGGCCCTGGCACAGGTTGTCCAGAGAAGCTGTGGCTGCCCCATGCCTGGAAGTGTTCAAGGTCAGGTTGGACATGGCTTGGAGCAACCAGGTTTAGCGGAAGGTGTCCCAGCCAAGGGAAGAGGGGGCGGAAGGAGATGAGCTTTAAGGTCTGTTCAGCATAAACCCATCTGTGATCCCCTCATCTCTGGATTTTTGTCTCCCAGAAACAGGCAGAGTCTGAGGAATTGGTCTGCATCAAGAACATCCCATTGGCTAAGTCCACAAAAACTTCTTCCCCTGCTAAGGGCCGTCTGCACTCATCCACCCGGTCCCTCACCAGCTTCCCCTCCCAGGAAACTCCTGTGAAGGTGGAAACCTCCTCCCCAGAGAAGATGCCCGGCAATTCAGCACTGTTGGGCCTCCCTGGGTACCGGCCAGTCACCCGTAGCTCCCTGCGCTTGCAGGGGAGTAGCAGCTCCAGCCTTGGTGTGTGTGGGCAGAGTAAGCACTTGGGCTGTTGGCTATGGGCTTCTGCCCTGGCTTGGGGGAGTCAACTCTTACCTGGGACCTCCCCTCATCTTTCCCTGCTTTGGATTTAGGCAGGAGCACCATGAACCTGGGCACATGCCAGGATGAGCCGGAGCAGCTGGATGACTGGAACCGCATTGCAGAGCTGCAGCGGCGGAACCAGGCCCGCCCCCTGCACCTGAAGACCAGCTACCCCCTAGAGAGCATGGTAAGGCAGGGGACAGGGAGGTCAGGCAGCCCTTTCTCCAGAACTGGGGTTTGGGAGGGGGTCTGGGAATGACAGTGCCCCTCAGCAACATCCCCACATCCCCTCCCCAGCCCTCCAGCTCCATGGGGACCATCACGGATGAGGACTTGAAGATGGGGGACCCAGAAGAGACACTGCGACGTGCCAGCATGCAGCCCTCCCAGATCATTGCCACCGGCAGCAAGGCAGGCAGCCAGTGCAGCACCCGGACCCCCACCCAGGCCAGCAGCATCACTACCCGGCAGCAGAGGAAGCGCCTCTCGGAAGAAACCCACCAGGGCCCTGACACCCCCCCGGTGAGCTCAGCCCAGCCCCCCATCACAGCACCCTACTGGGGACAACTGCAGGTGTTCCAGGTTTTGAGGGAGCTGCTGTGGCCCTGTGGGTAACACCCCTGTGTGCCACATGTTCCCACTGATCCTGGATCCCAGTGCCTAGTGTTCCCAGCATCCAGTGGTGTGTCTTAGTACTCATGATGCACCCAGTGCTGGCAAGGAGGCCATTCCATCGGCAAGGAGCTGAGCCTTCTGCCTTCCCTGGACACTTCCACCCTTGCTCCTATCCCCACCCTGCAGTCCCAGTTCCCTCATTGCTGCTAGCCCCACAGCAGGGTGACCCCCAGATGACAGTACCAGCTGATCTCCTGTTTTCCAGTCCAAGAAGCCAACCAGCTGCTTCCCACGGCCCCAGACCACCCAGGACCGCAGTGAGCAGAGTGGCTCTCAGGTCAGTCAAGAGAGCGAGCAGCCAGCCCCAGCTGTGCAAGTAAGCTTCAGAGGGAAAAAGGGGGATCAGGAGGGACACCCCTCTGTCTTGCCCTACCCTGAGCTGATGGTCCTGCCCCTCCTCTGTAGGCTCAGAGGCGCCAGTCGATGGCATTCAGCATACTCAACACCCCCAGGGAGCTGGGGAGGCGCCTGCTGCGCCGGGCAGCTGCCCAGAGGAGCACTCCCACACCCTCCACCAGCAGCGGCACCCGCCGCTCCTCCCGCATCGCCACCGCCAAGTCGCCCAAGGGCAAGGTAGGTACTCCCTGGGCACACTTCTGAGCTCATGCTCACCCCAGTGCCCCCAACCCCTGCCCTGGGTTCATGCAGGCCATGGGGGAAAGGGACAGTCCCTGCTGTCCCTGGGGTGCCATGGCAACAGCAGGTCCCAGCATGGGGCCTGATCATGTTCATGGTCCCTAACATCCCCTCTTCGCTCCATCCTTTCCAGGCCAGTCGCCAGTTGCGCAAGGATAAGCAATCCTGAGGGTTCCCTGGTCCCTGCGTTGCTGGCTCAGCCCTGGCCCCCACCTGCACCCCCTCACCTCTCCCTGACCCCCCAGGGCCCAGGAGTGCTGAGGGGGAACAGGTGGGGCCATCCATATGACTGCCTTGTATATCCCACTGACAACTGTGGGGGTGCCCTGGGCATGGCAGGGCCCCGTTGCCCTTCCTGCACCCATTGTCACCCTAAACCCTCCCAGGACCCAAGGCAAGGGGATGCAGAGGGCTTGAGGGCTAGAAACACACATGGGTGCAGGGGCTGGCACCAGGCTGGGGCTGGAGGGGCTGAGCTCTCCCCAGGGATCTCCTGCAGCCCCAGTTGCAGGGACAGAAACTTGGCATCCCTAGGGCCACTCCCACTGCTCCCTGTGTGTGGGACCCACCCCACCTGCCCTGTCCTCCAGCGGAACCTGAGGCAGCATTTTTAAATGTTTCTACTTGTAAATAAAGTGTATTTTTCACCTGCTCTGGAGGTCCTGGCTGCTTCTTCCTACAGTCCACATGCACTGGAACCCTTATCAGGGCTTGAGGGGAGGAAAAGCATGACTTCCTCCTTGTCCTATCACGGTCCTCACCAACTGCACAGGGTGTCCCAAGGCAGGATGCTCACCCAGGGAACCTGCTGTAGCACCACACATAGTGCAGATTTCAGTCTTCTTTCTTTCTTTCCTTTAACTTAGTCTTCTCCAGTAGCAACTACTGCCATTAGTGTTTCAAATCCCACCAAACCTGGCCATGGGATTGGAAGCACCTTCTCCATCCTCATACCAGCCTAGTCACAAATGTCCTGGGGCTGCAATGTCTCTGCCCCTTGGAGCACTGCAGGTTCAGCCCCCAGGGGTGGTGACCACAGGGTTTGTCCCCAGCTTTGTTGTCCTACTGCAGGCACTGGGGTGAGGACAAGGCCCCTGGTGTCTCCCCGCAGTTGCTGGCATGCTGCTCCACCTCTGCCACGGCAAAGGGCAGCTGGCAAATGGGGCAGGACACCCAGGCATCAGGGGATAAGCAAGGCCAGGCTGTAGTGGGGTCTTCTCCACACTGGGAGGCATGTGTGGGGAGCAGATCCAGCAGGAAGTAGCCTGTGGAAAGGAAAGGTGATGTGGTTGTCACAGGCTTGCTAGTTTTGGGATAATAAGGGGTTTGGACTGACACCCTCCCTCCTGATGGTTCTCATGGCAGCCTAGGCTATACTGTGATGTCCCTCTAGTGCCAGGGCACCAACAGGAGCGATGTGTCCCAGCTATGGAACTGCCACCACTATCCCCATTTGCTGCTCAGTGTCCCCTTGCCACCAGAGGACACCCCTGCCAAGCACCCACCTGAGCAGATGGGGCAGACACCTGTCTCCCCATCACTGCTGGCCTGTCCCCTGTCATTCCTCCGGACACGTCTCTCTCGGGGGCCGCGGGCTCGGGCTCTTGCTCTCACCCTGGGTGGCCTTGAGGTGGCAGCTGGAGCCCTGCAGAGGGGTCACATGCTGAAGGTACCCTATGCCACATTCTGCCAGTCCAAAAGAGTGAAGGGCTGGGCGCAGAGCTATCTGGGAAAGACTGAGAGTGGTAAATGGCCAGGGTGAGGGCAGGAGGAAGACGGTGACCTGAGGGATTACCTGCCAACAGGGCTGGGAGCACAGTGCCTGTCCGGCTGCCTGCAGGTGCTTGGGGGGGCTGCAGGGACATCCAGTGCAGAGCCTGGGGAAGAGCAGGCAGGCAGGAATCATGGAGACACAGGACAGTTTGGGTTGGAAGACATTTTAAACCTCATTTTGTTCCAAGCCCCCCCCACCATGGGCAGGGACACTTTCCACTAGACCAGGTTGCTCCAAGCCCCTCAAACCTGGCCTTGAACACTTCCAGGGATGGGACAGCCACAGCTGCTCTGGGCAACCCGTGCTAGTATTTTACCACCCTCACAGGGAAGAATTTCTTCCTAATATCCCATCTAACCCTGTCCTCTGACAGTTTGAAACCATTGCCCCTTGTCTTGTCCTCCCAGGCCATTGTCCCTCTCCAGTTCTTTTGGAGCCCCTTTATGCAGTGGAAGGGGCTCTCAGTTCTCCTCAGAACCTTCTCTTCTCCAGGCTGAACACCCCCAGATGTCCCAGCCTGTCTCCACCCCTCAAGAGCATCTCCATGGCCTCCTCTGGACTCACTCCAGTAGCTCCACACCCTTCTGATGTTGGGGGTCCCAGAGCTAGAGGCAGCTCTGCAGGTGGGGTCTTGCCTGAGCAGAGCAGAAGGACAGAATTCCCCCTTGCCCTGCTGCCCACAGTGGCTGGGTACGAGCCCAGGACACGGCTGTGCAGATTCACCCACCTGGCACTGCAGGACCTCCCACGTCCTTGGCTGGCAGCTCCGGGTGAGCCCCCAGGGTGCTCGTGCCAGCTCTGGGCCTCAGTGCCTGGTTCTGCGCTGCCAACAGCACCATCCGGGCAGAGCGGCTGAGGTGGGCTGGGCTCCAGGCAGCTGCTTCCAGCTTCCACAGGCGGCTCCTCAGCTGCTCCTCCTCCCTGGATCTCCTGGGAATAGGGAGTGTCAGCCTCACAGGAGGAGAAAGCTGGTGGGAGCTGGGGCTCTGGAGACCAAGGAAGCACCTCAAGGGGCTCCAGGCCACACTGTGTGGGGACAGGATGGCGTGGACCAAACCAGGCCACTTACAAGCATGGTTCAGGAAAGGAAGTCCGGTGAAAGGTAGGGCTGGAGCGCCAGGGTCTGTCTGAGAGCTCAGCATCCTCCTGCAGGACAAGGGGAGGTCCCATGCAGTCGAGACAGGTACCTTGTGCCCACCACCCTGGGCATGGCCCCTGGTCCTGCTTCAGCCCAGCAAGTGCCTCCCATGCTTTCCATGGGGCACAAGTGGTGTCTGTGGAGGAGCTGCCCCTTCCTGCTGCCTCCCCACAGAGAAGGGTACATGGAGGTGGGAGAGACACCTACTGCATCCAGCAATGGCCGGGGGTGCTCAGGCTCCCGCTCCTGTGGTGTGCGCAGGCGGATGAAGGAGAGCCCGAAGCGGCTGCATGGACTGAAGGGCTGGCTGCAGGTGAGCCGCACACGGTCCCACTTCTGCCCCACTGTCAGCTCCAGGAAATCTGCTGTGGGGGAGAGCAGCTGGGGTGGATGGGGCACAGCAGTGACCGCTGTCCCAACACCACTCCTGCCTCTGCTTGTTGCTCTGTTGCTGTGCCACCCAGGACATCTGGGGGATTATGGGCACAAGAGAGGCCGGGGCAGGGGAGCAGAGCTGGTACAGCTCTTCTGAGGCCATGAACAACCCTGACTCCTGGTCTACCTGTCCCCTTCTACCCTCCCATCATCCACATCCCACTGCCAGCCCCATTCCATTACGATCCCCCCATGTCAGCTCCAACCCACCACCAGGCCCACAGCTCTTCCCCATGCCTTTTTCCTTTGGATCAATCCTTACCTTCCTTAAACATTCGAACCCCGCAGCGATTCTGGTCCAGCTTTGAGTCAGCTGGTGTCATCAGTGTGACAGTGGGCACCAAGGTGAGATAGGGCTGGTCACAAGGCCACGAGGAACGTCCAACCTCAATCTGCAGAAAGGCGCTGCCATAGTTCCCTGGGGAGCAGCGAGAAGGACAGAGCAAGGCGGTTCAGAGCTGCTGACCCCATCGTGGGGCACAGCCCTGGCTCCTGCACAGGGGTGGGGGACAGGGAAGTACCAACGTCAACGTAGCCAATAGGACTGGCTCTCTCTAGCTGCAGCTCCACACTCAGCTGCCTGCTGTGCTCCTTGGGGCAGCCAAGCCAGGGCCGTATGCCATCCTCACTCAGCAGGTTCTCTGCCGGGTACTTGGGGTCCTGCACACACAGCAGGGACACAGCATCACGCACCAAGCCCTCCCTGAACACCTTCCCCTCCAGCTCCAGCTTGCTCTGGGCACAGAGGCAAAGCACAGAATTTGCTGGTAACCCACAGGAACAACATCCTATTTTCAGAGAGCAAGAATAACAAGAAATTCTTGCCCCTCAGCCTAACAAGGAGAGCTAGTGCTGCACCCTGTCACACCCCGACCCACCTCTTCAGAGACCCCAGCAGCTCAGAGGGATCACCCCCCACACCAAGACCCCCAGAGGAAACCCCCAGGCACCTGAGAGGAGAAGGACACCACATAGCTGATTTTAACCGGAGCCATTCAGGATCCTCTGGAGACAACACTACCAGAACATAACTTCCATTTGGATCCATCCAGTGCCTGGTGGGGAGAGGACAGTCTGATGGGCTTGAGCATCTCCCGGCTCTGGAACCATTCAGCAGCTCCCCAGTCCCATCCCACTGCCTCAGTGCCCCCCAGACCTGCCCCACCACCCCTCAGGCTACTGCCCCAGCAGTAACCCCCACATCTGACTCAGCCCCGATCAGCCACCCCTGTGCCAGCAGCTCACCCCATAACCCCCCATTCCCGCCCCATTCTGCTACCCGGGTGCCACCCATATCCAGCCCACAAGCCCCAGCCCTATTCTGTCCCTCCAGTGCCCTCAAGTCCTTCCCCACAACTCCCTTCAGCTCCACGCCCCGTGTTCCCAGACCCACAACTCCCCAGAGCTATTCTGCTATCGCAGTAGCCCCCCAGTCCTTCCCCACTTTCCCAGCCCTTTTAAAGCCCTGGCGCTGCCCCACAGCCTCTCCACGCCATTCCCCAACCCAGAGCCCTCCAGTCCTCCACCCCGCAGCTCCCCGTTCACCCCCAGCCCCAGTCGCACCAGTCCCGAATTTCCCGCCGCCCCAATCACGTGACCCCCGACCGCCGCGGCCCGCTTCCCGCTCCTCACCGCCTGCCCCGCCGCTCCCGCCTCGCTTCAGCCCCTCTCCCGACCCCGGTCCGGTTCAGGCCCCCAGCCCAGGGCAGCCGCGGCGCCTGACAGGACACGTAGTCCCCGGGCAACACCGCGCTACAGCCCCGCGCGGGCGGGGCTCAGGAACCATCTGCTCTGTGCGCCCTTTCCGGAACAGCGCGAGGCGGTAGCGGAAAGGGGCGGACGGGGGCAGGGCGGCGGCCCGGCAGCACTGACTCCGGCGGCACCGCAGTGGGAGGCGGCCGGTGCTGCCGAGGGGCGTTACACGTACCACTGTGGGCCTGTAAATGGCAGCCAGCCCCTAGCCCTGACAGCTCACCGCTTTTATGCGCCCGAAGTGGCGCGTCTGGCAGCTGTTCCACTCCTCCCCTCTCCTGATTGGCTGTCGGGGCAGAGCCGCGCCCAGTGATTGGCCCAAGGTGCGGTAGCTTGCCGGTGATTGGCGGACGGCGGCGGAAAGAGCTGGCTACTTGGGGGGCGGGGCAAGATGGCGGCCGTGCTGGAGGTGGAGGTTGGCGGCCCCGTTGAGCGTGAAGTGGAGGAGGTGCGGGGGCCGGGGCNATGGTGGCGGCTCTGGGTCACTGTGAGCTTGTAGGGCTTTGGGGCAAGTAGGTGTGGGGAGTGTTAGGGCTAGGGGAGATCCTTGGTGTAGGAGGACATTGGGGGTCCCGGGGAAGGGTGGCACTGGGAGTTTCGGAGGGCCTATGGGGCAGGGGACAGTGGGGGTCCTGGGGGCAGGAGGGCAGGGATGGAAACTGAGCTGTTGTTGCCGTGCTGGCTTTTAAACGTTCCTGGGGATGAAAAATTACAAAACTGGGAAAAAAGATCTGTTTGGAAAGGTGGAATTGGAATCAGGGTGGGTGCGTCTGCCACAGTGTGCGTGCTACTTTCCGGCACTGCTGCCCCGGGCTTTGCAGTGGCTCTTCACCGTCCCCTGTGCTTCATGCTTGGGAGTTTTTCTTCCACTTGTAGAGAACCAGGAGAACCTGGTTCCATCCTGTCTGCACTGTGGGAGCAGCAGCACAGGGGGCATAAGTCACTTAGCTGGTACAGTCACGTATTTTTTTGTACTTTTCCTCAAGAATTGGTGGTGTAGCTTAAAAATTCTCAGATGCTGATGGTTGTTTTGGAGAAGATTCCTGTCAGGGCCAAGCTATGGAGATTCCCTGCTGTACGGCTGAACTGTGGGAGCTTGTACCTCCTCCCTGTGCCCTGTGTTGCTGCCGGAGACTGGGTGCAGTGGGGTGATGGGAGGATTAAACCACAGATCAGTCACTCCTGAGTTGCTATTGGTTGTATTTTAAGATACTCATTGGTGACTTTATATGTAAAAATGTGGAAGATCCAAATCTCTGATCCTCCGAGGTGAAATTCCCATTTTTTATTCCGTCAGGGGCTGACAGACAGGGCTTCATAAGGAGGCAGCAAATGATGAGGTTTATATAGGACTGTGCTTATCCCTGTGATTCCACAAATTGTTGCTACAAAACCCATCTGCTTGTGTTGTCCTGAGGTCTTGGCAGCTCTTTGGGCAGAGCAGGTTGCTGATGAGCCACTCATGGTGGGGACCTGAAAGCAGTTTAATATTCCAGTGGAATAAAGCCAAGTGTCCTGTGGCTCTGGCTCTGCCTGTGGGGTGGAAAGATTTAATTTCCAATTATCCAAGTGTTTGATCAGTTGGGACATTTCTGCTCCCTGCTCTGTGTTCCTGTGCTGTCTTATGAGCAGAAAAAATGCAAAATTGAGATTCCAAAATCTCTTCAGACTTTCACTAAAGAATGTGCCTCTTCCCAACCTTCCTTGGTTGGACTGACAGTGCTGTGGAGAATTATCTTCCCCTTATTTCAGGTTATTCCTGGTAGTTGCTGGTAGACAAAGTTTGAGGTTGGGGCTATGGGAAAGGTGAGATCAGGGCTGTCAGTTGCTCTGGAGCTTTGAATTGAAATCAGCAGCTACTTATTCTCCATCCCCAAGGCATTCTTCTTGCCTCCTTTGGAGATTTAGAGCGTAAGTAGATTACAGACAGCTCATAGTGGCGTGTATATTTGCCCAGAGATCCTCCCAGCTCCCTGGGCTGTGAGGAACGTGTGGCTCCAGCTTTGGTGGTATCCATATCAACAGCCTTTGTGTTTTCCTAGAGGGGGTTATTCCTTGACTGTCCCAGTGGTGGGGATCACAGATTTGTGGAGGCTTTGGGGCATCAACCCCTGCAGAAAACTGGGGAGTGGCACAAGGTTCTTCCAAAGGCCATGATACCATGTCCAAGGAGAGGATTAAACTTTAGTCCTAGATATCCAGTTTCTCCTAGTCATCACCCGGAGGAGGCTGAGGTTTCTGAGGGGATCATGAGTTACAGAGAGCAGAAGAATAATCCTTATTACTTTTTTTAAACAAAAAGTTTGTCTAAGATCTGTAGTTGGTTGCACACTGGGTCCTGTGTTGGTGTGGCAGCTGGAGGGTGCTGAAACAGGAGTGGGCTGGTGCTTAACACCTGGTAGAGCTGATTTTCAGCTGCTTCAGTCACCTAATTGTTCTTGTCAAAGCCCTCTTGGTAAAGGGAGACTTAGGAGTAGAGGTTCTTTTACCTAGCTGTTGGGGTTAGAAAGAGACCCAAAAACCACAAAAGACCCAAAAACTGCATGTTAAAATAAGACAACCCCAAACTAGAAGTGGAATAAATGCTTGCTAGCAAGAGCGGGTGCTTCCTTCACCATTGCTGTGCATTTTTAGCCCCAACCCAAAACTTGCTGTGTTAAGAGAGTGTGCAGATCAAGGAGGGGTTAACTGGAAGGTCTGATTCTGGGTGGCTGCTCTGCCGAGTCCTGTCTGACAGTCATCAGATCCCTCCCAACATCTCTTCTGTCATGTCCTGGCCCCCCCTTAATAAAGTTATTTCAGGAGCTTTGAGCTCTGGGGAATCTGGTGAAGCTCAGTCCTTGTACTTGAGAGAAAATTGTGTCCACGGCCATGGATCCCTGGTTGGTTTGGGAGCACAGCTCAGAATAAGCCCTCTCTGAGCAATGCCAGCAGGATTTCCACAGGGTTTGGGGCTGAGGTGGCTTGAGTTCGTTTGCTGGAAGCATTTGGAGATTCAGGGAAGATGCCAAAGGAAAGAGACTGGTAAATGTCCCTGAAGTGTTTCTTCAGGACTTGATTCTCAAGGGCTGAATTTCTCACAGGTGTTGCTCTGGGGTGAGGCTCAGCAGATGTTCCACATCAGGCAGACAGATTGCTGGTGTGTGTTTTTCCCTATCTTCTCACCCTGGGGTATAATTAGGTGCCACAGAGGAAGTAAGGCAGCTGTGCATCCTCAGCTGAGCCTGGCTGTGATCAGAGCTGCTGCCTGAGAGACACCTGTGTGCTGGTGGTGGTGACCAGGCAGGTGAGTTGACTGACTGCTGCATCAGCCTGGGGAGAGCCCTGGCATAAAGGTTGAAGCCAAGCCTGTGGCCCTGTACCCAGTGGGGTGAGGTAGAGTTCGCTCCTGTGTACGCGTCTCCGGTGTGTGCAGGAGTGATAACAGTCCCTGCTATGGCTTGTTTCCAACCTTCATCTCCAATACCTCAGAATGCTGGAGCGTCTCCAGCACTGTGAGGATTTGTAAACTCCACATGTATGTTCCCAGCCCAGACGAACTGGTCTTGGTTTAATCTGAGTTTGTGTCTCACCAAGAAAAGGTGATGGGAAGAGCTGTGGGATTCCCTCCCTAGTGCTGTGCGTCAGGGTGTGCTGCCCAGTTAGTGAGCCCCTGTGGGAACATGACCCGTGCTGGAGGCTCCTCAGCAGTTAGGTGAAGATATTGAGGGAAGGTTTTGCCCAGAGAAGCTGTGAGCTCCTCATCCCTGGAGGTGTTCAAGGGCAGGTTGGATGGTGCTTGGAGCAACCTGGTTTAGTGGAGGTGTCCCCATGGCAGGAGGGTTGGAGTAAGATGTGCTTTAAGGTCTCTCCAACCCAAACCGTTCTGTGATTCTATGGTTCTATATAAAGCTCCAAGTGAAAGCAGAGATGCAGTGTTGAAGCTTCTCTTATTCCTCCACTGTCCAAAAGTGAGAGTATTCACACTTCTTGTGAGTCTTATTGGAGAAGATGGGATACATGTAGCCATTGTCAATCCTCACTAATAACAGCAGCTCCCCTTGCTCTTTCTTGGTAGCTCCTGCTTGTAATGTTTGGGAGGAATTTCTAGCTATCTCAGCAAACCAAGGCCTAAATCTTTCTTTTTCTGTGATTTTGAAATCTTTTTGGCACTGGTTTGTTACTGGTGTGTGACGTACCTGGTCCTGCAGCCTAGTGGGATTTTGGACTCCTACCACTGGTGGGAGCATTGGCTGCACTGGGATCACCACTCTGTGCCTGGAGACACCTGGCTGGGTTGTGAATGTGGGATTTAAGCCAGTTCTCTGTTTCTGGTGGCATGGGATGGTGGACAGAGCCTTGGCTCCAATAAAATATGGGAGTGAAAGTGGCGGAGGAGCAGGGGGAGTCGCTGCTCTTCCCACTCTGCCTGGGAAGGCAAAGGACAACTCTGGGCTGTGCTGGCACTGTGGGCATGTCGAGATTTGTTATTTAAAGCATCTGAATCCAGTGTTTCCTAGCAGCTGATTTCATGGGTGTTTTTTTTCTCCCTAGGTTGATCTTTCACACTTGTCCCCAGAGGAGAGATGGAGGTGAGTGATTTGGGAGCTGATTTGGAGCATACAGCTCAACTGAGCTCCTGCTACTGACCAGAGCTACCAGCAGCACAGCATGTGTTCACAGTGGGGCAGGAAAGGGTCAGCATTTTTTGTTGGGGGAAAGTATGAACTGTCTTAAAAGGCAATATTATTTTTTTTTTATTTTAAACTGCTGCTAAATATAGAATCACAGAATAGTTTAGGTTGGAAAAGCCCTCTGAGATCATTGAGTCCAGCTGTTCCCCCATCACAGTCGAGGCCACCACTAAACCATGTTCCCAGGTGCCACACCTACATGTCTGTTAAATCCCTCCAGGGATGGGGACTCCACTACTGCCCTGGGCAACCTGTGCCTGGGCTGGACAGCCCTTTCTGTGTAGAAATTTTCCCAATATCCATCCTAAACCTCCCCTGGCACAACCCGAGGCCATTTTCTCTTGTCCTGTCACTTGTTACCTGGAAGAATAGCCCAACCCCCACCTGGCTCCACCCTCCTGTCAGGGAGTTCTAGAGAGCAAGAAGATCCCCCCAAGCTTCCTTTTGTCCAGGCTGAGCCCCTCCAGTTCCCTCAGCCAACTCTTCACCAGACTTGTGCTCTTGACCCTTCTCCCGCTCTTTTGCCCTTCTCTGGACACCCTCCAGCCCTTCAATGTCTGTCTTATAGTAAGGGGCCTGAAATATTCCTCTTTTTCCCTTAGCCAAGCCAACTTAATCCAGATGCTTATTGAAAATCACAGTGTGACTGGGCTCTCAGTATTGCACCAGCACAGGCTGGGGGCCGCGTTGCTGGAGCAGCTCTACGGAGAAGGGTCTCAGGGTCCTGGTGGAGAACATGAGCCAGCATTGCCCTTGGGCCAAGGAGGCCAATGGGATCCTGGGGTGCATTGGGAAGAGCCTTGCCAGCAGGTCAAGAGAGGTAATCCTGCTCCACTGCTCAGCCCTGGTGAGGCACCTCGGGAGTGCTGTGTCCAGTTCTGAGTTCCTCTGGACAAGAGAGACATGGAGCTCCTGGAGCAGGTCCAGCAGAGGTTACAGAGATGATGAGGGGACTGGAGCATCCCTCTTACAAGGAAAGACTGAGGGAGCTGGGGCTGTTCAGCCTCACGAGGAGATGACTGAGAGGGGCCCTCATCCATGTCTGTCAGTGTCTGCAGGGAGGGGTCAGAGCACGGACCAGGCTCTGCCCGGTGGTGCCCAGCAATGGGACAAGAGGGAACAGGCAGAAATCGATGCCCAGGAAGTTACTTCTGAACATGAGGAAGAACTTCTTATCTGTGCAGTGACCGAGCACTAGAACAGATTGCTCAGAAAGGGTGTGGAGTCTCCCTCACTGGAGATGTTCCAGAACAGTCTGGATGCAATCCTGTGCTATGTGCTCTAGGATGATCCTGCCTGAGCAGGGAGGTTGGACCAGATGACTGACTGTGGTGCCTTCCAACCTGATTTTGTGATTCTGTATTAGTTTCTAGAGAATGACTTAAAATCAGAGAATTTGGCATATGTGTTGGGTTTGGATGTTTTTTCCTCTTAACTTCTTGAACAGTATTATCACCTGGAGACCATGACATAAGGATGTCACAGCTCTTAATTCCACCTTGTTTTTTGGTCAAACAGCACAAGCTGGGCAAAGAAACCCCAGGTGTCTGGCAAGTATCAGTCTGGAAATCACTTGTTCCAGCATGCTCAGGGTGGAGAGAAGCAATTTGCTGGGCTTTGGGGGTTTTGCCACATGTCAGCTGTTCCCCCCACTCTCCACCCTGACCCTTCCAGCCTTTCCCTTGTTGGACAGGAGAGAGAACAGTGTTAGTGGTTCCGAAACTGGGCTGAGGGTTTGGCATTGAGAATTAGCACATACTCTGGGTCAAACAGTTGCAATGTGTTTTAGAAAGATGCTGCTTGATCAGGATGGTTGAAAGAGATGACCCCACTGGTGGTCCCTTCTAACCTTGCCGATTCTGGGATTGTGATTTCTGTCAACTGTGCACTCCATGTTCATTAGTCCAGGTGCGTCAGTGGGAGTTCTCCACCTCCTTCATGCTCAGATGGGCAAAGTGTTGTTCTTGGCTTTCACAGTGTAGAAATGAGCTGGTCCCAGAGCAACCTGTTGTCCCTTCTCCTCTGGGTTGTTCACAGCTACCATTCTTCTTAGTGTTGTTTTTCCATCTGGTTTTTCTGGCTCTCCTGAGGTGTTTGTCCCCCAGCATGCAGTCTGTGCCAGCATGCTCTTCAGCTGCCTTTTCCTGGTCGTTGCAGGGTGGAGCACGTACGGATGCATGCCAAGCACCGTGGGCACGAGGCGATGCATGCCGAAATGGTCCTCATCCTCATCGCCACGCTTGTGGTGGCACAGCTCCTCCTGGTGCAGTGGAAGCAGCGGCACCCTCGCTCCTACAATGTAAGTTACCCCCGCAGCCGTTCTGCCCCTGACGCTGGATGTGAGTGTTGAGCCATGCCCTCCTTTTGCTGATGAGAAAAGCGTTCCTGGTTCTCCTGTTGTCCGGTGTTGCGATTCCCTTGTCTCTCCCACCATGTGGGGGGATTCTAGCTAGGGATGAGGATGGATGAACCTGAAGGCCTCAGGTTTCTGTTGGAAGTGATGCAAATAACTCGGTGTGGCATAGTGCTTTGACACCAGGGATGGACAAGCAGCTCCTGGGGGTTGTCCTGAGGGAAGCTGCATTTTGTGGGTGCTTCCTTGGAAGCAATGGGGGCTTCTTGCTGCTTGCAGCCTGGTTCCTGCAGCACTCTGCTGAGCAGACCTTCCACTTGCTGATGCCACCAGCTTGTCTGGGTCTGTTAGTTACCTGAAGCAACTTCACTGTGACTTCCTTGTCATAATAATAGTGATAATAGTATTGTATTTAATGTTTCCAGGTAGTACCTGTAGTCCTTTGTGAACTTTAAACCAAACCTGTTTGCCTGTTTCCCTCCAGCAGCACTGTGGGAGCTCAGCTGCACAGCTGTAGATCCTTTCGGGACTAGGCTGTAGTGCAGAGGCGAGCCAAAACCTTCTTGCCTTGGATAATACCTGTCTGAGGTGTCTGTGATTGCAGCATTGAGACCCTGGAAGGCAAAGGTTTATGTAGCTGCCTTACAAAAACTAGCTGTGTGGATCATCTCCCATACATTTCTCTGGAGATGATTCCTCTGCATTCTCCTGCCAGCTGTACCCTTTGCTACCAAAAATCACGTGGCTGCTGCCTCTGACTCTCTCACAAAATCACTGAACTGTTTGGGTTGGAAAAGCCCTCTAGCATCATTGAGTCCAGCTGTTCCTCCAGCACTGCCAAGCCCTGCACTAAATCATGTCCCCAAGTGCCACATCCACATAGCTTTTAAATCCCTCCAGGGACGGTGACTCCATCACTGTCCCAGGCAGCCTGTGCCAGGGTTTCACCACCCTTTCTGGGAAGAAATTTTCCCAATATCCAACTTTAACCTTCTCTAGCAAAACTTGAGGCCTTTTCCTAGTGTCTTGTTACTTGGGAGCACAGACCGAGCCCGACTTGGCTGTAACTTCTTTTCAGGTAGATGCAGAGAGTAGGAAGGTCCTCCATGAGCTTGCTTTTCTCCAGGCTGAGCCTCCCCAGCTCCCTCAGTTGCTCCGTATCTGACTCATGCCCTTAGCTGAGCTTTGAGCTCTTCTCTAGGTGCCACAGGTCAAACCTCCCCAGGTTCCTGGTGCAATTCAGGGCCATTTGATGCAGGCAGGAGAATGGCTGCCATGTCTGAGGAGCAGAGAACCAGCTCTAAATGCCTTTCCTCTGTTCCTGCAGATGGTGACACTCTTCCAGATGTGGGTAGTGCCTCTGTATTTCACTATCAAGCTGAACTGGTGGCGGTTCCTGGTGATCTGGGTGCTCTTCTCAGCAGTCACAGCTTTTGTCACCTTCCGGGCAACTCGGAAGCCTCTGGTACAGACAACACCCAGGTTCGTCTGCTGTTCCTGGGAAGCTCCTCAGCCCCAGGGTAACCATTACTAGGAGCTCTTTCCAGTTTCCCTGCCACAGATGTGTGTTAAGCTTTTCACCCTGGGAGTTCGAGAGCCCTGCACATGTGAAAGGGTGTGAAGCACTTAACTGGCTGCTGGCAGCCAGCCCAATGTACCTGGTACCTGGGTGGGGGGTGGAAAGGTGGATTCCACGTGGGCTGGTATCCTCACCCAAGGCATTCCCAGCATGCAGCATGCTTCCGTATGGCCTTTGGAGATCATGAGGTTTCTAGTTTGGAGGTCAAGACTGTGAGCAGCCCGTGACAGGTTGAATTAGGAATGTAAAGCTCTTGCCCATGTGTAGGGGTAGGTGAAGTGTCTGCAAAAACACTACAGGTGTGAAAAATAAAATTCTTGAGGTGATTGGCACACTTTCATTCAGGAACAAATGAAGTCATTAAATTCTTTGTTTTAATTCTTTCCAGGCTGGTTTATAAATGGTTTCTACTAATATACAAGATCAGCTATGCTACTGGGATCGTGGGGTACATGGCTGTCATGTTTACGCTCTTTGGTCTTAACTTGTTATTCAGGTGAGTGAATCTTTCAGCTCCCACTCCTGGGGCAATGGGGTGGAACACACTTTTGGCTATTACTCTGGAAAAACAATTTACTTGGCAATCTGATTAATGGGGCCAAAGAGACTACTGGGATGTCCTTTCACTCCTGGGAGGATCAGAGGTGAGGTGCTGGTACCTGAACTGCTCCAGGTTGCTGGAGAGCCCTCCTTCCACCTCACTTGTTGGCAGCTCCCCCAGCTCTGTGGTGTCCAGCCTGGGGGCAGCAGTGGCATTTTCTCTGCTATGCTGATGAAGAGGTACCTGCAAGAAGCAGCCAGCCAGTGGGTGGTGGCAGAGGACTCTAGCCCAAACCAGCTTCATGCTTAGAGACGTCAACTAGTTCTCTGGAATAATACATTCTCTGGAATATGATTAGAGTGGCTTTGCCCTCAAAAAAAAAACTGTTGATGGTTTTTCTGTTGTAGAATCAAACCAGAAGATGCGATGGACTTTGGCATCTCCCTCCTCTTCTACGGTCTTTACTACGGAGTGCTGGAACGGGACTTTGCTGAAATGTGTGCGGATTACATGGCCTCAACCATCGGGGTGAGTTCATGATGGACTGTACCCCAGGCCAGAGTTGTGCCCCATGTCAGGGGGCCTGAAACATGTTGGTCTCAGCAGCAGCTTTGGCTTCCCTCAAATGGGAATTCCCCTGTCAAGGAAGGGTCCCTGGATCTAATGTAACAAGAGTTGCTCTGAGACCCTTCCTGAAGAGCGAAGCTTCTGCAGGGTCCCATCATCCCCAGAAGGACAAGAAATTCCTCCCTGTGAGGGTGGTGAGACACCAGCACAGATTCCCCAGAGAAGCTGTGGCTGCACCATCCCTGGAAATGTTCAAGGCCAGATTGAATGGGGTTTGGAACAACCTGGATTAGTGGAAGGTGTCCCTGCCCATGGCAGGAGGTTGGAACTGGGTGATCTTCAAGGTCCCTTCCAACCCAAGCCATTCTCTGATTCTATGGAGAAGTGGAATGATCTGTTTCGCCCTGCTAAACTGACAAGTATTTCTTTTCCTGGGCCTTTAAAATCTCCAGTGCCAATGAACACTCCCATTTCTGGGACCACACTGTGTTTGCATTAACATGTGACCTGCAGCCACCAGGGAAGGATTTACGCTGTGGGCTTCCTTCCTTGTACCTGCTACAACTTTTGCTGTCCCTGTGGACAGAGGATGCGGTGGCCTAAAATATGTAGCCCACTCATCTGGTATCAAAATAACCCACTCCACTAAAAATACATGACCTAGGACACCAGTGGAGTAGGTTATATTTCTTCTTTTCAGCAGCTGTTTAGGGTCTCAGACTTTGTGTTTCTTCCTCCTCTTCCTCTTTTCTGAGCTTTCTGCTGCTGCTCCTTGAGGTTCTGCTCCATCCCCTGTCCTGCCACACTAGGACACCTTGGCACAGCTTGGGTCTCTCTTAGATCCTCAGGGCTCTTGTTGGATGCTCAGAGCAAAGCTGTGCCAGGACTCTGTCAGAGGCATGTTTTGCTGATGACACTAAACCAGGAGAAGCCGTGACCTCCTTGGAGAGAGAGTTGGACAGATGAGAGCTGAGCAAGCACCAGCTGTGTGAGATTTAACAGGGGCAAGTGCCAGATTCTGCACCTGGGATGGTGTAATCCTGGTTATAGGTACAAATAAAGGAACAAGAGTCCGGAGAGAGTCCTGTGAAAAGGAAACTTTGGGTTGATGGCAAGTTGAATACGAGTCGGTATTGTGTCCTGGCAGCTAAAAGGGGCCATCTGTGTCCTGGGGTGCATCAGGCACAGCATCACTGTTTGGCCAGGGGAGGTGGTTGTCCAGCAATAAGACATGAGGAAATGGAGTGAAGCTGCATCAGGGGAAGTGCAGGTTGGACATGGGATAAAGGTTCTTTACCCAGAGGGAACAGGCTCCCCAGGGACATGATCATGTTACCAAGTCTGTCAGAGTTCAAGGAGTCTCTTAGTCATATGATTTCGTTTTAGGCAGTGCAGTGGAGCAGGGAGTGTGACTCAATGATCCTGAAGGGTCCCTTGTAGCTGGAGTATGTGGGACCTGGTTTTGTGCCTGCACTCTCCCTGTTGTGTCATGCCTGTGCTGAGCCATCAGGCTCAGAAATGGAGGGGGGTGGCTGCTCTGCGCTTTGCAGGGACCTGCAGGGCCGGGGGTGGGGTCTGTATCTGACTGGCAGCCCAAGGTTGTCATTTTGGGTCAAAGCTGTGACCTCCAGCTTGTCCTGCTCTCTCCCCAAGTCTCTGCCCTGGGTGCACAGCCCTGGCAGGCAGCTGAAAACCCACCTGGCTGTCGAGCAAAGAGGGGTGGCCCCTCAACATGGAGAGGGGGTACATGGGGGTTGGGGTGTGATGGACCACTGCATCACTGAGCAGCTGTCCTGTTGTAGTTGTTTCCTGCAGCCGGACCTGTAACAAGGTTTTTAAGCCCCAAAGGCCAAGGCTGGACTCCTGGGGCGCTGAGCCCAGCCCTCCTTAGAGCTTAGCTGTGCCACTGCAGGCGCGGGACACGTGCCCTGCCACTGTCACTGCTCTCCCTCTGCTCTGCCCTCGCTCAGTTCTACAGCGCCTCAGGGATGCCCACCAAGCACCTCTCCGACAGCGTCTGTGCCGTGTGTGGCCAGCAGATCTTCGTGGATGTCAATGAAGAGGGAATCATTGAGAACACCTACCGCCTCTCCTGCAACCACGTGTATCCTTCTCTGCAGGTGCCAGCCCCCTGCCTCACTGGCCCTATGCTGGGATGGGCAGCAGGGAGCTCCTGCCCCATGGCGTCTCCCGCACTGGGTGAAGAAATGCCTGTTCTGGGACTCGGGGCCATCTGGCTGAATTTGCATGTGATCTGTGCCTGTGTCATCACTGACTTGGCATGGGAAGAGGTATCCCTGAAATTACTTCGTCGCCCCTCACAAGTGGTTGTTCCCTCTTCCTTCTCCTCCTCAGCTACCTCTGCTCAGCCATGGAGCTGCACCTCAGTTTCTACCTGCTTTTCATAAATCTGCTGTGACCCATCTGCCTGGCAGTGCCCTGCAAATGTTCTGGGGGAAATGATGGTGTGTGGTCGGGACATGAGGCATCCCTGCTCCGTGCCACACTGGCCGCTCATCAGAGACCCATTGCAGTGGGTCCTGAGTGTTCATAAGGAAGAATTGTGGGGAAACAGTGCTGGCCCCTCTCTGAAAGCAGCCCCCTGGTCTAGCACTGCTGGTCGCTACCTGCTCTGGCCACAGCCCAGCAGATTCCTCCTCCTCCAGAACTCCTCCAGGGTTCCCAGCACGCTGGAGTCACTCAGCCCTTCCTGTCAGCTGATTGATGTGAAGTGGGTTTTGAAAGTGGAAGTCCTGGTTGGTGCTCAGCCCCAGCTGAGGTGGCAGGTCAGGGTTTTTTCCCCATGATGATTCAGTGTGGAGATGGGATGTCCTCTGGCACTCTGTGCATTACTGCCTGCAAGGTGGTTTCCAAATTGGGCCTGAGCAAAGGTCATGCTGTTTTTAGGCAAAACTCAAGGCCTAAATTTAACTCTAGGGAACTGTTGGTGAGATTTATGGCTGACCCTGTGCAAGGGCCCAGGACTGCAGCAGCTAGGGGTGGAGTGGCTGCCAGAGGAGCTGGTCAGTGCTCCTTGGTGGTCCTCAGGGGTGAGGGCTGGCTGGGCGCTCCTGGCTTGATGGCTCCAGGGCTGACAAGGGAGTGACTCCTGTTGCTGCTCCCTGGCATTCTTCCATGGTTTGAGCAGCGGAGGTATTCTGGGGAAAGTTTATTTGCTCAACAACAGCCCTGTATGTGGCAGAGTCAGCTGCAGCCACGTCATGTTTTCCTGTAACTTCAGGGTGTGCTCAGGTTGTGCAAATCCTTGTGACAGACCACAGCAGGCACCTCTAAGTCAGACCCTTACTTACAGAGAAGTTCCATAAATGTTAATCCCCAAGAAGCCTTTGAAGGCTTCCAAAATGCATGCAGTTCACAGAGCTCTCCCAGGCTGTCTGAACCTTCCCAGTGCTTGGGCACCATCACTGAAGAGTTTCAATCTCCCTAGTGCCAATGCACTGGTCAGGGCCTTCATGCTGCCACCCTGGCCCCGTCCTGCTGCCCCATGAGCTCCTTTTGCTGTCCCTGGAAGCTGCTGCACCTTCTAGGAAAGGGTTGTGGTTGTTCGATGTACCATCCTTGCATGGCAGGATGTTTCCATGGCTCTGGGGGGACTTCCTTGAGCTTGGTGGTTTCCTCCATGCTGAGCCATGTATCCCCCTCTTCTTCCAGTTCCCCTTAACATGCCACTCCCCAGGTTTCATGAGTTCTGCATCCGGGGCTGGTGCATTGTCGGGAAGAAGCAGACGTGTCCATACTGCAAAGAGAAGGTGGATCTCAAGAGGATGTTCAGTAATCCGTATCCTTTCTCCTGCTGGGAGCCAGCACTTTGGGAAGGGAAGCAGTGGGTAGAGCACACAAGGGGCGAGGGGCTTGCCTGGCACCCTGGGTAGGTCGCTGCAGCATGTGGCTGTGGCAGAGACCCTGCAAAACCTGTCCACAGCCATCCCTCCATGAGAACCCACGTCTGTCCTTCCCTGGGTGCTTGTCCATCCCTCCCTGGGCACCTGTGTTCTCTGTCGCTGCTTTGGGGCACCTTTGGGTGGCTTCTGGGTGGGCCATGCTCCTCTCACTCATTTCCCTGTGGCTCTTTAACTCCTTCCTGCCCAGCTGGGAGAGGCCACACGTCATGTACGGGCAGCTGCTGGACTGGCTGCGCTACTTGGTGGCCTGGCAGCCGGTGATCATTGGACTGGTCCAGGGAATCAACTACATCCTGGGGCTGGAGTAAGGGCAGGCAGTGGGGAGCTGCGGAACCATGAGAGGACATTGCCACCAGGGATGCTGGCTTTGCTCCGTCACCTCTCAGGACCTTGGTCACCCCCGAGGACAGCAACATCAGGGCCCCTCCTGCCGGGGCTAGGGGAGGATTTTTTTAAAAAGCAATTATTTTAATGAGCATATTTAAAACTTTCTATTGCAGCCAAAAAGAGACGCTTGTCCCCTTTCCCTGCCCCTCTCCGGCCCTTTGCAGTGCCCTGCTGGGCTGAGCTTTGGGCTGGGGGCTGTTCTCCAGCTCCTTCCTGCCACTCTGACAGGGGAGGCTGTGGGGAGAAGGGCCGAGGCTTTGCCGGCTCCAACCTCGGTACCCCGGAGCAGCCTTGCTGGCAGCAAGGATGGGATATGGGGGCTGCGGAGGAAAGGCTGGAGCCCAGCGCCCTGAAAGAGGGGATGGAAGGTCACCTGGCTACCCCTGGCTGCCAGGTCCACTCTAGGCACCGTGGGTGTGCCAGGAGGAAGCAAGCTGCTCTCTGGCATGCTGATGATGGGCTCTGCCTCGGGGAACCCTTTTATATGCTCCCAAATTTTCTGTGTTCCTCCCTGGAGGCCAGCGGTGTCCCCTGACTGCTCAGGGGGGTCAGCCAAGTCATGGAGTGGGGCCAGTGCTGTTTCTCTCTGTGCCCTGTTGGGTGATGGTAACGGTACATCAAGAGCAGCCAAGAGTGGGTGCCCGTGCCCCAGGGCGCGGGTTCGCCCTCACTGGGTATTGCTCTTGGCACTGGAATAAAAGGGATGGAGTGAAGGTTGGGCTGGTGCTGGCGTTTCCCTGCCCCGGAATTACTCCATGACATCCTCCTGGCCGTGCTGGTAGGAGCCATGCCACAGTCCTGCTGGTGCGAGTGGCCTTGGGCTCTTTTTTTGGCAGGGGGTGAGGGCAAATTCCCCAGTCCCAGGGCCAGTGGTGGTATTTTGGCATGTGGAGACTTGAGTCATATTCCCTGAGGGCACTGGGGTCTGGTGGAGGGCTACAAGGCAGCTCCTGGCTCAGGGGATCTGGGAAGTGGCCACAGTGGTGGCATGGCTGTGGGTGCTGTGTGGGCTGTGTTCCCCCTGGGGAACCCCAGCGCCCTGCTGCATCCTCTGAGTTTTCTTTTGGGTGAAACCACATTGCAGTGTTGTGCCAAACACCAAAATAAGAGCCCTGGAAACGGAGACGCGGCCCTGGGTTTTTCTTGATCGTCTTCCCTGCTGTGGGGCAAGGCCATGGTTCCTCCTTTCATATCTCCCAGGGGAAGGATATTGCATGGACAATGACCAAGCACCCATCTGCATTCCCTGCCCACCTCTTTCACCCTGTAGCATCCAGAGCTCTGCTGGTTGGTATTGGTGGGAGCAGGGAGGTGGCAGAGGAGCTGGCTGCTGCCTCTGGCTTTTCACTGCCCATTGGACACCCATGGTTGCTGTGGGGAGGATGCAGCTGCTGGTCTCATCCCAGCAGGACGCTGGGGATGTATCGCACTTGCCAGGTCTCCAAGACCACACTGCTGTTCCTGCCACCTTCCTGCTCTGCTGGGAACAGGGATAACAAAACTCACTGGGAGTTTAGGGACTTTTTTCCAGGCCTTGCCAGGGCTTGTGACTCAGGTAGCTGCTTCTGCCCTATTGCTGTGCCTGCACTGGCTCCCAGCCTTGGTGCTGCTGGGGAGTGGGGTGCAGGGGCTGGCCCCTGGTTTTGTAGCCAGTGGGTTGTCGACACCACGTCTGCTGTCAAGGGGCTGGCTCTGGGGATGGGGCACTGTTGTGGGACACAGGAGAGGGCTTGCTGCAGCCAGTCCCCTGCTCAGGCTTCCCGCAGCCGAGAACTAAAGCCCTGGGGGCTTCTATCCCCTAAGCTGTTGTCCTGCACCAGCTGGGACACCCAGGGGCCAGCGCCCAGGCTCCCCCAGCCATTGTTGTATTCAGTCTCCCGGGGGCTTCATCCACCTTCCTTCTGTGCACACCCTGCCCTGCCCCTGATCCCAAAGCACTGGGGAGCAAACCAGCATGTTCAGAATCCTGTGAGACTCAGCCGGCGCCGTATGTGCTGGACGTTGGGGGCCCCAGCTGGGCCCCACTCCTACATCCCTGGGGAGCCCATGGATGTTCCCCCAGGGGCAGGGGGAGATGTGGGGTGAGGAGGGTCATGGGAGTGCCTGAGGGATGTGTACCCCCAGGTGCAGGGGACAGAGAGCACAGGGACATGGAGTGCTGGGGACACTAGGCACGTTCTGGGGGCTTGGGGACATGAGGGGCACAGGACCCATCGACACACATCGGCGTCCGGGTGCGGGTCCCCGTGTGCTGGCGTCGCGCCACGTCGCCGGCGCCGAGGGCGGCTCCCGGTGAGTCACGGCGCTGCTTCTCGCCCCTCCCCGGGCCGCCTCATGCATAAAGCGCCGCGGGCCCGAGCGCCGCCGCCCCGCGTCTGAGCCACGGTCTCTCCGTATGGACCGGAGCGGTGGGCAGACAGCCTTGAGGAGCACCAGCCGCGACTTGAGGGACCCGGGGAGGAGGATGCTGGGGGGTACGGGACCATCCCAGACTCGGGGGTGCTGGGCAGATGCGAGGGTACGGGATCCTCCACTTGGGGAGTACTGGGAGGAGGATGCTGGGGGGACCATGGCCAGCTGGGAGGATGCTGAGAGGACGGGACCATCCCAGGCTCAGGGAATGCTGGGGGAACCGCCTCAAGCTCACGGGGAGCATCCCTGTGTGCCCAGCACTGAGCTCCGTTTTTGCCCGCAGGGCCCCTGGGACCCCCTGCCTGGATCCTCCTGCTCTGCTGGGGCTTGGCCGCTCTCTGCACAAGTAAGTGGGGGTTACTGGGGGGCCGGGGAGCCTAAGGTCAGCCCCGGGTTCTATGCCCCTCAAGAGGCCTGGGCAGGGGTCTGGGGACAAGCAGTGCCCCTGTCCCTTTATGGGACCCTGCCCCCTCGCCCACTATAAAAATGTGGGGTCTCGGGGTTACTCTTGACCTCCTGCCTCACCCCACTCTGCTCCCCCAGGTGCCATGGCCTTGCCACCGCCCAGCATCACCATCCTGCGGATGCCGGCAGAGCCCCCCCGCCCAGGTGAGAGACCCTCACCGCCATGGCAGGGCTTAAGGGTGGGGAGGCTGCAGTAGGGTTCAGCTCCTGTGCCAGTCTCCAGCAGACACAAGGTGAATCCTCCACCCACAGCCAAGATTTCGGGGTGCTGATGAGGTGGGGGGGATGTTCCCCTTAGTTGGGGAGGGGGGCTGTGCCTGTCCCTGGGGGGCGCTGGGGAGCCTTGCAGCCCCCCTGACCTTCAGGCCCCTCCGGCTGCAGGCGAGAGCGTGACCGTGTCGTGCGAGGCGTTAAGTGGGCTGCCGGAGCTGACGCTGCTCTACTGGCTGGAGAACGGCTCCTTCGTGGAGAGCCTGCACCCGGACGGGGCTGTGCGTGAGGGGACAGTGCAGTGAGTGTGGGGACAGGGGTCCTGAGGGGCAGTGACAGCGGGGCAGCCCCGGCTGCGGCAGGGTCTGCCAGCATGGAGTGGGCACTGATTGGGCCCTGCTGGGTCCACAGAGAGGAGCTGCAGGGCTCGGGGTTGGCCCTGCACCGTGACCTGCACTTCAGCTCCTTCGACACCCGGCACCTGCACACCAACTTCACCTGCGTGGTGCTCAGTCCCCTCGGTGTCGACACCAGGGAGGTGCGATGGCCATCCCCAGCGCTGGCTCCTGTCGCTGGCAAGAGTGCGGAGCTGGGCTGAGGCGGGGGAGCAACTCGTGCTGGGTGAGTGCCCTGCGGTGCGGCTCCCTGCTCTGACAGCCCCGCACCACTGCATGGGCATGTGACACCTCCAGGGAGGCCCATCTCTGTTACCTGCTTTGGGGACTGCATGGCCCCAACATGTGCTGGCCCCACTGTGAGTGGGGCTCCTGGCGCCCCAAGCTGAGTCAGGAGCGCTGCCTTGGCTGGCACCTGCCCTGCCCATAGCTGGCTCTGGGACCTCAGAGTTTATTAAAGTACATCGAGGCTGCCCAGTGTCACCTGCATCCTTGGGATGGTGCTGCCCATGGGTGTAGACGGTACCTGTGGGATGAGGAGGGAGGGAGAGGAGGTAGCCCTGGTGCCCGTGAAGGGCAGGATCCATTCCTGACCCCCTTCCTGCTTGGTGAAGGGCTGGAGAGCCACAGTCAGTCCCAGTTCTGCCCAGGGAATACCTGGCAGCATGGCTGTGCCCTGCCCTGGAGGAGAGGGTGGGTGGGGAAGGCCTGGGCTGCAGTTGCCCTGTGAGATGGGCCCATCACATCCCTCTCTGCACCTGGGGGGTTGGGTCTGTTCCCCAGCATGGCATTGCTGAGTCCCATCTGCTGCTCCATGGGGCAGCCCCCCTAACCATCCTGTGCTGGCAGGGCCCCTGCTCTTGGGTGCCACCCTCCTTCTTGCTCCCTCAGGTGCTTGTGGGGGCTGCGACCCGCCCTGGGCTGTGGGACAGGCTGGGGAACAGATCCCGAACCCCTTGAGCAATCCCTGGGGTATGGGCTTCACACTTCAGGATGCTCGGAATGTGAGGGATAGGGATGGGGGGGATGGAGAAGCCTCCAGATGCAGCCCCCATGAGCTGCCCTCAGCCCAGGGAGCCACAGGAGCCCCCTGGGAACACCCCAGTCCCACAGTGACTCTAAGGAGCCAGGGGAAGGCAAACAGCAGAGCAGCCACCTAGGCAGGGACCTGCCCAAGGCAGCTCTGCTACACCCCCTAGCCCGGTTAATGCCAGCTTCCATTCCTGGGAGACGCTCTCACAGACCCCACACTCCGCTGCATCCTGACACCCCAGCTGCCCCTCAGCAAAGGCCTCTGCCAGGCTCAGCCAATGTCCTGGGGGCAGTGGCACTATGGCCAGGCTGAGCTGGGCACAGATACCTGCCATGCAGGACTGTGTGTGGGTATCTGTGTCCCCCATCCTGTCCTGCTGTCCCTGTGATGCTGGTGGCTCCATCCCTGACCTTTTTCCTTGCTGCAGTGTGATGGCAGCAGCACGCTCCTCACTGCACAGCACAGCACCCAGCCCTGCCATGCCGTGCCATCTCGTGTCGTGCCATGCCACGCTGTCTCACACTTTGCTGCCCACGGACCCCACTGCAAACTGCAGGTCAGAGCAGCTCAGAGATGCTCAAGGCCATGTGCCCATGGCATGCCCCCCATTGCTCACCCCACGACCAAGACTGAGACCTCCCTGTCCTGGCAGAGCTGATGGGACAGGACCATTCCCTGCCACATGTCCCCGTGGCCCGGCGGCGGGAGAGCCTGTCCTGTGGGGTATCACCGCTCACAAACTCACAGTTGTAGGTGCTGAGCACAGTTGGAAACAGAGCTGGAAGAGGGCGATGTCAGCCACCTCAAACACCTGGAAAAGTGGGATGAGGACCTCCTTGTCCTCAGGGAAGAAGTCCTTGGTAGGGACACTGTAGCAGGTCTCCATCATGAAGATGGCATCCCAGTTGAAGGGCAGGGTGCCTGTTTTCCAGAGGGAGGAGGAGGTGGAGCAGCTGACATGGATGGTTTGACGGCACTGGTATGCTCCTGTGGACACAGTAGCAGCTAAGAAGGTGGGGGCCATGTCCAACACCTCCTTGATGAGGTGGAGGTGTTGCTGGTGTGGGGGGCTGCCAGCGGCCAGGGTCCTGGCCAGCAGATGCTCCATCAGGGCAGAGCCACGCTGAGGGAAGCCCCCAGATGCCACGGTGCTGTGAACGGGGAAGTAACTGGTTGCTCCTCAAGTGGCTGTGGAGGTGTGGCAGCAGGAGCAAGGTCAGCTCAGGGAGGGTGGTGGGGCCTGGGAGGAGCTGCTGAGAGATGCAGGGCAGGCTGGGGGAAAGCACCCCAGCTGCACCACGGGCCAGAGGCCCTCCTTGGCACATGTCCCAGCACTGACCCAGACGCTGATGCTGGCACCAGCTGAGACCTGCCTTGCTGTGTCACCCACCAGGAGCAGCCCTACTGGGTCCCAGCCAGCAGCACGTCTTGAGCCCCTGGGTGCATGGGTGCAGGGTGCTCCTGACCCAGTGCACGGTGCTTGCCCCAGTCCCTGTTGTGCTGCTGAGGACAGTGTAGGCTGTGGCTTAGGTCAGCAGCAGTACCTCTCACTGGGGACCCAGGTCAGCACAGCAGGGCACAGCACACTTGGAGGTTCAGAAACAAAGCAGGGGGACCATGGGACCAATGCTCATGACACTGGGATGGCAGCCTACAGCTGGGCCCCCATCCTCACTTTCAAGCCAAAGTGAACTCCCAAGACTTTATCACTCATGTGCCTCAGCCACCTCTGACTCCTCCTATGTTGGCAGCAGCAACTTGGCCATGCTCACCCATCACCCCCACATACTGGCAGGGTTCATGTCCATCAGGAGCAGGGTCCTCCCCAGATGAGGGGCCCCATCAGCCAGCAGGGAGATGGACACAGATAGGGGGATATCAATGGGTGATGAGGGGTCAGGGGGATGAGAGTTGGAGGTGCTGGGGACACCAAGGAGGAGGGGTCCTGGGGCTCACTGGGATGGCACACAAAGGATTTGTTGTAGTGGGGGAAGTGCAAGCAGCACTATTCCTGCCTGAGGGCAGGAATCCAGCTGGGGGGACCCTGGTGAGGAGAAGGAGACACTGTCCCCTTGGGGCACCTGGGATACGAAGTAAGTGCTGGTGTGAGGAGAGCCTGGCCAGGGCAGCCCTGGAGGCTAAGGAGAAAGGGAAAGTAAAACCACAGGCTCCTGTGCTCGCCTTACTGTAAATTAGTCTGGTTCTCATTAGTGATTGCTTCTGCTTACTGTGACCTATGGATTTGTCCATGTGGAACAAGGACACCCCAAAGCATCGGTGACCGTGGGTACGTCCCTGCTGCATTCCTCTGAAGGGAATGTGGCCCAAGGATAAGACCATGCCGGAGAAGGTACATCTTGAAGCGTCTGTGGCTGTGCTGGAGGTCATGCCGGAACACCTCAAAGTGTGTGGCCATGCATAAGCCCCCAACAGAGCAGGCACACCCTTAGAGGCACTGCAGCCATGCAGAAGGCCAAACTAGAGCAGTGGAAATGCTCAATATTGGATAGGGCCTGGAGAGCAACCTGGTCCAGTGGAAGGTGTCCCTGCTCATGGCAGGGGATTGGAACAAGATGAGCTTTAAGGTCCCTCCCAACCCAAACCATTCTGTGATTCTATGATTTTGTGAACATTTGTGGATATTTTATGGGCATTTTACGTACATTTCATAGTAGTGGTCCACAGACTAAGGGAATGATATCTGTGCATGATAGCTAAGGGTAGGAAGGGAGTGCTGGGTATTGGATAGCATGGGATGTACATGGCATAGGATAAGGGATGGAGAACGTACTGTGTTGGGCAGAGGAGTTCCATTTCTTCCCTGGGGCTGTGGTTTGGATTTTTGCTGGAGGGAGCACTGATAAACCAGGGATGTTTCAGTAAGTGCTGAGTGTCAAGGCCTTTGGTGCTCCTCACGCTTTCCCACCAGCAAGTAGGGTGGGAGTGTGAAAAGAGCTAGAAAGGGGCATGGTCAGGACATTGGACCCCACCTGACCCCAGGCATATTCCCAACCACAGGATGTCATGGTCAGCAATAAAACTGGGGGAGGTTGGTCTGGGGGGGACTACTGCTCAGGGTAGAAACAGGAAAGTTGTACAGACAAATCCCTGGCTTTAAGCCAGGTGTCACCAACAGAATTTTGGGGTTTTTGATCATGGGTTGGTTTTGATGACAACAAGCCTACTGGTGACAGACTGGGTATACCTGTCTCTTAGGGAAAAGGATCTTTGTGCAGGAGTTAGCAGGGCATGTTGAGTGAGCCTTAAACTGGATTTGAAGAGGATAAAACTGGATTTGAAGGAGATAAAAACCAGGTCACCGGAGATAAGCCTGGGAGTGGCTTGACACGGTTTGAGGGATGGTGTGTTAGTGAGGTCATTCAGGCTACCATCTCAGTAGATGTAGGGAATGGAGATCCATGAAGTGGCAAGGATGCAAGTGTTATTGATGTGCTAGAAACCATGGAAGCTCCTGGGAATGGTCACTCAGGAATTGGAGCTTCTCTCCCCAAAAAGGCATCGGGATCAATAACCCAATTGAAGTGCATCTGCCCCAATGCCTGCAGCGTGGGCAGCAAACAGGAGAACATCGAAGGCGTGGTGCAAGAGGAAAACTATGGCATAGTTGCGAAGTCCTTGCAAATAAACTCTCTGCTTATTCAGGACAGTTAGTCCCAGGCTAGCAGCAGAAATTCTAGCATTCAGTAAAGAATTCCTGTGAAAATAGGAATGTAAAATATGCCACAAAAGTGGTGTTTTCCATGCCGGATCATGGAGAAGCATACACAGTGTTTGAACAGTTGAGAGCCAGTTGTGCTTCTGCTAAGCTGTGACTGAAAATTTCATAGAATCATAGAATATCCTGAGTTGGAAGGGACCCACAAGGATCATTGATTCCAGTTCCTTGCCCTGCACAGAACACTCCAACAATCCCACCTTGTGCCTGAGAGCATTGTCCAAATGCTTGTTAAGCTCTGGCAGCCTTGGGGCCATGACCACTGCCCTGGGGAGCCTGTTCAGTGCCCAACCACCCTCTGGGGGAAGAACCTTTTCCTAATATCCAGCCTAAACCTCTGCTGATACATCTTCAGGCCATTCCCTTGGGACTGTCACAGAGAGCAGAGATCAGTGCCTGCCCCCCTCTGCTGCCTGTCATGAGGAAGCTGCACACTGCTATGAGGTTTCCCCTCACAGTCTCCTCTTCTCCTCAAGCCAGGTGACCTCAGCCATTCCTCTTATGGCTTTCCAGTTATTCCCTCCAGTTGACTGAGCAGGCTTTCCAACTGTGCCTGAAGTTCTGTTTTAAACCTCCACTCAAAGTCCCCAGGAAGCAGGCAGAGCAGAATATGTCCCATGGGGACAGTCATAGGGCCATCCAGGTGGATGGCCAGCACAGAGCCATGAGGGGAGCAAAGCACCAGAGGTGCTGCCTCTGTCCCTGCACACCAGGCTGGCCAACCCCCTGTGAACACAGGTCACCAGCCAAGCACCCCAGCTCCCCTCACAGAGTGAGCAGGCAGCTGGCTGTCACTTCTGAGCATTTCCAGGCGAGTCCTTTGTGCTTGACAGTGTGGCACGGGTGGTGTTAATGGTCAGGGCAGACCTTGGACCACACTCCTGGCTGGTGGGGGAATGCCATTGGGTGCTGGCCCATGACAACATAAAAGAGCAGCATCAAGTGAGAGACAAGGCACTGCTGCCTGCCCTGCAGACTGACCCCACTCCCAGCCACAGCTGAGAAGTTCAGCCAAGCGGGAAACTGGGCACGGACAAACCCATCCGCTGGCCTCCAGAGAAAGAGTAAGTCACTGTTTTGGTTCTTAAGGAGGGGGGTAAATAAGAGAGAAACATTTGATAGCTTACATTTTTATGAACGAGGCCATTTCTCTCCCTTCCAGTAACACTTCCTAGCAGGTATTTTTGTTTCAAATTTGTTGCTTTGTAATGGAAGTGAAGTAAGAGATTCTGCAAAGTTTGTCTTTCACGTGTTGCTATTGTTTATACACTGTATCTATATGCCTAAGGTAATAATTAATAGTTCTATGAACAATAACCACAAAGAATGGTGGAGTGATCTTGCTCATTTTTGCGAAGACTCCTTTAGGCAAATCTTTAAAGGGGACAGGAGCTTTCGTGGGAATTATTCCAGCTGACAGGAGTTGAGACATTTTATTCAGTAAAAACTGCCTTGAGAAGAGCATTGGAAGAGAAGGCTCGAGGAAAGAGCATCTAGGACCTCTGTTTTATTCTGTCATTTAATTTATAAATAAAGTCAGTGATACAGTAACAACAAACTAAAGTAAATGTACTATCTCTATATAGCTCTGGAGTCTCAATGGCAATGACAACATCCACTGAGTAAACAGAGCTGAGATATCTGGCCCCAAGGTGCCCTGCTCCAGAGTTTCAGTCTCCAGCTGCCTAGTGACCACTAATATTTCATACCAGCTTTGTGACCGTGCAGCTTTCTGCTCTCACTTTCCCCCCCTAATTTAGGATTTGAACAACAGAAAATTAAGTGCTACAATACACTGTAATTTTCAGCATTATGTTTTGGGATTAGCAAATCTTTAGTTTCATGTAACTCTTAACTTGAACTTTTGTCCCAGGTCATGTTAGAAAGGGTACTGGGAAATAACCAAAATTGCAGTCAAGCTTTCTTTCCTAAAGTTCACTCAGTATAAGTGCCCTTGCTCCAGGGAGTAGTTGGTTTGACATAAAAAAAAATTTAAAAAGTCTTTTAAAAATAAATGTAAGTACTTCAGTGTTGAAGTGCTCAGCTTGAGCCACCAAGGATAACTCTTTTTTGGACAGTGCTGACCACCCATCCTTGGGACACCTGGCTTCCCAGAAGGTGTCCCTTTCTGAGGACACATGAACAAACAGGGCTTTGACTGTGCATACCTTACAATTACAAAAGTACTTCTTGTATGAAAATACAATTCACTTGTGCATTTGGGATTCGGCACATTCATGCTTTATGCATGGATATATACTTCTGAGTTTTTTTGAATACTTGAACTTTAAATCCCAGGGAGCACAACTCCACCAATCATTCTACCTTACATCTGTGCTGAACAGTTCTCTCCTCCCATGCTGGTAAAGATCTTCATTTGGGGGAAGAAGGGAGGTATCACCACTCCCAATTCTTTGGGAGGAGAAGATTTCCTCCTTTCCCTTGAGTTTTCTCCTGATATTCTGCCTCCCTGGAGTTCCATGTCACAGCCTTCCGCACTGTAACGTTTGCCTCTGCTGCGGACAGAAGCTTTGCGTAGGATGGCCAGGCTTGAGGATTTTACAGAGTTGTTTATAGATGAATTGCCTGTTCTGGAATCTGTGTACACCTGAATATCAAAATACCCATACAGTGAACATTTCAAGGGTCGGTGTGTTGTTCAAGTTCAGTGCTACAGTATTATCTATTTTACCTTGCTGAGAAGGAATTTGTTTCACTACAATTGAGCACTCCACCGCTACAACCTAATGCCAGTAGCCCAGGCTTCTGCTGCACAAGCAGACACAAATATAATTTTCAAGCTATTGACAAGAACAGATCATGGTGCAGCCTGAAAGGCTGCAGAACTTCAGCTTTGATCACGAACTTATTTGCCTCAATTTATCTATGGACTAACTAAATAAGCACAGTAGTTGCTCAAGCAAAGAGACGGCAAACAAAATTCCTCTTAGCCATCAGCCCACTTAGGGAATTCCTAAAATTCCCATGGAGCAAAACCAGCAAATCCAGCATTTTGTTTTCCTTAAGGCTGCAGTCTCTCTAGGGCTTTCTGGTCAGATTATGTAGCTGCTCTGCAGTCAAGACTCAGATTAAGTTTTTTAAGGGACTGACTGACTGCATTTTCCTGTAATCTTGTATTTAACACCTGCTCAGTTCAAAATGCCATTTTGATCTAAATTGGGTGGGTTTGCTATTCATCCTGTGTACATTATTCAAGATGCACAAGATTATATAGATTCAAGCTCCTCTTTGCTTAATACAGCACTTTCAGATAGGTATATTTTAGCACAAGTGATCAATGAGGGGTTTTAATTAGTTTTTTCTGAAGAAAGAATGGAAGAAAGCACCCTGTGAAGAAATTAATTTTATAGGCTTGGAACTTCCATTGAATAGCATAAACTTTCCTTGTGACAGTAGCATTCTCACGCAATAGTCAAAGGCTTTTTACTGCTTTTTTGCAGTTTTCTTAATAGACAGACCTACAATTGACAAAAAAAAAAAAAAAAAGTGGAATTATCAAAGCAAATTCAAAAACCTGAAAGGATGCTACTGCTAAATAAGCACTGAAAATCTCCTTTAGCAGTCAAAACCTGTGAAGCAAAAGGAACAGGGATGGAATCTTGTGCTAGAAAACTTTTGTGATAACACATAATAAACCAGGGTTTTCCTTGCTGGAAGGAGGATACACATCTAAAACCATGCATGACTGAAACAATTAAATGAATAATTTTCTGCTGCTATCAATATCTAGTCTGATTTTCACCTGAGAGGCCCCCACTCAGGACAGAAAATGAACACATGATTTATTACATTTAGATCACTCAAAATAGTTTCTTTTCAGAAGCAGGTTATTGTTACCAGAAGTGAGCAAAATTTCCCTAAAATAATTGGGATTTTTTTGCTGCTAAGCAGAGAGTGCAGCTTCCCTTCTCCCCTCTCTATTGCAGAGATTCCAGCTGCAAAGCAGTAGTGGCCTTACCCCTCCCAGGCCAGCGCTGCAGGCTGCAGGCAGGTTCTGGGATTTAGTTTTCTGCTAGTTCTTGCATGGAAGAAACAACTCATTACTGAACAACAAACACTGGATTGGATATACACCACACTAATCAGGAGCCACACAAGGAGCAGCATGGGGGGCTCTTCTAGAGAAAAGTTTTCCCTTTCCCTTTATTGTTGTCAAAGCAGGCTTATAAAGTTAGCAAAAAGCCTGCCCCAGGAACTCAGTTTTTTTCTCTTTCTGTATATTCTGCCCTGTTAAAGAGCTTCCTGACTTGCTGAGGAAGGATTCTTACTCCTTGTTTCTCCTTCATTCCTCCATCCCAGCTCTGGGCTGCAGTTGCCTCTCCTTCACCCAGCCCCTCATTAAACCACAGGATGTTTTGGGTTGGAAAGGGCCTTACAGCCCATCTTGTTCCACCCTCTACCATATGCAGGGACACCTTCCACTGGTCCAGGTTGCTCAAAGCCCTGTCCAGCCTGGCCTTGAACACTCCCAGGGCTGTCTACATGGAAAAACAATGGTAGCTTCAGACTTCAGCCAGATGAAAATCAAGAAAATGATGCCAATCACCAAGGTCTTCTTGATAATTAACATCTTCAGGACAATTAAGTATCTTTTGATCTCAACCGTATCTCACTTCCACCTCCCCATTTCCCATAAAGCCCTTTCAGTGGCAGAGTTTCTATCAAAACTCTTCCTGTAATTGCTGAATCTTTACCCTCTGAGGTAACCAGAACTGAGGTATCTTCAATTCATAGAAACCAAAATCCACACTTCAAAACTTTTCTGAGGTGTATTAATGCTGTAATTGGCAGGTAACTGCTGGGGAAACACTCTCAGCTGTTTGAAGAATTGGATTAACCATCAGTAATTTCCATGGGGTAGCAATATGCTACCGCTGCTCAGTGAATTTGGGTGACAGCTTACCCTGCCATAAGAAAAGACCTCTTGGGCAATACAGTCTAATTACTATTCAAGGCACTAATGAGTTCTTGTACAGTGTTCTTATACACCGATTTCTTGCTTCATTCTCACACACTAAGTGCTTGCCACACTGTGCTTCTGGGCAGCAAGAAAGGGCTCAGCAGCTGTTTATCTCCCAGTTTTACTGGCCTCTTGTTTTTTCTACTTCTAGTTGTATGTCCCAAACCAGAGCATGTAAAGATAGAAAGGACAGGAATGTAGGCTTAATCTCTAATTTACCTAGGCAGGGGTGGGGGAATTTGTTGAAGTTTACCACTGGAACAAAAACTGACCAGTAACTCATAAAAGGAAACATTGCAATCACAGGGCATAATTTCAAAACACTGTGTAATTTTTAGCTGACTGTATGAGACCAACTCAGAACAAATACCAGTGCAGTTGAGTGGAGGGCATGCATCATTTGAAACATGGTTGTCTGGGATGTTGTTAGAAATAATACCACCACAGAGAAACCACGTTGTTAGAATAAACCACCATCTGTTTGGACAAATTTATTTCTTGCTGGATTGGACAAGGAGAGGTATTTACCAAGGTGATATTTCTGCTGGAGGTCATCTTGCAGCCTGGTAGAGCTCTAGATTCTTTTAAATGAAAGTTTAAACCAAACCTTCAGCAGTAGTCCAAGACTCCTTCAGTGCACGCCACATTTAGACTACAGAGTCATTCTGTTTTTTAATAAAAATGTATTTATCAATCATCTCATAATTAAAAAGTTCAGTCACTTTTGGTATGCAAATGTGTTACCAGTTTTATTACTCCAGCCACTTTCAAGCATTGATGAACAGTGGGTATAAGGCTGGACAAGAATGATGGTCTAAACCAGCTGAATTGGACAATTATATGGAAATAAAATGCAAACCAGCTTGTTCTTAGCATGAGCTTCTGTAGACAAAGGAGTTATTCTTTTCACCAGAACAGATACATAAAAGCAGGTAGGTTTTGGTTACCCATCAGTAAAGGGAGAGCATCTAGATAATTTGCCAAGTTCAGATCTGAAATCCTACTCTTGTTTCCTGAGTTCAAAAGTCTTCTAATATAAACTAGAAAGCTGAAAAAGGCTTCTATGATTTTTACAGAACTTCTATACCTGCTACATTACATAAAGAAATGTCAAATAGCTTATGGAAACCAGCTGTAAAATCCATTGTGTCAGGTGGATGAGGCTTTAAATAGTTGTACTGATTATACTGGAAGTCTAGCTAAATTTTACTGAAAACTTAGGGAAGAGAAGAAGATATACCCACCAGTTTTCCCTAGAAAATTGCATAGAAATTCTTGACATTTAGCACAATCTGTTGCATTCTTTGCGTTTCTATAGGTTATGTCTAAAACTATTTTGGTGAGTTCAAGGGATAAATTATCTCTGTTAAGGGAAGTGGGTAATGCTCAGAGAGCGACCATGGTGGAAAGATGTACCACACACACCATATTCTCCAGTTTTATGAAGATATTCCATCTTCTTTTAATTTTGGAGATGATGAAGAACACAGAACCACAACAGGCAAGAAAATCACCCCATATTTTATTTAATCTTAATGGCAATATTACAACAAAGAGCCCCCCTGAAGGCAGTTCTCCCATCCCTAAAAATTAAAGCAAATAATTTTCCAAGCCTTAAGAGGTGGAGACAGCAATGTGGTTTGATTAAGAACCATATAATGCACATTTTTCTGTAGATAGTTGTTAGCTTAAGTAAAGATGCATTGCAGGTGACTTTGACACTTCACAGACACATAACCTGGAGCACATATTTCACTTCTTGCATATCCCTCACCAAAGCCACACAGAAACTAAATCCCAAGAACTGGATAGGAATGTTTCTGATTTGCAAGGAGCAGAGAAGGATAGAAAGTATTTCTGGAGATGAAATTTCCTGGAATGCCAGAATTTAGAATTTTGTTTGGATTCTGATGGATGGAGCCCAAATGTTATCAGCTAAGCTAAACCTGAAATAGAATTTTCTTTGGTTGGCTGCAAACCAATAGAGAACTTTAAAGGTTCTCCACTCTTCAGGTACTGAGAAAAATAAAGGAAACGAGTTAAAACTAATGAGGATGCATCAAAGTATTTTAGTCTAATGTTTTATGAATATTAAGTCCTCAAATGGTAAATGGAAAAAGCAGTATCACCAGTATCAGTCCTTTTGACACAGGTGGGAGTTTGAATCTCTTTTACTTAGTTCAAACTCACATTGTCAACGTCATCTAGGATTTCTTGCAAATACTACCTCCAACACAGAGAAATCCAAATAATTTCATTTAGTTGTGAAGCTGTGTTGATATTACAGATTTCTGGTCTATCACAACTGTTAGCCACTGTTCAGGACAGAGAAAATAAGCAGTGTGGAGGTCTAGTAATAGGATTTTCAATGTGATTAAATGCAGTAACAATGTGATTAAAAGTGAATTTCAATGTGATTAAAAGTGAAAACATTACTAGCAATGATACCACAACAGCTACAGCTTGGGTGAGTCTGACCTTTGGAGTTAAACATCAGCCAGCAGTTGGACTGGAATTTCTGGTATGTTCCACAACATAGATTAAGTATTTGATTTAAAAACTTAAATGTCTGCATCCTTCTGTCATGGTCTGGGAATGGTATTCTCCAATTTAGTGCTCCCACTAAAAAAGCCTCCCACACTCCCTTCCCCCCACCGCCAACTGGAGGCACAAAAGGCAAAGCTCACAGGTTGAGATAAGAACAGTTTACTGGAAACAGCAATGCGATAATAAACAGTAACAGGAACAATATTAATAGCAGAAGTCTACAAAACTGTAGGTGTATTGCCATGTTTTCTGAAGTGCTGCTGACAAACATTCTGGATGTGAATCAATCTTGTTACATGATAAGGACCAAATTCTGTCCAGTATGTGCCCCGCTGCTGCTTTCACTAGAACCTGTCATCTTTGGTCAAAATTTGTCTCTAATGCTTCTTGGTGCTTCAAAACAGTTACATCAAATTAGACAAACTTTCCAACCTCCTTATAATTTGTGTTAAGAAATTGCATTCTGCTTAATTACCTGTACCATCATATAATAAGTAATATGTCAGGAAAACATATATGCTCCTAGTAAAATCCAACTCCACTCTGAAAACCAAAGGGCTGGCAGCTGAGAATCCCAGAATCCCACAAAACATGCTCCCAACCATTTGAGGTGGCCCATGGCTGGGATGGAAACTTGCTCCATTGTCATAGGTATGTGTGGAGTCGCTATTTTGCTTTGCCAGGGTAAATAAAGTGGGGGCAGAGCAACTGACAAAGCCTGGATCTGTCCTATAGTAGTTGCTGTGCAAGACATAATGAGAGGTGGTCCCTGGTCCTCAAAACTTATAGACTAAGGCTGGAGCAGATGTAGCTTCACATGGATCAAAATCAGGTTTTATCAGCACTTCACATAGCTCAGAAGGATATATGCTGTGTCCAGCAACGCTTCCGCCCTTAACTGCTCTCCCTCCCTCCCTTTTCCCAGTATATCCCACACTCAGTTTAAGGGAAAGGTTATCACAATGGTTACTTAGCAATTCAGGTGTAAAACAAAACTATCGCCTCTAGCCCTTCTGAGACTGCCTCACTCAGTGAAGCGGAGAACAGGGTTCTTTGTCACCCCCGTCTGGTGAGAAGCAGGGAAACCAGAAAGCAGAAACAAGCAGGAATTGTCCAGCACAACTCCTTGTCCTGTCCTTCCCTCTGCACAGGCCAGGCTCAGGAGCTGTCTGCATAGACAAGAGAGTGTACAAGTTGTCTTTTAAGCAGATGAAACCATTTAGAGCAAAAGAAGAGCGAAAAAAGAATCCCAAACTTTAGTCACAATCTGTTTTCTAAATCAGTGTAGTTGTGCTTTCCCCTTAATGCAGAACTGCAATATGGCTCTGAATAGATGCAACAGATAATGAGTGGAAAAGCAAAGTAATATTAACCATTGAGAGGTCTTTAGTATAATAAAGAAATTGTTTTTCCTCAGTAGGTAAAGCCAAGTGATCTAAATCACTCAGTAAAAGGAGGACACACTTGGCAGCTTGGCACCAGTGCTAATGAAGCCAATAGCCTGCCCTGCTTTCTCCATTTGTCTGGCTCTCATTTTGGCCAGATTCCTTGGCATACACATCAGTTTTGTGAGAAGTCAGAAGAACCACACGCTAATTTTCACTAAGGAAAATACAATTCGCAACTGCAGCTGTTCTGTGGCTATCCGTGACTGCGATTACTGCCTGGCAAACTTGATGTGCAACTGCAAAACAGTGCTGCCTTCTACCATGGAAAAAACTACCTACAACAACCACCTGACCATCTGGTTCACAGACACCTCTGTGCTGGAGATGGTCCTCGACTTCACAAGGGTGTGGGATTTGAAGCTGTCCTTCTGTGGCACCACTCCTCTCCCAACAGAATATTTGGCCATTTGGGGACTTCGAAAGCTCCAGGTAAACAAGGTCAAGGGCCAATTTCCAGAGCAGAGCGTAACCATCTGCGGCAGCAGCAACAATGACAAAGAAGACTTGCTTGAGGTGCACAACAAAGACGGGCAAATGCTTGCACATATTTCTTTTCTGGATACCTCCCTTTTCAATGGCTATTCATTGCTGAAATCATACAGCGTGGAAAACGTCTCTGGTATCATGAAGCACTTTCCCAGCCTCCTGTACTCTGATGTTTTCTCAACCTCAGATAACGAGAGCTATGTTGTAACATTCATTTACTGAGTTATTTAACACAGTCAGTAGTGAGAGGCATGGCAACCTGCTAAGAGTTAGAGGGACGGGATGCCTTTAAGTCTGTCTGGTTTGTCCAGGAGGAGCTGTTAGGGGACTGTGAGAGAACTCTACAAGGAGGTGTTTGAAGTAAGAGACTCATCAGATTAATTCAGCAAACTCTTTCTTAAAGAACAAAGTAAATGTGAAACAACTGTTTTCCAAAGCATTGTTAGAATTTTTTTGTTTATATATTCTAAGCTGAGAATTGAAATCTGCAGATAAATTTTGTTTCAAGGTTGTGCCTCGGACAGGAAAAGGCATAACTGTGTAGGTCCCATTGCAGAAGAACCCAAGGCCCCCAGAGAATCACTCAGGTTAGATGGCAGCTCAGCAGGTAAATTCACAGTTGCTTTGCAAGCTGCAAACTACTCCCATTACACTCAGAGATTTAGGAAACAGGTATTGGACTTCCCTCTGTGAAGCAGGTATTTCCCTGCATCTGTCCTTTCTTCCTTACCTCACACATAATCTTTATTTCCAGATCACACGATATTCTGGGTTGGAAGGGACCCACAAGGATCATCAAGTCTAACTCTTAAGTGAATGGCCCATATGAGGATTGAACTCACGACTTGGGTGTTACTAGCACTGAGCCAATCTCAGTGTCATCTTCAGTGCAATCCCCTGCTGACAGCATGACTGCTTCTGGGATCAGACCAGGCAGCTCAGCAGCTGGGTCCTGAAAGCTCCCAAGGATGGAGCCTGCACAATCTCATTGGGCAACTTGCTCCACTGCCTTGCCTGTCCTCACTGGCAAACTTTTTTCCATGTATGAACCTTACTTAGCCTTCCCTCCTCCAGGCTGAGCATGCCCAGTTCCCTCACACTTTTCTCACAATCACATGTGCCAGCCCCTTGCCCATCTTGATGACTCTCCACTGGATCACTTCATTTGATCCATATTTTTCCAGGGAAAGGCTGCCACCTGCATGATGGATGTGCTGACACCTGCAATTTCCCCAAATGCAGGGAACTCCCAACTTTTGTGATAATGACAAACTGCTCATGTTCTCCCCTGTGAGAAAGTAGAAATACTCCATCCAATGACTCTCATCTGACAAGGGAGGCGAGGCTTCAGGCAGACAATTTTCAGATGTGTTGCATGAGAAAGGTTGTCATTCCCTGAAAAACATACACCAGGACTATTAAAATAGCCCAAAGTCTGCTCCTTGCCCGTGTCTGCAGGATTTGCAATCTGTGAGACAGGATTAAAGCTGGACCCACCAATATAGTACAATAAAGGCTTTGAAATAGCAGGTGGTAAGAGCCTTGCATTGCCAGGAGTGGATTACATGAAACTGAGATAAAATATAAGAAAACTTCTGCCAAGAGAAGCTGTGGCTGCCCCATCCCTGGAATTGTCCAAGGCCAGGCTGGAGGGAGCTTGGGGCAACCTGATCTGGCAGAAGGTGTCCTTGCCCATGGCTGGGGGGGATGGAACAGGCTGGTCTTTAAGGGCCCTTCCAACCCAAACCATTCGGGGATTCCGTGATTCTCTGTGCACTTACGGGAATGGCTATCGAGATTCTGAGAAACCAGTGCAACTGCTACAATTTAAAACAAAGACTATTTCTATTTTAAATAGTCATATTGATATAACTGTAATCAATGATGAAGCAAAACTTAATTTTTCAGAAGACTTAAATGCCCACCCCCCATTACTGTGAGCTTTCCCACTGAAATCAACAATGTGCTAACGATGGAATTAATAGGGTCTATTTGCAATTGCAAATAGATTTAAGCACACCAGTGTTTGCAAGCTGGGTACCAAACTCCATTTAACTCAGCCAGAGAACAATTAAATCAGCTGTTGTAAAGAAATCGTTTCCTTTGTCAGCACCTTGGCAACAAACCATAAGCCACTTTCCCCAAATTACAAATATTTCTAGTGATACCTCTCATGACTGTGTATTACAGACACAGGCACATAATTAATGTCATCTGCCCAGGAACCCCCTTCTCCAGCTGTCTGTGCAAGAGACAAACTAGCAATTCACCAATCCTGCATAGGATAGTGTTGTGTTTAAAAAAAAAAAAGGGCCGGTACACAAAAATATATTGATTTCTGAATGTTACCAATGCTTTTCCAAAATCCGAGCAAATGAAACCTAGATGATCTTCAGCAAAGATCTGCTGCCCTCTGGTAAAAAATGTGCTGAAATCACAGTAATTCCCCATTGCCATGACAGCGGTGTCCAAAAATTCACACATGCAGCAGTAGCTGAGGATGTACATATTCTGGCCTTGTTGGGAAGAAACGAGGTTAAAAAAATCCATGGGCTTTCTAACACAGCAAATTAAAATGCCAGTTACCTTTGCCACTGTATTGTTCTGAATAAGGCTGGTGCAAAAGACCTTTTACTCCAGTGCCCAAGTAAGTACTGCAGGGTTTTTTTCCCGGAAAGAGCAAAAAATCCTCAACTGCAGAAATCCACAGCACCGATATTGCAGTGATCTTTCCAATGCCCCTATTCTGCTCCAGTGGATATCAAGAACCTGATTCTCCCAATTCTATTTCATATGGCTTTGCCCTATTGAGAGGAATGCAGAACTTGTCTTTACAAACAAGCTCTGGGCCTGCTGGTTGATGAAATTAGCACTGAGAGATAAAAAGGAACAACGAGAAGGGTTCCACTGGTTGATGAATGGAAGGAAATTTGTCTTCGCAAACAAACTGTAGGCCTGCTGATAAATGAAAATTGGATATTGAGAAATGAAAGAAACAATGGGAAAACCGTAAAATTCTATAAGAACTAAAAATAAAGGAGGGTTATACGTTAGAAGGGAATTTTTAGATATTAGGCATTCCGGGAAGTCTGTACCTCTCGAGTACCTCAGCCAATGGGGAAAGAGAGAAGGAAATGCGGTCGGGAACCTGGGGAAAATAGGATAAAAAGGAGGCTGCGACCTCCAAAAATTCGAGAGACCCCGGGGGAATGCCCCATGGCCTCTCCCTTTATTCGAATAAAGTAAAGGGACTCCTCTGTCTCCTTTTTGGACATAAACCTCTGGTGTTTGTGGATTAATTTTCCTGACACTATGGAAGTACTGCATTAGAAGCTCACAGAGTTTTTGCAGAGCAACGTCTCCAAAACGTGCCTACGCCTGGTATAATAAAACAAATTTTCCATAACAAACTCGTCTCGTACGATGAGCCTTTTGTTTAATATAACTCCCGTTATACTTACATCATCGCCCCTCCCCCCACCTTTCCCNGAAGGGCCCAGCGAGGCCTCCATGCCGCTGGCGTCAGGCGCCGGGCTCCTGCCCCTGCCCGCCGGCTGCGTGCCCCTCGCCCTGCCCGGCAGCCCCGCGGCCTTCGCCTGCGCCGCGAGCTACGGCGCGGCTCTCGGTTTGGGGCTGGGCTTGATGGGAGGTGACCGAGCAGGCCTGGGGGCTCTGCCGGCGCCCGCTGTCCTGCGCCCCCCGCCGCCGCCGCAGCCCCAGCAGGGCAATGGGCTGCCGGCGGCCGGGCGCCCCAAGGAGAAGAAGCGGCCGCGGGAGAACAAAGAGGTGCCGAGGGCCAGCCTGCTCAGCTTCCAGGACGAGGAGGAGGGTGAGGCGAGTGGTTGCCTGGCTTTTGGGTCGCTTCTTGCGGGAGTGGAAGGGACCTGGAGCTGCTCAGCGTGCACTGGGCCTCCCTCCCGCCGTCTGCGCGCCCCCGGCCCTCCTAGAGAGCCGGGATCCATATTTATTTTTTCAGGCGGTCGGGTTGCCCCGTGTGCCCTGGGGTGATGCGGGATCACGGAAGGGGGGTCAAGCCCTGAGGGCACGGTACGGGCGGCCAGGGATGCGCGGGTAGGGAGCGCCTGTCGGCCCCGCGCCTTCCCCGGCCTGACCTGGCTCCTGCGGGGCCAGCATGCTCCCAGCGAGCGGGCTTAGTTATGGTGTAGGGCGCTAGATTGCCTCTGCTTCTGTGTTGCTGGTGCATCACCTGTGTTGCGTTCACTGCACCTGGGTGGCCCGCAGGTTTGTGCGGGAGTAGGTGCAGCCCGTAGCCTCCCCCTGGAGCCAGCAGTGTTGGCTGAGCAGCGTCTGTCCTGTGGCTTTGTCGAGTTTGTTTTAATCTGATGTGGCTGGTGTTCACGGATCACCTCGGACTCACTGCCTGTTGTCCGAACGGTTCGTACAGTTTTGAGTGGTCTTAGGAGAAATTCTCTTGAAATCACTGGAACTTGGTTTCTCAGACTCGTGATTTGAAATCTTGATGGAAATACCGAAAGCATAGATTTACACTATAGACTGAGAAAGAACCCCACAATGTTTGTTAATGGCATTTGTGAAGTTCTAGGTACAAAGTTAAGAGATTTAATAAATAAGTATGCTTGACAGATCTAATGTAATGTTATCCAATTTCTCTTTTAAAGAAACTGAAGAGGTTTTCAAAGTGAAGAAATCAAGTTACAGCAAAAAGATTGTAAAACAGTTGAAGAAAGAATACAAAGAAGATCTTGAAAAATTAAAAATTAGAACAGAGGTCAATTCTCCAACAGACGGTAACTGCAAAACTAATAGTAACTTTTGTAGTGGAAAAGATGAAGTACTGTAATTTCATTTCTTGTTTTCAAGATGAATCGTTAGTCTTCTAGAGGATTTCACATTTAGAGCTGAGGTAGAGCACAGATGAAATGTATTACTTGAGCCTTATTGAATGCTGTTCTGCAGTTGGTAGAGAGTTCTTTGATTCTCATGTAGAAATTAACATAGAAGGATGAAACTTCTCAGATCTGTTAGGTGGTTGTCAGTAGACATCAGTATTCTGAATTGCAGCTGTGTTTATGACAGATGAGTTGCTTATTGAATTAGGAAGGAATTAACATTAGTTTGAATATGTACCTGTGCTTGTCTGACAGGATGTGTCCTTGTAATGCGTTTTCTTTGAAAAGGAGGATGGTTGGGGTGAGCAGAGTGGTGGTCTTTGTTATTAAGTTAATTGTTCAACAGCTGCCTGTTCCAGGACTTGGACTTTAGGGTACACTTGATTAAGACAACAGACTGAAAGTGTTGGAGCAAAAGGATCTCTTTAACAATGTACAGTCCTTGAGAACTTGGAATAGAGCCTGGGACTTCAATTTCATTGTACTATTGGGTTTTGGGAAGCTCATTGGTAAAGCGTAGTGACTCCTTTTCCACTTATGTTTTTACATAGATTATGTAATGCTATGAGCACGAGTTGGAAGACTTATGATCTAAAGATTGCAATGATCTAGAGGAGCAGATGGCGGTTGAACATGGTGCCATGCAGGAAATACCCTTTTTAAATTTAATTAAATTATTTTTAAAGGTTTTGTCTGCGTTTAGAAACCCCACAAATTCTTTCTTATTAGAATCCTTAAATTGCCTATGCAGTGGTGTGGGGCATGAGCAAAACCAGAAATTATCATTTCTGTGGCTAATGTTCAGGTCCTCTCTGAAAACCTGGATTCCTGCTTCTGTCACAAAGATCCTTAAAGCATTGCATTTTGCACATGGCTGTGTGGGCTTATTTTCTGTTTGTTTTGCTTTCCCTAATTGATATGGCTATAGTTCAAAGACTTGAAGGCTACTACTGAGAGAATAGCTTGGATTCTCTGAACAAGTGCTTGAGTCTAAAACCTCAGATATGCGCAGCTTGGATTGGCTAGCTGGGTTTATCATGCATTTTTTTACCTATTATTTTTACTTGCTGCCTGTATCTGTACGTTACCCACCTAATGTAGGGTGTAGCCCAAGAGGAAAATGGAAGGTTCTTTTGAAATCAATTGGTTCTTGTGGAAAGATTTGGTGTAACACAGGTCCTGCTTTCTCATTGCATATGTAAGAGACTTTGACAAGGTTGCACAAGCTTGAGTTCTCCCACTGTCTTAATACTTAGCAATGTGGAGAATGTTTAGTGGTTGGTGGGGCCTGCCACCATTTTATTTTGAGAGGATGTCAGTGACTTAATCACAGTTAAGAAAGTGTATTTTCCTAGATCTCAAGCAATAAAATTATTATTTGACATTTTGATTTGATTTTTACTTTTGGTTTTTATATCTTAAAAAAAATACATCTGAGTGATCTTTATAAAAGGAGTAAAACATGGACTTTGCTGTCTTACCAGTTGAAGCACCACTAGAAAAGACAGGACAGAATAAGGATATAGGCCAAGAAGATGGGACTGCAAACAGTGAGCATGGTGAAGAAGAGATGGAAGTTGAAAGTGAGAAGGAAGAAGAAAAACCAAAAGCTGGTGGTGCTTTTTCAAGTGCTCTGTCATCACTGAATGTTCTCCGCCCAGGTTGGTTTTTGTAATATGTCTGATAAGTTACCAAATGATTTAGCCAATGTTTACAGCAGACTAATGTGTGTGAGAGATTAGGGAATAGTTTCCAACAATTTAGCATCTGAGAATTCAAGAAGCTATTTTCTAAAGTTGTTGAGTTTTACAAGCCTTATGAGAGAAAATGTTTTGCTACAGAATGCTTCATCCTGATGTCAGAAGTAGGAATTTCTCTCTCAAGTAGATGACAAACTATAAGAAAATCTAGATTTGGAATAGGTGACTTCACATGACATTTCAGTTGAAATCTGTTCTTTAATTCAAATGTTTCAGTTATGGTCTGCAAGGTATCTGAAATATTTTCCTATCCTGTTTTGTATACTGAGGTTCTAGTCAGGTCCTAAGGCCAAAGAAATCACTCTGAGAAAATATTTTTGAAACTAGTTTGCTAATTGTGGTAGTCTGCTCCCCAAATACCGAATGGGTGTCCTGGGTCCACACATTGATTTATATGACTTATGTAAGTTGAGTTAGTTTTGTGCTGTAGATTTTAGAGTTTTTAATTAGGTCTGCTTTTCATGTTTCCCCTTGATTGTACAGTCTTCTATATATTAACTGTGTCTGATTTGGTGTCCTCTTGATCTCAGAGCAGTGATCGTCTGTTGAAGTGGTTGATACTTTTTATTCCCCCAAAATAAGAAGAGCTGGGAGCAATATTGGGATAGGAAGTGACACAGTCATGCACCTCGTTTTCTTCATCCCTTTGCAATAGTCAGCTCCTGTAAAGGGCTTCCTCTTCTGTAGGAATATTTCCCATAGGAACATCAGGCTTCTGCTCTTATGACATGAGCTGCTGGAAGCAGAGCCAGACTTTCTGTGATGATCCCAAATTTGAGGGTTTCTGTTCAGAAAGTTGACATGTTTAGCGTCTTAAGTTCCTTGCAAAAGTTTTCTGTGAGTATGGATTTGTTTCAGGTTTTTTTTTTTTTCTGTGTGCAAAGGTGATTTGGTAGGGTGACAGAGATGAGCAGTAAGAAATTGTAACTCCTCTTTTGTTGCAGTGGTTGTTTAACAGTGCACACATCTGTCTCTAGGAGAAATTCCAGATGCTGCTTTTATTCATGCCGCTAGGAAAAAGCGTCAAATGGCTCGTGAGCTTGGAGACTTTACCCCCATTGACAGTGAACCAGGTAAAAGCCGCCTTGTTCGAGAAGATGAAAATGATGCCAGTGATGATGAAGATGATGACGAGAAGAGGAGGATAGTTTTTACAGTGAAGGAAAAATCCCAAAGGCAAAAGATTGCTGAGGAAATAGGTAAACCCTTTTTTAGAAGGTCAGCTGATAAATATTCACACTGTTTTCCCTGCGAGTGCTCCCATTCAGCATTTTTAAACAGCATGTTTTTCAAACAATCTGTAGTTGTGTTGCATTTCTGAGGAAAAGTACCACATAATGGAATGCACTTATAAAATTTTGAGCACAAAACTATGTTCCTGTGCACACTGCTGACTCTGATAGAAACTTACGCTAAGGATCAATTCTTGTTTTTCCTGTACTCTGTTTTTAAGAAGTATATAGTTGTGAAAAGAAAAACATTTGATATAGAATTCTTCTTGCTGGCAAGCAGGTAAAATAACCTTTTGGAAAAGGAGAATTAGTAAGATACGTAGATTTTTAACATTAGAGGGTTTTACCAGCAGTGAATTGCAAGTTTACCCATTGGGTCTTTCAAGTGGAACCCCTGTGCTAATAATTCACAGGCCAGTGTCCTTAATTCCTCATGAAGAGGAAAGGAAGATGCTCTGAGATGTTCTCACTGAGGCATGGTTTCAGGTTTTGAATTCATAGCCCTTATACTTATGAATGCATTACCTTCTTTTTCTTACTTGCATGAAGGTATTGAGGGAAGCGATGATGAAGCTCTAGTGGCAGGGGAGCAAGATGAAGAACTCAGTAGATGGGAACAAGAGCAGATACGAAAAGGAATCAATATACCCCAGGCATGTATATAATCGTGCACTCTTTTTTGATTTGTTTCTGCAAGTATTGGCTAAATCCTTTAAAAACTTGAGTAGTTTACAGAAGGCTGTTTCATCTGAGAAATTAAGTCTGTGCATTCTGATGCTCTTTAAAGAGAAATAGTATAAGTATTTAGAATGATAACAATACTAAGAATTTGTCCATTTGTCCATTTAAGAGGATTTGTCCATTTACCTTCTTGAGGGCATTTGTTTCTTCTACCTTAGATGTTGGATACTTAAATCCACTTGATAATTACATTTTGTAACTGTATCTACTTACATTTTTCACTTTATAACATTTGAGATGTGTAAGAAAGTAAGTTTCTCCTTTCTTTAAAGCCTAATATAGTATAATTGCGTTTCCCTCTGCCACTAGGTTCAGCCAAGTCAGCCTGCAGAAGTGAATAATGTGTACTACCAGAACACTTACCAGACACTGTCTTATGGTTCGTCATATGGCATTCCATACACCTATGCTGCGTATGGATCATCGGAAACCAAGTCTCAAAAAACAGATAATACAGTTCCTTTCAAAACTCCCAGTAATGAGATGACTCCTGTTACTATTGATTTGGTAAAGAAACAGCTTAAAGACAGGTAGGACAGACCATCTTTTTAGACTTAAAGACCTGTCCCCTAGGTTTCTGTTCCTCAGGTGTCTTTTAGTCTCGGTGAGCAAACACAGAGTTTCATCGCTGGAAAAGTACTGACTGACGCGTCCATAAAAAAAAAAAAAAAAGGCAAACAAAAAAGCTCAAAGTGAAGATGACAGTGACACTTTGTTCGAAAATCTCCTTGGATTGCTTCTCTGGAAGTGAAACTTTAAAAATGAGGCCATTGATCTTGTTGAAGACAGGTCTGAGTTGCATCTTCTGGACACTGCACAGTCTTATAGTGAAGAAATGAAAGGCCAGTGAGGTGTTTAGCTTATCGAGCTGCATTCCTTAAAACTGTGAATGAGAGATTTCCCCTTCAGTAGATAAAGATTTCAGTTTTTAGTGTATACAGGGTTTTTTTGGCTTAAACACTGTAATCTGCTTGTCAGGTATGCAAAAGGTATGGAATGAACAACACAATTGCAATGAGAAATCATGTATAATGAACGGCTTGCACTTTACATGTCTTCAAAATTGGTTTGTATTCCCCTTGTAGTGTTGCAGCCTTTGACAGTGAATCAAGTTAGTATAGGAAAAAGAATGCTTTGTATAAGCTGTAGTTCCCGTCCACCCCCAACCTGTCCAGGCCGCTTTTCTTTAGGGACAGCCTTGCACTGTTCTGTGCTATCAACTCCTGTAAAAGTTTGTAGGAGTGGCCAATGCAATGCATTACAGCACAGTCTAGTAAATGAGTTTCAATCATTAGCCTCGCTGCTCATAAAGAGAGGGGAGAAGGTGACAAATGCAAGGTCGAGAATGTCTTTGCAGAATTTCCCATATATAGGCTCAGTACTTAAACTGTACTGTCTGTTTGATGTCTCAGTGGTCTGAAATAGACAGACTTTTGGATGTAAATTTACTATTTATCCATTGCCCTTCAGGTTGGACTCTATGAAAGAAATGCACAAAGCTAATCGGCAGCAATACGAGAAACATCAGCAAAGCCAAGAGGACTCTACCAAGGCAATTGAAAGATTAGAAGGGTCTTCTGGGGGTATTGGTGAACGGTATAAGTTTTTGCAAGAAATGCGAGGGTATGTCCAAGACTTGCTTGAGTGTTTCAGTGAAAAGGTAAGGATGCAAAAACATTCATCTCTTTAAAAAAAAAAAAAAAGGGTCTCTTATTACATGCCAAACACCACATCTCCATCTGTTTTCGAAAAAAGTCCTTTGAGAGCATATTCTTCAAAAGGTTTGCTTATTTCAGGATTGAAAAGAACTTTTCATCATGCTAAGCTGATTATCAGAAGTCTCTCTTCCCAGCTCACTGACTTTAGATTGCCTAAAAACTGGCAGATTTTGTTTCTTCAGGATTTGATAGATACTCTGGCATTTCAACTTTACTCAGATACTCCTTTTTACTTGTGTTGGATATGAGGTTAGCAAAAATAAGGGCTGAATTATGACATTGCTACTTTCTGGAGTGCTTTGTGTACACAATAACAGAGACTTGTATTTTTTGTGGTATTATAAACTTCCTCCTGCCAGATGTTTCTTGGTACTGCTCTGGAGTCTGAAGGAGAGAAGTTTTAAAACTAGCAAAGCTGTTCGAAGACACCCACACTTAAAAATATATTTCTTTCATGTAGTGTGATACTTTTACATACCTCTAAGTCAAAAACTTAGTTTTTTTTCTTATGTTATGCACTATGCTTTGATTACTTACTTTGTTGTAAATATAATAGGAACTCCTGAATATATATACATATCTATATATGTATGTATGTATGTATATATACATATACATATTAGGCACACACAGGAGCTGTAGAATTCAGTTAGCAGTATATAGACTATTTCTTCATTGTCTTCTGACTTGAATACAGTAGTAGTATAGTAATTTCTTAGTATCTTGTCAGAATAATTGAGTAGTTTAAGATACTGCTTGCCTAGCCCATTAGGTGTGGGAGAGGAATGGAAAAGCATTCTGGGTGCTGATGGGTTAGACATTAATTGTCAGTATTGGGAGAGTCCAGTCTTCATCCTGTAAAACTGAAGAATAACTATGTCATAAGCAAACCCAGGAAGTGTGGGACAGGTAATTCACCCGGCTGATTGATTAGTGTAACTAATTAGTTGCAACTGATAGTCCACTTAAGAAGCCATATTCCTGAGTCTGTATTAGCATTAGCTGTTGAAGGTTAATAAAGGTACTTTCCTAAGCAGCTCTGGCAGTGCTGGTTACCCAGGTGGCTGAATTCCTACTAAAGATAAGTTTTTATATTATTACTCTTAGATAAACATGTATTTCAGAAGTCAAGTTAAATATCCGTGTCTCTATTCAGTGTTTGCTTTCTAAAGACCTTTTGTTAAATTACTTTTGTGAAATCTGTAAACCACGTCTGGAGGTTCTCCTTGATAGCATAAGCTGTCTTACTCAAATATTTTTAAGATGTGACTTTTATCATCTCATGCTTCTTAGGGGTGTTCACAAAGTTTTGCTGGTTTCAGGTGGAGGCTGCTGCTGTACTTGTATGTCAAGTGCATTGCAAAAGCAGCAGGTGATGTGGTCAATCTAACAGGAGCATTTCATTTATTTTGATATTGTTTGGCCAGATAATGTGGTTTGGAATTCAGTGCTTGCAGCATGACAAAAGTACCATCAAATTCAGAACCAGTAGCCCACAGGACACCGAAAAGTTTTCTGAAAAGGAGGTGTTGGAAGGGGACAAAATCAAATAAGAAAATTAATATCAGGTTTTTTTTAAGTTAAATGCAGTAGGACAGTAAATTGTTCTAATCTTTTGAGTGTAGAGATAAATTACCTACAGCTGTTTTGTGGAACCTGTGGCCCTGACTGCTTCATATATAAAGTGTTGTTATTATTACTTATAATAATGTATGTAGTTGTTACAATACATATAAGGATACGTGCATATATATGTGTGTAATAATAATACCGTATGTGTATATACGTATATCTATACATACATATATGAAAACATATCTTTAAATATGCTATTTTGAAGAGATTCTGAATGTTAGGATCACTTTGCCCACTCTTAAGGCTCAGCAGAGAGTATAAAAAGACAGCTATTATGCAGATTTTAGAAAAAAGTACTAGAAAGGTCAAATCCTGTGTGATACCTTTTTTTCTCCCCACAAATAAGAAAACCAGTAGAGTGGAAGATGATTGCATGGCTTCCTTCAGAAGTAATTACTGTCAAAATCATGCTTTCTGAGAAGGCTGGCGAGTCGCAACGGCATTTTTACACTTTGAATATAGGAACGTACAGTGGATACAGAAGGATTGATTTGTTCTGGGCATACCTTTGACAGCACAAGTAAATGAACTGTCACTTTACCTGCAAAAGCGAATTACCAAAACACACTCTGTGTGTCAGAATTATCCTTGCGATCTAAATGTTTAGAGACCTTTCCATTTTTCCTCTTCCACTGTTTACAGGGAAAGAGAACAAAAAATCCCCTTGAAAACACTGAATTTAAGGTACTGACTAAACAAAACAGGGAACGAGGGCTGTAACTTTATAGTAGTCAGTGAAATTGTCAGCCACTCATTAACCACAGTATTGATTATAGAAGAATAAGGACATCTAAGTCTCTTGTATTCTAAATGGGAAATATTTTGACTGGATTCATATGTCTCAATACATCACTAGGTTTCTTTTTTAATCCTGAGAAAATTACAGAAATAACCACTAGGGATGCTTTGAAAAATTTTCATTGAACCTTTCCATGTTAGAATTTCCTCTACATGCTTAAGAGAAGAAGCTGTATTTTCTATGGTAAACTGCAGTAAATCTACTATTTTTAGACTATTATTTCTGTTTTCAAAACTGTCTTAAATTCCAAACATAAACTTCCAGCACCTGGAAGTTTATTCCCTCCTTGTCTTTCTCTCTACTCTTTTCTCCAAAAGAAAGGTGTGTGTATTTTCAGTTGGTGCAGAGCTGCTTTCATTTTAATCCCCGGAGCCCAGTTTATCCCACAAAACGAATACCTTTTTCTCCTCTGATGTGTGTGTCAGTCTCAGTGAGCTAAAATGGCCCTGTAGCTATAAACTAGAATCTTACATTTTGCTGAAGGAGGTTCTTTAATAGCTGCTGAGTCACCTTCTAAAATACATCAGGAAACAATTTCTGATTTTATCTTTTGTTTTGAAAAAAATATAATCCTGGATAGTAGGCAGCAATGAAATATAAAAGGCTGGAAGACTGTGGAGTAAGCATACAACTCAGAGGTAAGGAGGACATGGCTTAAGTGTTCATACCAAAAGGACTTGCCTTTCCAAATTAAGAGATTGTGAAAACTTCTGGTTTGCATTTGAATATTTATAATGATCTAATTTTAACTTGTCCCAGGAAATGACAAAATAAAAAAGTGAGCAATGAACCTGCTATTTAATGTCAGGAAATTCCCAGCTGTCATAATATCATCTATTTTTGTTAGAGATGCTACTAAAATAGTTCATTAAAGAAAAAAAAAGTGACAGGTCTGACCTGACCTACCTGAATCATTCAAGGTTATACTTAATGCATAACTTGCACGAATTATACTATTTTAATTTTAGTGATAATTTAGAGGAGTATTTGACTGATTTGAATTACCTGTTGGCTTAACACCCTTATGCAGGGTTTGATTTCATTTCAGTAATAATATTTCAGCATATGCTAATAAGAGAGCAAAGCAATAGCTGCTGGCTTCAGTAGGTTAGATTGATGGGTGGCTTTTTCTCTGAGTACAGTCAGGTTATTTTCTCACTGAAGTATAGAATACTTATACATTCTTGTTTAAAGATAGAGAGGAAACAATTGATGTGTGAGAATTGCAGACCTTTACACAACATGTAACACACTTGGTAGGGAAAGCAAGAGTACTGGAAAGAATATTTCACACTCTGAAATGGATGTCTGGCTGTGTAGACTCATTCAAGCCATGGAAGCTGCTTTCAGAATGCTCTTGCTCTGATTGAAAGCTGCCAACATTAAATGTATGCATTTTCCCACACCTTGAACTATTTGCTGGTGCAAATGATACAAACAAGTAAAAGGCAGGAGTTTGTGCTGCTGGGAGCACAGTGCCAGCGTTTTGCTCCGGAATAGGCTGGGACCCCAGAAGCTGAGCAGCTCAGGATCCGGGTATTACGTGGTGTGTTGTATTTTTACAGGTGCCTCTGATTAACGAACTTGAATCTGCAATGCACCAGCTGTACAAACAGCGAGCTTCCCGCCTTGTCCAAAGACGACAAGATGATATTAAAGATGAATCTTCGGAGTTTTCAAGCCATTCAAGTCAGTCCATCTTGAAGGTTTTTATTATTCATTAAACAACCTTGTTTACTTAGTATGACTTAATTGAAATGTAAATATTTGATGTATGACTGTCTTAAAGTTTATTCTTACTCTTGAGATGAGTAGAAGCAAGTTTAGATGAAAGTTCTCTAATCTGTTTTGTTTTAAACTCCAAACCACTCTAACTCTGACTTCATCTCTCCTTTCTGTTTCTCTTAACTATATTTTCTCTTTCCTAGCACTAAAAATGTATGCATGGTGGCAGTGGGAGTACTGGTAGCATGTGACTCCCCATTTTCTTCTTACATCAGGACTTCTTAAAAAATTATTTTAACCTTCCTGAATCTATATAAACATCATTTAACATGTACAGTTAACTGTATAAAGCCACAAAGCACTGGGCTAGACTTCTGTCTAATGTTCTGTTTTGTAGCCAGCATAAGTATTTAATTTCAGACACTTAACTGGTAAATTAAAGAACTGGAAGGCTAATCACAGTAATACAGTGATCCCATATGAAGTACAGCTTAAGAATAGCCAGTTAAAATTCCTGCTTACTGTGAATTTGTGGATGGTGGATTCTCACTGAGGAGGTTTCTTATGGTGGCTACTCTTCAGTATGTAAAACTCTACAAAAGCATAAATGTTAACTTGGAGGGAAATACATGTTTCTTAGAGGAGGTTTTGTTCAGCATGTTAAATCAATGGATGAAATGCCCTATTAATAGCAGTGCTCTTTATGCTTCAGAGAGCTTCCCATTTTTAAAAATGGCTTTCTGTCCTGTTGCTGATGTAAAATCCTATAATCAATGCCATTTCCCTGTTCTGCCACAGTTGTCAGAGATGAAATCTTGTTAATACCATTAGCTAGAACTCCCCGAAGATGATAAAGTGTTAGGATGTCAGAGTGTCAGTGTTGCTCATTCCTTTATAGAGTGGTTAGCATACATATTCTTTTTAGGACTGTATTTGGAGTTCCAGGCATCACATGACCTTGCAGGTTGATCATGAAAATGCTGTTGTGAGAACTAGAAACCTAGTATACTAGAAACCTATTTCCTAAAGGAAGCTTAGAATGGATTCTTTTATACTGAAATGTAATGATGGGATGGCACCTAGTTCTCATTGCTGAGGTTGGGTTTTACAGAGAGATCTTACTTAGTATCTGGAAGTTTAGAGACGGCTCTTAGTAGTTCAGGTATTGAACTGGAATACTGACCTAGATCATCATTAATATTTTAAATGATGAATTTGTAATTAGATTTTGTCAGAACATGTAAATTTATTCCAGAAGTTTGGATAGGCTGTTGTTTAAATACTTTAATGGGTGGACTTGAGCAGTGGCTAGCATTCAGTCTACTGTTTAAAATTTAGCTGGAAAGGAGGAACTGGAAACACTCCTGCCTGCTATCTGCTGTTCTAGCTGTGTTGTTTTCTATAGCCAGGAACAAATATAATCAGAGCTTGAAAAGAGGAGGGAAGATGGTTTATCTTTTTGTAGATTTTGATGTGTTTTAAACTTTAGGCAATCTAAAACATATAAACTTAGAAGCACTGTGACTAGAACTCTTAAATATCATATATTCTTGCTCCAGTCACTCTTGTCTGCTTTCTGTTTTGTTAGTTTTCTTCTCAAAAATTATGTGGTGAATGTGTTTATGTAAGGAGCACTCTTCTTGGACGTTCCATTTAAGCTATTTCTGTTAAAACTGTTGACTTTTATGTATTTCGGCACTGTTGTGAGAGGGATAAGAGTGAAGTATGGTGACAACTATTTGACATTTAAGTGGAAATTTTTCCAAACTCCACTGCTTTCTGTTTTAACCTCTACACTTGGTGAATTCAGGCTTCTGGGGGGTTTTGGTGGTTTTTTTTTGTTTGTTTTTTGTTTTGTTGTTTTGTTTTGAGTTTTTTTTTGTTGTTTTGGTTTGGTTTGGTTTTTTTCCTAAACTTAGACTTTCTATTTCAAAGTACCCTTAGTTTTAAAAGTGGGTAAAAGGCTCTTACGAAACTGCCTACATCACATTTATAAATCATAAATAAGCATTTTAATTTTCATTGATGTAATTTTACAGATAAAGCACTGATGGCACCAAATCTTGATTCTTTTGGGCGAGACAGAGTGATCTATCAAGAACAAGTCAAACGTCGAACTGCAGAAAGAGAGGCTAGAAGGTAGAGAATGAGATTTCTTGTCCCTTCAGGAGTCTTTGTCTGCTTGCAAGATACAACTTTCCTGTATGACATACTAACATGAGTGGCAGTGTTGCTTCTTCCCTGCAAAGGGAAGAAAACGCTTCAGCTGGTATGCTGAGCAGAGGTGTTCTTATATATCCCAGCTTATCATGCAAGTGTAAAAAACATTCCATGATACTGATTTAAAATCACTAAAAGAAAGCATAGTAAATACATTCCATATCTATATGATCTCTGCTGGTTTTGTTTCTTTTCATTGGTTGAGGCAGCAACATAGTGGAATGCTTGAGTGGTGGCACAGTGAAAGTTCTTTTCTGCTTTACTTTCCTAGAACTAAAAGGGCAAGCCTAAGTGGACATATTAATTGTATAGATGGGGAAACCAGCTGGTTTCTATTGCTTCAGTAAAGCTGGTTTCTGCAGGTGACAGCTGGTTTATACTGCTGCTCCTTTCCAGAGCTCGCCGTAGACAAGCGAGAGAGCAAACTGGGAAGATGGCAGATCACCTTGAAGGCCTTTCCAGCGATGACGAGGAAACTTCAACAGATATCACAAACTTCAACTTGGAGCGAGGTTAGAAAAGCTTTATCACAGAATCTCAGCAGGGTCTGTGGTGGAAGGGACCACCCAGTTCCAACCCCCTGCCATGGACAGTGGCACCTTCCACTAGACCTGGTTGCTCCAAACCCCATCCAAGCTGGCCTTGGACACTTGCAGGGATGGGGCAGCCACAGCTTCTCTGGGCAACCTGTGCCAGGGCCTCAGCACCCTCACAGGGAAGATTTCTTCCCAATATCTGACCTAACCCTGTCCTCTGTCAGTGGGAAGCCATTCCCCCTTGTCCTCTCACTCCAAGCCCTTGTCCAAAGGTCCCTCTCCATCTTGTACACTCCCTTCAGGTACTCTAAGGCCACAGTTAAGTTATCCTGAAGCCTCTTCTCCAGGTTGAACAATCCCAATTCTCTTTTGTAACAAAATGCCAGATATTTGACAGGAAAAAAAAATTGTTCCAAATGCAGCCCTTTTTATATACTTCACCATATTTTGGAAAAAGTTTAGGAACTTTTGATTCCAGGATCATCAGTGTGACCAGAATAGTCTCTATCACCAACATGTTGTGTGTCTTGCAGCTGACTGAATAGCCCATCATTAGTGAGGTTCTTTTTATTTAATTCAAACATGCTTTTGCTGGCAAGTAGTAAGCTTTTGGACTGTCAGTAAGTCTTCCTTCCAATTTGTAAAATAGTTTGTCATTCTTGAAATACCTGTTTGTCTTACTTGTGAAATTTTGAAAACCTCAGTGCTTTAAAAATCTTTTTTTGGTTCATGGCAAGTATTTAGTGGAGTTGTGAATAAGCTTCTAGAAATGCAATGACAAAAATTTTGTAGAGTCTTGTTGCAGCCTGGCAAAGTTTGCAAATGATAGAAAACAATGTTGAATGCAAACATTGTAAAAAAATCTTGTGGTACAATTAGCATTTGCTCTGATTAAGGAGAATCAGGTTAGAAGAAGTGAGGAGGAGGAGAGCAGTAAGGATCACATACACAGAATTGCTTGTGTTGCATTTGAGGAGGGATTGAATGGTTTTGGTCTGTTCAAGTAGGAGAACAATATCGACTTTTCACAGTATGAGAGCTAGGGACCATGAAATTAAGTGATAAGATAGGTTTAAAATAAAGAGGTCACTTCTCACAGTCAAGGTAATAAATGGCAAAGTCATTGCTGTAGGTGGTTGTTGAGACCTGAAGTATGAACAGATTGGAAAAGCAATTAGATGAACTGTCTAGCTGTTAGGTCTTTTGGAAGTGCAGACAATTTCCACACCTTTAATTGCTGGCTGATTTACTGCAATTTTATGATTGCACTGATTTACTGCATACAGGGAGAGCTCTTGGATAAACAGAACAAATGTTCAGAGTTGTTAGGTGCTATAATTAACTTTGCTAAATTAAATTATATAGATTCAAACCTTAATGGGGCTGAATTGCACTTAGTAACTTGGCAGTTTATGTGTGCAAAAGCATTTTGTAGAAATTTGTTCAGTTTCTGAATAAGCATAGTATTTGCAAAGCTTTTTTGCTATTGTTCATAGCTCTCATGTTAGTCCAGAAACAGCAGTGGAACAGAGGAGTGCACTTTGGACCTACTAACTTTATATGTAGTGTCTTTCTTAATCCCAGTATGAAAAGTGTGGTTATATGAGATAATCCCCCATTCCCCCAGCCCTCTCTGCCTGCTGTGTGTACTAGCTGTGTTCATTGTGTACAGGTTACTAGTGTAACCAAATATTCACAACCTTGGCTGCAGCAAATATGACTGAAATGAAACTAACCCTGAGAAGTAGACAAGATAAAGGGAAAATTATATATAGAGAAAAAGGTTCTGGACTGCATAGAATACTGGTACTGTAAATACAAAAAGAAAAACTAGAAAAGAAGGTGCTAGAGGGTTGTAATCACTGCCCAGTGCTAACAGGCATGTTCTGGGCAGCATTTTAGCATGGTGTCTGCCAGGACCCACCCTTGTCTGAACTGCCAGTTCAGTTGGCTTATGTAAGATACCCTCCTATATTTGCACTTGGATAACCAAAGATGTAGAGTAATCTGGATTGGAAGGGTCCTGGAGATCCACTGTTTGAAACTCCCAGCTTTGAAGTTAGATCCACTCTGAATACAGCTCAGTACATCACCAATCCTAACTACGTCTGGTTACTTAAAATCCTTCCATGAAATGTTTAAAGTAAGACCTGTGATAAAACAGTCTATTGGAGAGTACTCATGTGCTCCTGTTTTTATAGCTTTGTGTGTTTGAGGCAGGAGTAACAGACCTTTTAAAGGTGATGGGGGTTTTTTTGGTTTTGTTTGTGGGATTCAGCTTATGGCAGTGAGCATCAAAGAATGTCTTGAAAGAGGCATTACAGGGAGCAGGTGATTAACTTCTTGTTCCTTTTCTCCCCTGCCAGATCGTATATTGAAAGAATCCAGCAAAGTTTTTGAAGATGTTTTGGAAAGCTTTTACTCGATTGATTGCATTAAGTCACAGTTTGAAGCTTGGCGCTCCAAGTACTTTGCTTCTTATAAGGATGCTTATATTGGCCTCTGTTTACCAAAGTTGTTTAACCCTTTAATCAGACTTCAGCTGCTCACCTGGACTCCTTTGGAGGTAAGCTCCTCTGCAAGCAGCTTCTATGTTAGCTGCTGCATGGTGGTTCTTTCACACTTGTGCAGAGCAAAGTAAATTGCACCTTTGATGTGTGCTTCTCCTAAAGGTGTGTTCTAGGGATGAAGTTTCAAATGGGCACCTGTCTTGGGGCAAAGCTTTTCTGGGGACTGCCTGGACTGGTTGATCCTCTATGTTCCCAGCAGGCTGGAGTTGAATTTGGCACATTACCAGTTCCTTCTCAGGGAGTGGTGTACACCAAAAGGTCTGCAACTGCCATGGTAGTGGGTTGGAACTAGGTGATCTTTAAGGTCCCTTCCAACCCAAGCCATTGTATGGTTCTATGAAAATACATTTAGTCTTTAAAATACTTCAGAGAAAATTGTGACTCTAGATACGCTGTTTCATCAGAAGTGGAATTAAGAAGCTTGTTCTTATGTGGAATTAAACTTGTGTCTCTAGGTTATGTATCTTTCTCTCACCTATACCCTCATACCCTGTAGAATTCTGGCTGGCCATTTTAAGTCTCCCTCACAGTACTCATTGCCCAGTTACTAGGTAGAGAACATGGGAAAAGCAGGACAGCACTGTGGCAGCCCAGTACCGCTTGCACACATTCCTGGAAATGTATGCTTTCATGAGATGCCACCAGGACAAACAGTTCAGGTGGCTTTTGATGCCCTCTCTTTCTCCTTTTTTCAGAAGTGATTTTTTTTTTTTTCTTATCTACTAAGAGAAAATCTGCAGAAGGGGATTTTCTGTCAGCTCTTCTCTGAGTGCAGAAGAGGGGAAGGCATGATTCCTCTTCAGAGAAAGTTCAGAGTATTAAAGTAATTTTATTAATTTGATGTTTGACTTCATTAATCAAACCAGGAAAAATCTAAGAAAGATGCCCTCATTAAATTTAAAACAGTTTTTGTGCTTTCTCCCTTCCCCCATGCTATTTCTCTGAGTTTTCAGGTTGACAAAACAAAGCTCATGTTAGTTGGAGACATGGTACATAATTGTCAAGTCTCTAACTGTATTCACTACTCTCTGTTACTGGTCCTGGTAAGCATTTTGTTAAGTCAGAAAAATTACAAGGTGCTCATAAAGAAAGGTTTTAAGTCCAGAAGGCATAATTTTATAATGCAGCACAATTGAGCTGTACTTCAGACTTGTACCCTAATCTGTAGGCTTTTGTTTGGCTCAGGTGTAAGTAGAAGTTAAAATCTGTGGGGCAGCAACTGCTAAAAAATCAATCTTTCTTCAGCCATTTTCACTTTTCATTGCATCTAGTGACTGTGCTGCTAGAATGAATTGGTTCATTTGGCAGAGTGTTTTAAAGCTGTTTTTGTGGCCATATTGTACTTGCATACATAATACTTCCATGTGATGACTTCAAATCTTTGTTTAGGAATCTAACCCCAATTCTTTTTTTATTAGGGCAAATGTCGAGATTTTGAAACGATGTTGTGGTTTGAGTCACTGCTGTTTTATGGCTGTGAAGAGCAGGAGCAGGTGAAAGATGATGCTGATATTTCACTATTGCCTACCATCGTAGAGAGAGTTGTTCTTCCTAAATTAACAGGTATAGGCTTAAAAAATGGGAGGGAAGGGGTTGTGGAGTCTGATGCTTGTTTGTGCTTTCAGATTTTACTGTTTCGTAAATAATTGCATGAATGTCTCAGTACCTGTATTTGAGTATCTGTAAAATGGAGTAATTCTTTAATCTCTTACAGTAATTTCTGAAAATATCTGGGATCCCTTTTCTACCACACAGACATCTAGAATGGTAGCAATTGTACAGAAACTAATAGATGGATATCCCTCAGTGGTGAATGCAGAAAACAAAAATACACAAGTAAGTTGTTGGGTTTTTTTCTTGCATATGTTGCATAAGTTAAGGAATTAGAATGTATTTTTAATACCTTATGTTGGGAAATACAGCAAGAAAAAGAATTTTTAAATTATTTGATGCTCTGCAGCTTGATTGTGGGGAGTAAAGTATGGTGATAAATTAAAAGAAGAAACTCAGTGGAGCCTCCCCAAAGTAGATACTGGAGGTTAAAAGATATACCAGATATATTAAGACTTGTTGGTCTCCAGTTTTGCTGTAAGGGTTGACTACAAATACTCAGGCTTTTCTTTTTTAGGTCTTTGCAGCCTTTTCAAATGTTTTGCCTGGAAATTGGATTGTTTTACTTGCCTTCTTTGAATGCAGGAACCGATATTAGGAGTTCAGGTTTTAATTGAAAGTGTCAAATTTCAGCTCTGTTAATTATTACAGACTTTTTAAAGACTATTTATTTGTGTGCTCAAATCTGAATGTATGTTTACTGTTATGGTCACAAGTGTTCTTTGTTGCTTTAAAAATCAGTATCTGAGTGTTTAACTACTAAGCAGTACATTGGACATTTAAAAAAAATTATCTGTTTCAGATGCTTTTAAAGGCATTGTTGCTAAGAATGAGGAGAACACTAGATGATGACGTATTCATGCCCTTGTATCCAAAAAAGTAAGTTTACTTTCAGCTATGGTGTTAGACCTTTCTTAGCATGTCACTGTCTTCTGTCCATAGTTAGCAGGGGTTTTTCCCAGTGTTGTTCAGTGCCTGGGATACAGGACATCTTTTGTTATCCTGCTGGGAGCATTTAGCAAAGACAAGAAAAATGGAAGGGAATATTTATGGAAATGAACTGTGTGTTGGAAGGAAAAAGCCAGCAAATTCAAGACAGAGATGTCTTGATTGCTCATTAAAGAAATTTCTTACTTTTCAGCATCTTAGAAAACAAGAACTCTGGTCCATATTTGTTTTTCCAACGTCAGTTTTGGTCCTCTGTTAAGGTAAGTCAGTAAATACATCTGGTAAATCTTTGGTCTAAGACAGTGTAGCAATAAAATCCTCCTCAAATTTGTGGAAAACGGTAAATGGAAACTGCTTCAGCTTCATTTGCAAAAACTCTAATTCCGGATTCTTAGTCTTTGGTAACACACTGTGCCCTCTTCATGGTGTGTCCAGTCACTGGTGGTGTCCCCCAGGCTCAGTTTTGGGCCCAGTCCTGTTTTATATCCTTATTGATGACCTGGATGAGAGGATCAAGTGCACCCTCAGTAAATTTGTGGATGACACCAAGTTGGGCAGGAGTGTTGATTTGCTAGAGGGCAGGAAGGCTCTGCAGAGGGACCTTGGATTGATGAGGCCAGTGGGATGAGGGTCAACAGGGCCAAGTGCTGGGTCCATACACTTTGTCTGCAGTAACCCCAGAGCTGCAGGCTGGGGGTTGAGTGGCTGGAAGGCTTCTGGGCAGGAAGGGCCCTGGGGGTGCTGGTCAACAGCAGCTGAATGCAAGCCAGGTGTGCCCAGGTGGGCAAGAAGGGCAAGGGCACCTGGCCTGTACCAGCAGTGGTGTGTCCAGCAGGACCAGGGCAGTGACTGTCCCTCTGTGCTGGGCACTGGTGAGGCCACACCTCGAATGCTGTGTCCAGCTCTGGGCCCCTCAATTCAGGAAGGACATTGAGGGGCTGGAGCATGTCCAAAGATGGGAATGGAGCTGGGGAAGGGTCTAGAGGGTAAGTCCTATGAGGAGCAGCTGAGGGAGTGGGGGTTGTTTAGCCTGGAGAAGAGGAGGCGGTGGGGGGGGACACCTTATCACTGCCTGACAGTGAGGTGTGGCCACATGGGGTTGGGCTCTGCTCCCAGGTAACCAGCAACAGGATGAGGGGAAATGTCCTTAAGCTGTGCCAGGGGAGCTTTGGGATGGACATCAGGAAGAATTTTTTCACAGAAAGGATAATGAACCATGGGAAAGGACTGCCCAGCGAGGTGGTGGAGTCACATCCCTGGAGGCATTTAAGAAAAGATGGATGTGGCACTCCATATTCTGGTCTAGTTGACAAGGTGGTGTTTGGTCAGAGAGTGGGCTCCATGTCACAGGTCTTTTCCAACCTAGTTGGTTTTGTAGATGAAAAGGTTGTCAGGTGGAAGCACCATCATTTCAACTTGAACATTATGGGGTCACTTAGCTTACTCGCCCCAGGTTTTTTATGTCCTTGTGCTTGTCAGGATAAAATATACTACTTTTGGGGAATGGGGGAGCTCAAAGCCATGGCTATCATCGTTTATTTCCAATAAAAGACTGTGAAGAAAATTAACTCCCAGCTAAACAGAAAAGTAGAGACTGATGTTGATTCAACAACTGCTCTCCATGATCACACAAGCAGAACTCTTCTCTGGAATTTTCTGTTTAAATTGCAGCAGCAAGGGAGGCTGTATTCTGAATAGGTTTGCAAAACATTTTAAGGTATTAAATATTTTAAAATGTTTGATGTGTTTGATCAACTCTGTTTTCAGTACATTTTGGAATAGTTATTTTCCCTGTGTTGTATTTTCAGTTACTGGGAAACTTTCTCCAGTGGTATGGAATCCTGTCAAACAAAACTCTCCAGGAGCTGTCCATAGATGGGTTGCTAAATAGATATATTCTTATGGCTTTTCAAAACTCAGAGTATGGAGAGGACAGCATTAAGAAAGCTCAAAGTGTAAGTAAAATCAAACAATGTTTAAAGTAATGGATTTCAGCTGAAAGGAAATTATAGTTAAAACTCGATGTTGCCTATGAAATCTTGGCTTTGATACCTCAAAAGTTGTACTGTCAGTGAAAAATAGATTTTTTTTTTTTTTAGTATACATACTAAAGAAGGAACCTTCTCTGGCTCATGCCTGTAGATGGATTAGTTATACTGTGCATTTCAGTGCTTTATTGCTTGGATTTTGGTGTGGGTTTTTTTTTAGTTTTCTCATTTTTTCACTCAGTTCGGCCTTGGCACTGCAGTCTTACTAGCCAGCCTTCACAAGTCTTATTACATAGCTTTTAAAAATTTTGTTCCATTGTGTTTAACTTCCTTTTTCCTGTTTTTCCTAGGTAATTGCTTGCTTCCCTAAACAGTGGTTCACTAATCTAACAGGAGACAAGACTATTTCTCAGCTAGAAAACTTCTGTAGATACCTTGTTCACCTGGCTGATACAATTTACAGAAACAGCATTGGTTGCTCTGATGTAGAGAAGAGAAATGCAAGGTAACTTATTTTGAGTTAAAGCAGTTGCAGTTCTTGTGATTTGTTTTATTTTACCAATGCATGCAAACATGGATAACTCTCTCCATCCTGCTGTGTGTCTTCGGAAACTTCTTTGAATTCAGGTTAGAAATGTTACATTGTGGTAGATGGGGATATATTTAAGGTGTCTGAAAACAGTAACTGCTGGAAATACTGAAACACTGATACCTTGCACTACTCCTTAGTGTCCTGGATTCTTAAGGGGGTTTATAAAAAACAGGGAGAAGGACTTTTTATATGAGCAGATACTGTCAGGACAAGTGAGAGTGGCTTTAAACCTGCAAGAGGAGTTATTTAGGTTAGATATTGGGAAGGAATTCTTGGCTGTGAAGGTGGTGAGGCTCTGACACAGGTTGCCCAGAGAAACTTCCCATCCCTAGAAATGCTCAGGGCCAGGTTGGATGGAGCTCTGAGCAACCTGGTCTGCTGGAAGGTGTCCCTGTCCATGGCAGGGGGTTGGAATGAGATAAGCTTTAAGGTACCTCCCAAGCCAAAGCATTCTATGATTCTGCCAAGTTTTGTAGCTACCATGTTTGGACTGTTTCACCTTGTGAGTCTGTTGCTGATTCCCGCATAGTGGCTTCTAAATTGCAAACTGTCTTTTGTATACAGTTCAAAAGTTCTGACTATTTACACAACCACCTAGATGAACCTGTTTTGCCTGAGATCCCAGAGTCATTTTACTTGAATCCAATGATCAGCTTAATTAAAAGTTTACATTAGACATGTTACTGCTGGCCAAGTAACTGACACGTTATGGGAACAGCAACAGCACAGGAATGAAGAGTCTTCCAGTCTTGGTACAGTCCTGTGTTTCAGTGTAACAGTTTGGGATTTAAGTTTTTGAACTGTCTTCTTTTGGTGGTGTGTTTCTAAATTTGAAAGAACTTGCTTTACCAGATGAAATGATAACTTGGTAAAAATTTTTATTGGAAGAGAAATGTTCAATTATCCTTGTTTTCATAACAGGTTCTAATTTGATTTTTATCTTCTGTTGTTCTGCTTTTTCCCAGCATTTAACAAATCTGTTGCCATTACCGTCATTAAGCAAATATAATATATCTGCAGCAGGAATATGAAATATATGGCTCCATAATGTAGTCTCATGTTGGAAAATTAATCAATGTAATTGATTGTTCTGTTTCTGTATTGACTTCTCCTGCTTCTTTTTTAGGGAGCACATCAAGCAGATCATAAAGCTTCTAGCAAGTATCCGAGCCCTGGATCATGCCATCACTGTTGCAAATGATCACAATGTAAAAGAATTCAAGATTCTAATAGAAGGAAAATAGACTTTTCCCACAACTCATTTTGAGCTTTAAAACCATTCCTGAGATGTAATTTATGTACATATGTAAAGTTTCTTAAACTGTAAAGTATTGATCTTTGTTTTAATACAAAGTGCATTCTTATATGACAGCATCCTTAAAAATAAAAATCATTGACTTCCTTGAAAACAAAAATGGAATCCCAAGGTTGTCATCTTTCCGGAAACCAGATTTTCCCTCATGTTTCTCAAAATCTTGTTTACAAAAATAATCTGTGCCCATGATCAGTGGTCATCTACTCCTGTTAATTGTTCCATGGTTAACTGGAATGTGTGTAATATATTCTGTGTAATACAATGTATGCATATATTTATACCACCATGTTGCTTTCACACTGGATATAGAGATGTTGTACTGTCACAATGAGCTTTTCATTTGTTAAAAAATACTTATTTTGACAATAAAATGATCATATTATTGGTCAAAAGAGCTGGTAAAACATTCAAATATGTGAAAAGTCACATGAGTTGAAGAGTAGGGGCACATTGAAGTGGAGCCTGACCTTTAAAAAGCAGCTGTGCTGCACTCCAAGTGGAGTAGCTAAAAAGAGATTTTCATTCAGAATATGGAACTCTTAAGACTGTTCTTCAAAAGGAAGATCTGGATCAATGCTGAATGTTATTTTTTTTATACAGGCAAACACTGAGAATTTGTCATTATTGTGCATGTGTAGATGGTGGCACTTCCTCTGCTCCAAACACCTGTCATTTTGTAGGAGTAATGGTTTACCTCTGAATTCTGGACCCTCCTTCCTTTTCTAAGTTGCTCAAGTTGTGTCAGGGTTGGGGGGGGTTGGGTTTGGCTTTTTTGTTTGCTTTGTTTTTTCGGTTTTGTTTTGTAATGTCATTCATGGAACCTGTTTCTTCAGGTTAGTGTGGCTAAAGGTAAAAAACCTTTGAAGTATTTATATTGTAGTAAATATTCAAATGTTACACTTCCCACTAAATATCTACTAAGTGTAGTCCAAAAAAACCCAAGGCATTTAATTTAAATGTAAGTGAAAAGCCACTTCCAAAATCTGTTGATATACATCAGAACACCAGTGACTGGATCTTGGGGTCCAAGGCAGGTGGACAGCTGTCATAGCCTTGGGTTAAGAGCTATTCTCCATATGTGCCCAACTTTTTTTAGGAGAACTGTAGCAATTAATTTGCATACTGAGTAATATTTATGCTTATGTCACGTGGTATAAATGACTATATTAAAAACATACCATTTGTAACATGCACGCTTCCTTGGGACACCGGATAGTTGTTTTTTTGAACAGCTGGGATTGATGGAGCACACTCAGAAATACCTGCCTTTAAAAATTGCTTCAATAAACTCATCTGTCAAGGAGTTGTTGCAGTGCAACTTGGTAAGCTTTGTTCCTTTAGGAAGGGAGTGAAGGAAGTTTTGTGGGTGCTGGCTCTGGTTGATTATTCCAGTATGTCAGAAATCATCTTTCAAAGCTGGATTTCTGGAGTGAACACAATAGGATAAACACTGGAATTCATATACCTACATAAATCATAGTTCAGATATTTGAAGTACTTATGGTAGTTGTAGTTGCATGATTTAATAGTGATAGATTCGATCTTTCTGTGCTAAAAGTGTTACTGAATTCAACATCTTGAAGAGGACCTGAAGGGAGTTTGTGAGAGAGCTGGAGAGGGACGTTGGACAAAGGCTGGGAATGACAGGTAAGTGTCAAGTGGAGCTGAGGGAGCGGTCACAGTTCTCTTTGCTGTTGATACTGTTGCTGTGATTGTTATTTTTTTTCTCTCTGCTGTTTTCCAGTAAATTGTTCCTATCTCAACCCATGATCTTTACTTTTGTGCTCCCAGTTCTCCTGCCTTGGGGAGGAGGAGGAAGAGGAAGGGGGAGAAGTGAGCAAGTGGCTCATAGTTCAGAGTGGTTTCAGTGGGAGCAGTAAATCTGGACCTACCTAAACCAAGCTACTAATTACCAATTACTTACCAATTCCTAAACCAAGACAGCCTTACTTGGCTCCCAGTGTGTGAGGCACAATGAGGGCACAACCCTTAAAAGAATGGGTTGGAAACAAACTTGATCTCA
>VXAD01005281.1:157771-170074 GCA_013399195.1 Dicrurus megarhynchus | reverse complement strand
GGTACAGTGTTCATATCAGTGCTATTTAAAATTTGCAATAAAAACTTTGATAAGCCTTGGAAGACACACTTGCCATTAGGAGAAGGATTATCCTGAAAAAAACCCACCAAAGACTGCTTCTAATTCATTCAGATAAGTTTAGAGGGAGTGCCCTTAACAGACTGGCAAAAAGCATAAAAACCCAGAGGAAGATTCTGACACACAGGTGCAAGTTATGCGTAGGTAAGTGAACAACAAAGATTTAGGACAGTTATTTAGGACAGATCAAGGTCTGAAACACAAGATAAGGGGATCTATCTGGGGAGGCTTACAGCAACCTCCTCTTCTGAATGTGGTCCTTTTCTAAATTTTTAAAGGTGGCTGTGCTGCTCACTAGCTGAGCCAAGGCAATTGTTCATGCATATTCCTGCCCTGTGGCAAATGTGAATTAATGTCTGATCTCTTAGCCTTTGCATATTGAGGCAAAGCTCAGCTTATCTTTTATTAGCTGCAGGCTAACCCTGCACACAGACCATGGCAAGGGATCATCTGATGTTATTACCTTGTTCAGGAGATTGAAAGCTTCCACTGAGGCACTTAAAAATAAAGGCAATTTGAGAAGTGTCAATAGTCATTAGTGACTACTTTTTCAGGGATAATGACCAGATGAAGAAGTTGAATGCCGCAGCAGTAAAGTCTCAAGTGAGCCGCAGGTTTGAATAAATCATCAAAAATAGATCCAAACTACCTGTTTGAAAGTGAGCTGTTTACAGGTGAATCATGAAAAAAACTGGTATTCACGGACAAAAACTCTCTAACTAATTAAAGTTAGAAAGGGGTATGTTTATTATGCCGGCGGGCGGCATGGGAGTCGCCTCCTAGAGACGTGCCAGCACCTTACGCCGTTATTTGCCCTCTTTATTTCACAAAGTGTTACATATTAATCATATACGTATTTCTAGCACTTCCCATTTCTCGCTTCTTATTAAATGAGGTTATTAGTCCTTTGCCTGTGCGCAATTCCTTTTTTCAATTTGAGTCGGTGGTCTTGATTTGAGTCAGTGGTCTTGAAAGATGAAGTCAGGGATCTCTTTGTCACCATGAACTTTCTACCTTTTATTGTGGGCAAGGCTCAGCAAGCCTTCTGGAGACGGTCCATACCTCCTGCCTGTATTTGATCATGCAATCTAGGTGCTAGCTATAATTCTATCAGCTTCTTTTGTCCTTACGACAGTTCATTTACTATAAGCAAAGTTTCAGGCAGGTACATAATAGTGAATAGCACTATACTTCTTGGCTAAATTTCTAACTCTTCACTAACTTATCTTTTGGTTTAATCAGTACAAATTGCTTCTAACTCTTAGCTAAAGTTTAACTCTTCATCATCTTGACTCATTTCCCCACTCCCTCTACATGATTAGTAAATTCTTTTACTAATATATACATTCTTCTTCGTATATCTGGTTTGTGTGGTAGGTGTCTCCCAAGAGTGTACTATATGTTCTTGATATTGAAGTTAAGGTAGCTACTTGTTGCAGCATCCTCCAGTTCCAAACAAGTATTATAACAGATAAAATCAAACTTATACTAACTAAGATAAGTAAAACAATGATTGGGTGAAATAGGGCATTAAGCAAGCCGGTTGCCGTTGGGGACCATCTAAAGAGCACATCCCACCAATGATGAGATTGGTCGTCTTCTAACCTTTTAAATACTTCCTGTATGGTCTCTGTGTCATGATGTATTGTAATCAAAGTTTTCTTTTCTTCATTTTTAACTTCTTTAAGAATTTATTTTAGTTCATCGTGTTTCAGCAATTGTGTGATTAAGGTTAAGTTCATTCTTATAGGCACAGGCAGTATTTCTTGCACAGTGGTCAAATTTGCTTCTATGTATTGGTGCAATATGACAGGTGCCTGATAGGAAAAGTCACATCTTTTGATTTTGACAAAGTTACAAATGCATTAGTTAAACTGAGTTTCATTCACAATGATTTCATCCACTATTGTAGTAGGGCGTGCTGTTCTAAGGCAGACACAGCCTTGTCCTGTATACACAAGCAGGGTTGTTTGGTTAATGGGGTGCATTTCAAAGTGACAAATGCTTTGCTCTGTATCCAGACAGATATCTTTGCTATCTTCTGTATTTCCTTCACATATGAACCCTAGTAGTTCTCTCGTAGAGCAGGGTTCTAAGTTAATAGTTTCCCATTTTCTTTTAACCTTTCGTGCCCACACTCTGTATTCAGAAGGATATAATATGGTTTTCTCTTGGTTTAATCCTAGAGTGACAATTGGGTGTATTAAACTCAATGATGCTTTGTGTATAGTTAAAATGAAGGCTGTTACCATACTTGTCGCGGGATTATAGGTGAAATTAACTAAAACCCACCAGGGTTGGAGTTCTCTCCCCAAATCCGAGGCATTGTCCCAGACAATTTTATGAATTTCGGCAGGGAATATGCCGCCTTCTCTAATGACTGAAACAGCCACTGATTGCATCCACAGCTGTGCCTGTATACATCTAAGGGCCAAAGAAATGTTTTCACTAGCTGTGCCTAGAGCATTAATTATTACCTCATGGTCCTGTTCTTCTGTGTTTTCCCACTCGGGTAATATTTTGGACAATGTCCATTGGCTAGTACTCAATGCCAATAAAGAAGATTGCAAAGGTTGCTGTAATTTGACCATATTACTCCCAATCGCTGTCAAATTATTCATTAGTACTTCTGAATCCATGGTATTCAGAACCCCCAGTCTTGTTCCCAGTAACTCAGTAAGGTCTCTCTTTTGTCTAGACATATGGGGCATACGCTTCTGCAACCAGGTGGTCCAATCCATAAAGGAAGTTTTAAGACAAGGGGTACACTCAGGTCAAATAGCTGATGCGTTTACATGCATTGCCATTTCTACTCATTTTAAAGACCATTCTGGATTAACCAACAACTTTTGAATTCCTGTCTTCTTAATGGCATATGGCCCAATTTTGGTAATTATGGGAACTAAGGGTTCTGGGAGGGTTTGAATTGGAGCGGCCGTGGTCTCTCTTGGTGTTGGTGGAGCTGTCTTAACCTTAGTTTGAGTACAAATTTGGGTTATGTTAAAGTCAATTTTAAAATCTTTAACTGCACATCTCTCTATTTTAAGTCTGAACTCAGAACAGCTAGTTAAGCATTTTTCACAGCGTTCTGGGCCAATTTGGATAAATTTTATGGGTTCTTGGTGAGCTTCATGGAATCCGTCTTGAAAGAATGCATATTCACATCCCCAAATATTATTTCCTTGCCAAACAGTTGCATTTGTAACTCTTAACATTTGACCCAGAGACTGACGGGAGTAAGGGTTATAACCTTTCCCTTGCCACTTACACACACTAGTCACCTTATATGTATGCAGTATTGCACTACTTACAACAGTGGTTATGGCAATAATCACAAAAACCATAACCCCCTCAATTATACCTACTTGATTATCCATTTTAAAATGTTAAGCTATTCTGACATTCTACCCACACACTATTTACTTTCTCAAGTAAGTTTTAATTTCAGTTTGTCGTCACCAGAGGTGACTTTCCAGAATTCTTCAGGAGCTTTCTTTACTCAGGTGTGATGAATCCAGGCACTCTTGCTGACCTTGTCTTCTTCGCTTTCAACCTTGATTTCATTTGTTATTAACATCAGGCTTAATAACTCCACATATTGCTGATCTTTTACCTCCAAAGTAACCTCTCCATTTTTGAATACTATTTTTGCCTCTAACTGCTCTAGTAAATCCCTTCCCAAAAGTTCTGTTGGAGCGTTAGGCATGTATAAAAACTTACGAATTTCCCATTGTTTCCCAAGTTTGTAATTCAGTGGTTTGCAAAACTATGCTCTTTCAGATCAGCCAGTCGCTCCCTGTACCATGACATAATCATTTGTTATTGGCATTAAAGCTTTATTTAACACTGAGTATGTCGTCCCTGTGTCTATCAGAAATTCTATTTCTTTTTCTTTGTTCCCTAGTTTGATTATAACTAGAGGTTTTCCTAGGGTAGGAACCTCCAGTCCCCCTCAGTCTTTTTTAGCACAAACAGCCACTCCCTCCCCTTTCTGGTCTCCTCTTCTTTGAGCATCACCTTTTCTTTGTTCTGGGCACTGATTCTTTCAGTGTCCAGTTTTCTTGCAAAAAGCACATTGGTCTCTCCCCAGCTGGAGTGGTCCTTGCCCACGTCTCTCTTTCTCTCCCCTTTCTTTACCATTGCTACTAATTTTCTCATCCCTTCTTCCCGGTTGCTAAAAACTCTCCATGCCTCTTCTAACAGTGTCTAAATTTCATGCAGTCAGGCCCTGTATCTTCTGGAGTTTGTGCCTAATGTCCCTGGTAGATTGCCCTATAAATAAGCTTACTAGCTGTTGCATCCCTTCCTCAGACTCAGGGTCTAGTGTTGTATGATGATGCATCGCATCTTGCAAATGTCCTAAAAATTCACAGGGTGCTTCCGAGGGGCCTTGCTTAATTGCATATAGGGCTGACCAGTTTATAGTTTCAGGAATCGTCCTCTCCATCCCTTTTGCTATAAAATCTTGATAATTCCTTAAGCTTTCCATATCTACATCATCATTAGGATTCCATTGTCGCTCTTGGAGAGGAAAAACATCTTTAACTCTCATCTGTGCTATTTGACAAGCATCTTCTGCTAAATTCCCTGCTGCTTTCAAAACTAATCATCTTTCTGCTTCCATGAAGACATCTAACAACAGCTGGAGATCCAACCAGTCAGGTCGATGCTGCTTAACCATAAACTTGAATTTCTTTGCAACCCCTATCAGGTCATTCCTATACTGCTTAGCAATTTTTTCTCAAGCCTCTAAATCCGGTGTAGAAAAGGGGATTTTAACCAACATTGTTCTCCCTTCAGAAACTGCTGCCTCCATCAAGGGTGCTTGTATAATTTTCTTAGTTTGTTTTCGAGCCTGGGATGCTACAGGACCCCTTGGAGAGGGCAGTTCCTCCTCCTCACCGTCACTACTAGGCAGTGGTATAGACTCAGGGGTGAAGGTGAGAGGTAGAATAGAAGTTGAAGTTGGAGCCAAAATCAGAGTTGATTTGGCTGTGCTTGTAGCTGGAGCTGGAGTAAAAGCTGTGATAGTTTTAGTTAAAGTATAAGCTGGAGTTGAAATAGAGATTGGAGCTGGCCCTTCCCCAAAGAGTGAGGTGGAAGGTGCAGTAGGTATCGGGGCTGCTTCTCTCCCCAGCCCCCTTTGCCTCCCGGGTGGTAGTAGCGGTAAACAGATCCCGCAGCTCTTGTTCCTGTGTGTCAGCTGGATATACCTTATCAGGGTGTGTGCAGCGTTGATTTATTGAACACGTACTGCAACATCACTTAAGCTTTTCCTTCTTAGCCTTATTATCTTTTTCGAGGGCCAATACTAAGGGATCAGAAGGGGCCCCAATTCCACAATCCCTCTGCCACTCAGGATGGTTCCGGAGGGAGAAAAACAAATGAGCATATATCACTTCTTCCCATTTATGCTCCCGCCTTAGGAAAAGCATATGCTGTAGCAGGGTCTCATAATCTAGAGTCCCAGTTGGTGGCCATCTGACATTTCCCTCAAGCTTATAGAGCGGCCACCATAGTGTACAGAACTTAATAAGAGCCTTTTTGTTCTCTGTGCCACCATAACCCACCAGTTCTTTCCAGTGTGATAAAATGCATACTAAAGGACTAGTTCTGGGGATCTCTTTACTCTGGTTAGCTCCCATTATTTTCTTTTAATAAACTTAAAGCTTGTTATCCCTTCACTTAGGTTGCAATTATAACTTTTGACACAAGATGGCAGTGTTACTTTAAAAAATGCATCACAGTTTGGGCCTTTTTAGTGTGAACACTGGGTTTTATGGAGAATACCATTCCCCCATTGCTAAAATACACACGCCATGATCACAATAAAAGGAACACACACACAACACATAGTGTTCACTTTTAAACATCCACCACACTCGCTTTGTTTTCTCCCAGCTGCCCCGGTTGCCCGAGAACAGAACCGTGGGTCCAAACTCCTCTCTCGCTTCGTGCTAATAGCACATCTCAACAAGCTCTCACACAGTCTCTCTCAGTCAGGACACACTTAAAACAACATGACAACTATAAGATTTGCCTCTAAAACTGCTAGCCCCAAATTGCTAGCAGACCCAGCCCTCTATGGCACAACAGACGGCAGAATTCCCCTTTTGCTGGTAATCCAAGCCCTCTACAGCTCTCTCCCTCTGCTAGTAACTAAATACCACTGACGAAATACCACTGCAGCTTGCAAGCACACTACACAGGCATGAGTTGGGCATAGGATGTCTCTACGACTTACCAACAGCCTTCCCATACCACACGTACGCCTTACAGGTCACTGTAAACCCTTTCAGTATTTTCTTTTAAACATACCGTTTTGTCCGAAGTTTTAGTAGTCAGGAGTCCTTGTCTGCTGCTGGATGAACTCTCTCCATGAATATCCTGGGGGCTGGTCTCGCAGCCAAACAGAACCATCTCCTGCCTGGCTTGCCAAAATGAATTGTTAAAAAAAACAGTATTCACGGACAAAAACTCTCTAACTAATTAAAGTTAGAAAGGGGTATGTTTATTATGCCGGCGGGCGGCATGGGAGTCGCCTCCTAGAGACGTGCCAGCACCTTACGCCGTTATTTGCCCTCTTTATTTCACAAAGTGTTACATATTAATCATATACGTATTTCTAGCACTTCCCATTTCTCGCTTCTTATTAAATGAGGTTATTAGTCCTTTGCCTGTGCGCAATTCCTTTTTTCAATTTGGGTCGGTGGTCTTGATTTGAGTCAGTGGTCTTGAAAGATGAAGTCAGGGATCTCTTTGTCACCATGAACTTTCTACCTTTTATTGTGGGCAAGGCTCAGCAAGCCTTCTGGAGACGGTCCATACCTCCTGCCTGTATTTGATCATGCAATCTAGGTGCTAGCTATAATTCTATCAGCTTCTTTTGTCCTTACGACAGTTCATTTACTATAAGCAAAGTTTCAGGCAGGTACATAATAGTGAATAGCACTATACTTCTTGGCTAAATTTCTAACTCTTCACTAACTTATCTTTTGGTTTAATCAGTACAAATTGCTTCTAACTCTTAGCTAAAGTTTAAGTCTTCATCATTGTGGCTCACAGGGAACTCATTGTAAGCACACAGATTTGAAAGTACTTTGATCTTTGAAAAAGGTTGTTGATTTTTCCAGATAGCTCTAAACCTCTCAAATAGTAGATCAACACAATCTCCTCTTTTACCCTTGACACTCACTCTAAGAAAAGGTAGAGGTTTTGAAAGTGTTTCCTAGGTGATTGCTTACGGAACTCTGTGAGCTCCAAGCAAATTCAGGATGGGGCATTAGCCCCACAGCTTTCTAACAAAAGCCTAAAGAACCTACATTATTAAACAGTGGTAGGCTGAGCAGACCCTGAAGATCTCTTTAAACGAGGCCTGGTGAGACCATCAGCAAAGATCAGCTGAGTCCTTAGATGTACTATTACCTTCTCCTTCCTAGGAGAAGACATGGACAATTTCTGTCAATAGGGTCAAATCCTGTCTGGGTGGTGTCCTGTGAATCTTGGACATTTTCCAAGCAAGGTTGAAGGATGTTTTGCGCAAGGCCGTCATTGCAGAATAGCCCCTCCAAGCACTTACTCACATTGTTTCATTGGCTATGCTTGTTCTGCTCCAGGGAAGGGGGGTATTTTTGTGGGACAGATCTGGGATAAGAGGCGTGAAGCTGTGCGGCAGGGGATATCACCCCTCTCCCCACCACAGGTGGCCAGTGCAGATAGGAGAGAGAACCCAGGCGGGCAAGGCCCAGCAGATATCATCTCCTGGAGCCAAAAGGTCTGCCAGCTTAACAGATGTGGGAAGAGATTAAAAAAAATATAGGTGACCAAAAGGCCTGTTTTACACTATAAAAGTACTATGGATAATCACAGAGGCAGCAGCCTTCTACCCACACATCCTGAAAGTGTGAGACTTCTTCCCAGAGCTTGGACATAGGTTCCATAGTTACTTTCCCGGGAATTGAGGGGAAGGATTTCAATGTGTGCTCCATCAGGAATTGGATGGTAAGAAACACTGGATCCTAAGTTATATAATTTCTTCACTAGCTGTAAAATTGATGGTACCTTTAATCCCGTGTGTAATACTAGTTGTCTCCTTCTGTCTTATTCCTGTGTAGTAATAGTCTGTTTTAAGTCTTATGTCTGTTAGTTTTGTGTCTATTAAATAAATAATTCATTCTATAATAGGCAGAATCAGCCATTATTAAAGAACTTGTGAATGAGAGTGGGTCTTGGGGTGCTGGCCACCTCAATACAGCTACTGCCTGCTGCCGGAGGCCTGGGCAAAAGGCAGGGACTTACTTAACCCCACATCATCCATTCATAACAAGCTGCTTTCCATTCGATACAGGAATATGGTTTCCCTGTGCCTTGCTGATCACTGGCTATTGTAATTGCCTTCTGATTGCTGCAATATGATAGAGCAGCCCATTTAATTTACACCTACAAGGAGCTGGCCCTCCCCATACACTGTCTGATGCTCAGAAAAGAATCCTTTCTAACTTTTCCTCTTTCCTTCCCAATATGCTCCATGCCCCTCGGCCATAGCACATGGTGGACCTGCTCTCCAGGTGGAAGATCTGCAGGGACCAGCTGTTAGCACATAAATCAGCAAGCAAACATTATGTAGTATGGAGTATCATTTCTACTAGAAGCAAACCTCTGTGCATGTGTGTGTATGTGTATGTAGAGAAACACATCAGGATTGAACAACATCATCTGCTCCATAAATCTATGGAGGAGAAACCATCAGTTTTTCTTTCCCTATCAATCCCATTTTTTTGGTGGCAGCAATGAATCAATAGGGAAATGGATCCCTTGAACATTGACACTTTGCACAGTTTAGTAGCTTTCCTCCAGTCCTATTGCTGTTTTCTTTATCCAGCAGGCCCAACCAAGGCTTCAAATGCCTTCAAAAAAGCCCAACCGCTGCTTCAAATGCAATCAGGATGTTTTCACCAAGCACAAGGTCTCTTGCAGGTGATTTATTTTTCCTCATGATCTGTTTTCAGCAAAATCTCATTGTAAGTGCAGCCTCCACATCTATGGAACAATGGTTCGAGGCTGCGTAGCTGAGTTGACAGTAAGGCTTATGGAATTGCCTATTATAGAGGGATTTTTGAGGAGCACTGGAGCTAGACACCTCTTCAGATTGCAGCACTGTTGCTCCGTTCTGCACTTGAGGCGAGAAGTGCCATGTGCAAAATATTCCGCTGTGTGACAATTAATCTTAAAAATTGAAAATTTTCACTTTTGTTTCCTTGTAAGAGAATAATTTCAAATAATTTTGAAGAAGCATGAATTTATTACTACAGTCCACTGGCCCCAGTATAATACTATCTCACTCGTTTAAGTTCTTTCCCAAAAGCATCAGAGTAAACAGGGGTTCATCACCTTCATGTATTTCTATTAGATCTGCAATAGTAAGTAATTTATGTGTGCTGACTTAAGACACCAATAATCTAAAGCAGTTAATTTCTGTGAATTTCAGCTTTTCTCTAGACTTTATCACCAAAGGTTGAGATTGACTGCATGAAGGCATGTAAAGGATGCAATCAGTCCCTTTACCTCATGGACACCACACAGCAACAGCTCAAATAGTAACGGTTACACTGCATAAAACCACAAGCAAAACAGAGCTTCACATCTGACAACTGGAATATGACACAAGCAGGTAGAAATTATTTTTTCTAACTCCTAATTCCACTGAATCTTATTCCACAGAAACAGTTCTATACATTTGTTGTGGGGCAAAGCTAATCTAAGGGCAAACTATGAGTCCTCTTTGGTTGGAGAATCCTTTAAACACATGAAAAAAAATTAGGGGATTTACAGTCTTCTTAGATCATCCGTGCCATGGACATGGCTGGGGAATAAGCTGATCCATCTTTCCACCCTCAGCTGCTGGGAGGGACAGCTGTAAGAATTTTGCTGAGTGGTATGGAGACTGAGGAGAGCTCCAAGGCTGATCCAAGCCACATTCTCTGATGACAGAAGAAGGGACTGTATTAAAAAAAGGCAGCAGCATCAGTTCTGCATCAGTGCAAGACACTCCAAAAGAGGATAGATGCCCATTAAAGGCAATTCAGGAATTTTCTGGAACGGGCAAGAAGATCTGTGCCAGTCTAAACTTGCAAATAAAACATCAGAGTAAAGTTAGTTGGCAAGGGAAATGCATTCCCTACCTTAGCTGTGTATTAATTAACCAGGCCTTTTATTTCAGGGAATAAAATATTGCCCTTCGCTGTTTACAGCACTTTCTGCTGTAACACACTCTCTTTATGTAACCTGAACCTGTTCACTAACCAAAGTTCTAAATTGACTGCTAATTTTGTGTTGGGTCAAATTAATCTTAAAACCAGATTAATTTAAGCAGATGAAGCTTGGTTTATCCATTATTCATAAAGCACATTGGAACAGGAGAGAGTACATTAGCTTTATTTAGGATATTACTTTAATGAACTCTATTTTTTGACTCTTAATGCTCCTTTTGAGCAGATTTGTGTTGTTGGGTGGCTTTAGGTTTTCTTTCCTTTGGTGGTCTTAGTACAAACAAGGGAATTAGCTGATTTTCTGGTTCCAGAATCTACAGCTGACAATCTCCAGCAGTGACTGCCTCTTGCCATAATTCTGCACAGGGAGAAAAGAGCACATGTGCATTGTGAGCAAGGATCTCCTGCTCATCCTCTCCTGATGCAGATGGAAACTGAAGAGAGGAGAGGATATGTTCACTCAGCATCAGAGCCACATAGTCAGAAGAGGCTGCTGGATAATTAAAATGGAACCACCTAACTGAGAGTGTTTGGGTGTCCATGTGGATGATCCAGTGAAGAATTCTGTTCCTCACAGAGCAGCGATTTATAAAAGCTGAGCTGGACATGAGGGGGTGTGAAGTAAGGGCTAGGAAGCGTTACGGGAGCTATTACAGTGCTCTTTGCACAAATGGTGTATCCCAGCTGCAAGTGGTTTGGTTCTAGTAGCTCTAAAACAATGTATTGAGACCTTAGATACTACTTGTCTCAGAAACTAATGGTGTTTCTGAGCAAGTGGAAGGCTGGAGTTTCTCAGAATATGCAGAACATAAGTAGAGCTTTGCTCAAAAGTTGCAGTAACATCATATTTGTAAATAAAATTAGCCAAGCAAATATAAGTTAAACAAAGGAAAGGTGGTCTTCACAAAATGGGTTGGACTAGATTAAACAAAATACCAAGACGCCAATTAAAGAAGATACGAAGGTAGGTCTGTGTACACAGATAAAAGGATAGTTCGTAAATATGGAAGGCAAAATATTTAAAACTGATAAACCTCCAATCTTTTTCCTGCAAAACAACAAACTGGTTGACAGATCTCATTGCTGCAGGATGTTAATGAAAACTGATGAAATTAAAGACAGAAGTGATTATCCATACAATTTAGGAAAACACCTAGGTACAATAGTGAGAACACTGTGAAGGATCCAAAAATATATTTCAAGTTGTGAAACAGCAACAAAAAATTAGGATGAAGCTTTCATAGAAATACATTTTCCTTTTACATAGCTTGGCTGAAGATACGATATTGGCCACTGAAAAAAACCCAAAACAGTATAAGAAAACGCACATAGCAATCACTTGATCCTCTTAACTGTGGTATCTGAATGTCTCATGATCTCCATGTATTTATCCTCACAATCCTCTTGTGAAAGTGGGAAAATAATTTGTGCTTTAAAAATGAGGAACTGTCGCAGAGGGCCCAATGCTGGTTAGCACCGGTATGCTGCGACTTTCCTAGAGAGAGCGTCCTGCAGAGAACAGCTCTGCCAGGGGCGATGGCAAACCTCCCTGGACAGCGAGGGATTTCAGCAAGGTGTAGCGATCTCTCAGCTACAGGTGATTTCAGCTCTTGTGATTCAGCTCTTGGTGAAATCATCCGAGGTGAACTCAGGGACAGAGAGACAGGAGCTCTGTATGGCAGTTCCACAGGCAGCTTTTACTGTCCAGCAGTCCCTGTGAAGGGGAGGCCAGGGACAGACACTCCCTAACTCAGGGGCAGACTCAGGGCCTTTTAATGGGAAAGGCAGGGGGTGGGGTAGAAACCAATCAGCCAACTGGGTACAAGGTATTACCATAAGGGAGCAAGGCATGCTGGGGGTGGTTCACTTGGTCACCGTAACCTGAGGTAAGTTGCTTATCTCTGGAGAGAGTCCTTTGGGGTCACACCTCTCTCCTCCAAGCAAGTGCCAAGGGCTC